>JAYESA010000011.1:70820477-71414707 GCA_036927795.1 Iris macrosiphon | reverse complement strand
CAAATATACAAATATACATACATATAGATATATATATATATATATATATATATATATATATATATATATATATATATATATATATATATATATATATATATATATATATATATATATACATGCTAGATGTTTAATATGTATAAGTTTAATACAAATATATAATATACAAATAGTATTATATTACATATATTATACTAAATCACAGAAAATATATTTAAACTTTGATTTATATTAAATATATACTATTCTACATATAATACAATATACATACATACATACATACATACATATATATATATATATATATATATATATATATATATATATATATATATATATATATATATATATATATATATATATATATATATATATATATACGCAATAGGTATTTTAGTACATAAATAGGTATTTTAGACAAGTTTACAGTATATACCATACACCGATATATGTATCTCATATATACCTATAATATAAAAAAAAAATACAGCACATATACTCATAAAATACTATCTTTATACAGAGGTATTTATATATTATACAGTATGTATAATAATTCCCAAATCAGAATACCTATATAGCAATTAGTATTTGAACCTATGCAGCCCTTAATACTAGGTATAAAATACTGTATTCGTGTATTTGTACCTCACATGAATGAAGGAGGGGTCGAGGGGGGTCTGGTGGCCGATCATTGACGGCGAGGGTGGCCGGGCGGAGCTCCGGCAACGCGCGGGGAGTTCGGCAGCAGCGGCTTTGGGGTCTTCGGTGCTGCGGGGACGAGGGCGGTCTGCTCAGGCGTTGGCCGGGGCTGGGAGTTGACGGAGACGGAGGAGATTGGTCGGGGAAGTGGTCGGCTGAGGATGGCGGCCGGACGTACAGCGGTGGCGGAGTGGGGAGTCTTCGGGTGGTCGGCTGAGCTCAGGAAGGGAATGGCTCGGGTTGAGGATGGTGGAGCGGGAGGCGGCTGTGGGCGGAGCCATGGTCGGGGGCGGTGGTGGTAGGTGGGGGAAGGTCCGATGAAGGGGACTGGGTAGCTGCGGGGGTGGTCGGAGGCGGTGGCCGGCCGGGAGGAGGCGGCGGGTAGCTCGGGTATGGGGTGGGCTGAGTGTGTGAGGATTTTAATATTAGGGTTTTCTTTTAGGTATTTGGGTTTCCTTGGTTTGTGTGTGAAATAAAAGTGATGTAATTTAATGTATAAGTAGGAGAGAGAGTGGGGGGGCTGCCTAGGGATTAGGGCCGGCTGGGTATCGTTTTTGGGGAGTTGGGGATGTCCATCATGATGAGGGGAGGGCTAGGAATTTAGCAATTTAAATGGAGGGTCCTGATGTGCCCTCCATAAAGGGGTACAAGTACACTAGAAATGGGGGGAAATGCATGGTGAACGGTTAGGGAATGGAATTTCTTTCTCCATGTGGTTGGGCCAATGAGAGGGGGGCACCTCATTGCAATTTTTGCACAAAGGCCCCTGATTAAATTAGAATTTGCACAGATTCTGAAATTGGGGATTTGATGTAAACAAACACCATATTTGGTGTTCTACATTGGGCTAGGATGGTGTATAGTATTTTGTATGAGGCTTGTAGGTATGGGTATCGGTGTAGATTTGGGTTGAAGTTGGGTCTAATTCAAATGAGGTTAGGTCACCACATTAATTAATTTATAATTAATGCACCGGGTATCTCTAATTTAATTTAACAAAAATCGGGGGTCTAAATTCGGTTGGACAAGGGTCATTGGTGTGGTAGGCTCAGTGTACAATAATGCCATTATCTGGGTTGGTCAAATCGGGTCGAGATTGGGTCTCAATTTCGATTGGAACGGACAACGAACGTAATTTCGCAATTTATTTAAATTGCGTACGGACGTTTGTAATGACTTTTGTGCGACTAAAATCAGGCACGAAAATCAATATCCGGGGTTTGTTCTAGGTTCAATATGATAGGTTAGTATGTCTAGGCCAAGTATGTGGAAATTGTTTTAGGGTAACAGTAGGGTAGTGTCCTAAAATAACAATCACTGCACAGATATTATAATACTATATAATAAATCTTAATTATATCAAGTTAAACCTAATTAGGCTATTTAAGTTAATTAACCCTAATTTCTGGTTGAGGGGGTTTATAATTATAGTTTTTGTCAATATATGTGGAACTGCTGTTAGTGCTTGTACTTCGTTCCAATCCTGACTGGATATTTTTTCCAGAGAATCTTGACAATTTTTGTCCTACACATTATAGACCGGTATAGATGCATACTATATACCAGAGAGCTTAGATAAGTCTATTCTATTAGAGGAGACACTACCTGCAACTATTTAGATAGCATTTATTTTATGTATTTTAGTTTATGTTGAGACTTATGTTAAGTTTAAATTGAGACTTGTGGAGATTTTTATGTTGGACAGCTAGACTGTGGTTTATCTCTATTTTGAGATATTATGTTTGACTATGTCATTCTTTCTTATCTCTTATCGTGCCATTTATATTCTTATAGTTATTGTGATTGAGTATACATTATGAGCTATTGAGAGATGTTTATTTCATTGCCCTCCTTATGGAGTTGATATCATTGACAGGATGTGAGTTATGTTTAGTATTATTGAGACATAGATAGCGTTCTACCGCCGATGCTGTGGCGTAGGCTGGACGTACCAATGACTCATGCCCAAATTTTGGGTGCGGGTTGTGACACATTTTTAGTGGTGGCCCATGCAGGTCTAGCTTTGCAAGTTGTGCAATGTCGTGGTAGTGCGACAACTTAGTTGTACTACTGCGAGCCTGTGATAGGATATAGGAAATAGAATTTAGGATGAGAGTATGCTCAATTACAACTAAAAAATTATGATCTTTACAATGCTATTCTGAGTGATTACTTTCTTTAGAATTTTACTGTCCTTCCTTGATGATATCGTATCTATTACCTTAATTAATTCTTTTTCATCTGTCTTCAGGATGCCGCCGAAGACTAGGTCTTTGAGACTGGGAGCAGCAGCTTCAGAGAGGTTTGCCACCTCTCGACCTGACGAACAGACATCGGGAGTTCCTCCTGCATCTCCTGTTCATGCGGGAGTACCTGCAGCTGTTGGGATTCCTCCTCCACCTGTTTAGAAGATTGCCCCAGCTGTGACAGACAACCTTCCACCACCACCGACTCCGATTCCCGGAGGTGTGACTACTGATGGGGCACATATGTTCATACTGATCCAAGGCATGTTAGAGGCCCAGAGAGTGATAGCAGAAGCTCAGCGTATTCAAGCTGAGGCTCAGAGGGTGCAAGCAGAAGCACACTAGGCATAGACAGAGCTGATAAGATAGAGCATAAGAATGCTTATCAGGTGGCTCTCCAGGTTGTGGAGAGAGTAGCACGACAATCGCAGCATCCTGGCCAACAGCACCAGAGGCCAGGTACTATAGTGGACTTCAAGAGGATGATGCCTCGAGAGTTCAAAGGCACTGAGGGGATACTCTACGCTGACGAATGGCTAGAGGATATAGAGAGGAGCTTGTGTTTGGCGCAAATTCTGGAGATTCTTCAGATCTAGGCCGCTGGCAGTCAAATATTTAATATCGCGCTGACATGGTATCATACAGAGCCGAGACTCACTAACGGAGGACTTACTTGGGAGGACTTCAAGGAGCTATTCAAGGAGAAGTTCTTTCCTGGCATAGCTTTAGGAGCATTGGAAAGTCAGTTCCATGACTTGGTCCAAGGATGCATATCAGTCGACGAATATGCCGCAGAGTTTTACCGTTTAAGTTATTTCGTGCCATCGATTATTTGAGACCCAGGAGACAGAGCCCAAAAATTCAAGAAAGAATTGAATAGAGAGATCAAGTCTCGTACTTCGCGATGACGCACTGCTACATTTGAGGGTATTCTGATGGATGCCCAGATTGCTGAAGATGACTAGGACCTCAGGCCCAAGAGAGGATGCGACACTTCTGGAGGAACAAGTGGTAACACAGGACCGGCCAAGTGCCCACACTTTTAACAACAACAGAGGCCGTACCATCAGCAGCATCAGCAACACCAGACACCAGTTCGAGGACACATCCAACAGCAGCAGCCATAGAGACAAACTCAGCCCGCTGCCCAGTGTGCATATTGCAGGAAGATAGGACATACTAAAGATATCTACAGGAAGAGGTTGGGTACATGCTTGTCCTATGGATCATCAGCACATCAGCTTAGGGACTGCCCATCTATTCAGACTCGTCAGGGTGGAACAGCCGCTCAGGGAGGACCAGCCAGAGTACCTACTGTACCAGGAGGCCAGCAGAGGGGACCTCCACTTCCACCACAGCAACAGAGGTTTGCTCAGTACCAGCAACAGTAGAGAGGAGCACCACAGGGATGAGCATACGCCATGACGATATAGGAGGCCGAGCTTGCTGGAGACGTGATTTCAGGTTCAGTTTCTCTCGATTCTATTCCAGCACTTACATTATTTGATTCTAACGCTTTCCATAGTTTCATATCTGTATCTTATGCTCTTAAGCATCATTTAGAAACGGAACCATTAGATAGGACTTGCAAGATCACGATTGGAGGAGGCATTATCCTAGTCCGTGATTATTGTAAGGATCAGAGAGTATCATTGGGAGGCTGAGAGTTGAGCGTGAGTTTACTCGTCTTGCTACTTCCAGGATACAATATTATACTCGAAATGGACTGGTTGAGTAGACACCATGTTACTATAGATTGTCACGAAGGTAGAGTAATATTTTGACCACCAGGAGATCCAGAGTTTGAGGTTGCCATAGGAGCAGCAGAGTAGAGCAGAGGCACTTTTTGTGGAGCCAGAAAAGAAGAAGAGGAGTTACCACATCCTCTGATAGCGGAGTTCCTGGATGTATTTCCAGAGAAGTTTTCAGGTTTGCCGCTAGACAGAGATGTTGAATTTTCTATAGACTTAGTGCCAGTAGCGGAGCCTATTTCACAACACGTCTATAGAGTCAACAACAGCGAGCTGGTAGAACTGAAGAATCAAGTTGAGGAGTTGCAGGAAAAATGTTTCATTAGATCCAATTCATCGCCATGGGGAGCTCCGGTATTATTCGTACCGAAGAAGGACGGCACGGTACGCATGTGTATCGATTATAGGGCTCTAAACAATCTCACTATCAAGAACAAATACTCACTGCCGAGGATAGATGATCTTTTCGATTAATTGAGTGAAGCAAAGGTATTTTCAAAGATAGACTTGAGGTCAGGCTATCCCCAGGTGAAGGTGAAGAGAGAAGACATACCGAAGACAGCTTTTCGAACCAGATATGGCCAGTTTGAATTTACGGTAATGCTGTTTGGTTTAACCAATGCACCAGCAGTATTCATGAACTTGATGAACAAGGTGTTCTACCAGTACCTTGACAAGTTCGTAGTGGTGTTGACATTCTTGTCTATTCGAAGACCCCAGAAGAGCATGAAGAGCACCTGAGGATGGTCTTGGAGACTCTCAAGAAAGAGGAGTTGTACGGGAAGCTCTCAAAGTGTGAGTTCTTCCTTGACAAGGTTGAATTTCTTGGACATATGGTGATGGATGATGGAATTTCAGTTAACCCAAAGAAGATCGAGGTAGTAGAGTCATGGGCTACCTCCAGTTCGGTAGCTGAGATCAGGAGCTTTCTCGGACTAGCAGGATACTACAGAAGGTTTTTACAAGACTTCTCCAAAATTATAGAACCAATAACTAGGCTGACCAAGAAAGATGTGGATTTTGTTTGGACAAAGGAATGTCAGGCCGTATTTGATGAGATAAAGAAGAGATTGACGACAACTCCAGTTTTGACGTTGCCATCAGGGACATGTGGTTTCACATGCTTCAGGAAATGGTTGGGTTACGTTCTTCAGCAGCACGGGAAAGTAATTGCCTATGCTTCAAGATAATTATGCCCTCATAAAAAGAACTACCCCACCCACGACTTAGAGTTGGCAGCAGTTATCTTCGCTCTAAAGTTGTGGAAACACTATCTATACGGAGAGCGTATGGAGATCTTCACGGACCACAAAAGCTTAAAGTACGTGTTTAGATAGAAGGAGTTGAACATGAGGTAGAGGAGGTGGTTGGAGTTGATGAAAGACTTTGACATCTTATTACAGTACCACTCAGGAAAGGCCAACGTAGTCGCCGATGCCTTGAGCAGGTATCCGATAGCTATGTACTTGACGACAGATAGACATTTATTGGCCGATCTTGAGAGCTTGAGAATTGAAGTGCTAGTTCTAGGTATTGAGATTCATATATGGGGATTGCAGATTCAATCAGAGCTGATGGATAGAATTAGAGCTGCACAGTATGATGATGAGACTCTGAGGAGTATCAGGGCACAGGTTCGGACATGATTGACAGATGATTTCACTATTGCAGATGATGGATCCTTATGGCATGGCACGAGGATGTGTGTGCCGAGTGGCGAGCTGCGCGAAGAGATTTTGCCGGAGGCACATCGCTCTCAGTACTCGATGCATCCCGGTGCCAACAATATGTATCAAGATCTGAGGGAGCACATATGGTGGTATGGTATGAAGCGCGAGATAGCACGCTTTATATCTTGATGTTTAGTGTGCCAACAGGTAAAGGCAGATCGACAAAGGCCATGAGGATTGCTTCAACCTTTACCTATTCTAGAATGGAAGTGGGAGCATGTAACTATGGACTTTGTTTCAGGGCTTCCATGTTCTCCAGGAGGAAAGGACGTAATTTGGGTCATCGTGGATAGATTGACCAAATAAGCCCACTTCTTACCATTTAAAGTGGGTACATCGATAGAGAAGCTAGCAGAGATGTACATGCGATAGATTGTCAGGTTATATGGAGTTTCTGTAAGTATCATCTCAGATCGGGATAGTCGTTTTACTTCCCATTTCTGGAGGGGTCTGCAGGCTAGCTTGGGCACTCAGCTCAAGTTCAGTACCGTATATCACCCCCAGACAGACGGGCAGTCTGAAAGGACTATTCAGACTCTTGAAGATATACTACGTACTTGTGTTTTGGATCTCGGAGGTTCTTGGAAGGATTATCTATATTTAGTAGAGTTTGCTTACAACAACAGCTACCAGGCCAGCATTGAGATGTCACCATTCGAGGCTTTATATGGATGAAGGTATCGTATACCGTTATCTTGGGATGATGTCAGAGAGAGAGCTTTGTTAGGACCAGAAATGGTTGTGGATGCAGCAGAAAATATGAAACTCATCAGAGACAGACTGCGAGTGGTGCAGGATAGACAGCGACATTGGGCCGATAGTCACCGTAGACCCCTAGAATTTCAGGTATAGGTTTTGTTATTTTTGGGTTATGATTATTTTTTTTTAGATTGTGTGTTAAGACATTTTGTTCTAGGTTGGCGATTTGGTGTTCCTACGAATTTCTCTGACACGGGACACGATTCATTTTGGTAGAGGCGGAAAGCTTAGTCCACGATACATCGGACCTTTTGGTATTATTGCAAGGGTCGGTGTAGTGGCCTATAAACTGGACTTGTTGCCTGCTTTAGGTGGAGTGCATGACGTATTTCACGTATCGCAGCTGAGACGGTACAAGACAAATCCTAGTAACGTACTAGATCACTCGGAGATCGAGGTTGGACTGACCCTCAACTATCCTGAACATCCCGTAGAGATCTTGGATCGTAGAGAAAAGGTATTGTGGAACCAGACTATTCCCTTGGTTCGTGTTGCATGGAGACATCACTCTCTAGGCGAGTCAACCTGGGAGAGAGAGGACGAAATGCGCGAGCGGTATCCGTATCTCTTCAAGACTTGAGGTATAATTCCTTGTTTGATTGTTTGTTCTTGTGCTAGTTTATTTTAATTTCGAGGACAAAATTCTTTTAAGGAGGATAGACTTGTCCCTACCATATTTCAGAATAGGAATATTTTGTCTTTTCATCTATTTAATTTAATATATTAATATTATATGATATTTAATTATATTTAGTTGTTGTGATTTTTAATTGATTGTTGTACCTTACCGTTGCTTCGATAATTGGAGCGCTACACTAGCCATTGTCTTCCAACAAATTTTACACCCTTGTCCTAGACATGCCAGCCTTCTATTTTGATTTTTGTGTAACTTATAATTATGCCTTCTTGTGCTTCATCTTAGTCGCACTATATTCGTTGTAGACGATTATATTTAATTCTAAATAAATCCAACTTTATATCTTTGTGCGTTCCAATCGAAATTGGAGATACAACCTCGATCCTGTTTGTGCAACCCAAATTATGATAATATTCTATTATGAGTCTTCTTCATTCATGACACTTGTGTCCCACCTAATTTTAATCCCATGTACTTCTAATTAATTTTAGAACACCAATTATATTAATTTGAATTAAATTAATTCGAAAACCCCACTTGTGCAATTTTCTAATTATTGGGCACTTTTATGCAAAAGTGCATTGAGGTGTCCACATCCCATTGGACCAACACATGAAGAAACCCCATTTTCCTTCATGTAAATTTTCTCCATAAATTTTTGGAGTGTGTAACACTCAACATCAACCCTCATTAAACATTAGCCCTCCATTTTGAACACATGCAATCCTAGCCCTCTAAATTTCTACATAAGAAGCTAAGCCCTTTTTCCAAGGAGGAGTGTTGACCGGCCCTACATTCTAGGTCAACCTCAAACCCTCCTTTACATACATACATACATATATATATATATATATATATATATATATATATATATATATATATATATATATATATATATATATATATATATATATATATATATATAACTTTCTTTCTTTTTCTCATCCCTAAAACCTAAACCAACCCAGCCGACTTCATCTCCTACATCAACCCGCCGGTCATCATCTTCCCGCCGACCGGAGCTGAACCGCCGCTGCTCACCGCCAACACCACCGTCCCCTTCCTCCCTGCTCGCAGACCCCGCCGACTTTGTCATCTTTACCGGACCCTTCGTCATCACCTGTCCAGTCCACCCGACCCGCCGGAGCCGTCCTCCCGTCTCCTCCCCGACTGACAAACCCGCCTGTACTCTTTTAACTCGCAACCACCTCCTTCCACCGATCGACATCATCATCGACACCCGAGCCCGCTGAACTTCCTTCCGCCGACCGACTGGACGGCCCTGACCCGCTGAACCACCATCACCTGAACCCGACATCCCTCGACTGAGCGATCGCATGAGCACATCGTGATACCCCGAGCATCCCTCGCCTGAAACCCGATCACCTGAGCCCCTTCCCTCGAGGCTGAACCGCCATTCTTCCCTCGTCAGCCGGCTGAAATCGATGAGCCTCGCCTGAACATTAGCAGCAGGAGCAACCTACCTCAACGTCGAATACCCCTCGTTCACGTGTGCGCAGGTTCGAGTTACTCTCTTCATGTTGTGTACGTATATGTAAGTGTGAAACATTAGGATCTAGCGTATTGCCCCATGACAAGTTTATTAGATGGTGATTGCAAGAGACCCTGCAAATAACCCAAACTTGTATGCGTATACGTACGCGTATGTGTATAATATTCCAATTGGTATGCACATAATATTGGTTGAGATATATATAAATATATGGATGAATATATATATAAATAATTAAATACTAATACTAGTATGAATATATTTGTGTATGTACTGTATGACCCTAGTGTTAATTACGGATATCCCATATTTATTTTGACCATGTGACCCTGAGAATTGTGAGTAGACTGTCTTATGTACACTGACGTACTGGCTAGACATGTGTTGGTGATTGACTACCTGATTACAGCAATTGCAGACGTGACACCCATGCAGCTAGATGCACACTTGACCCTGTTAGATGACAAGTGTCACCCCTAGCGTAGTCTCTGAGTTCATTATGTATTATTGATTGTGTGTATGTTAGTGTAGCGACTGATTCTATATTATCATTAAATAATGTCTATCGGATTGTTGGATTATTCAGACAAGACCTCAGAAACAGGATATTGATATTTCCAGCAGAGGACCACAGGCGAGTACATTCTTCCACAGTTTTCATTATGTTGATTATCTCTATGATTCTAGTTGTATAGCGTACATTATCCTGACACTATGTATACACGAGTTGGCATCATCGAGACCTGTCACGAGGAGTCGTGATTGGAATCCATCATGCTAGCTGGGGACGAGAAGATATTAGTAGCTTATGTGATCATACCCAACTCTACATGCATCATAGCTCACCCACACCTCACGTCGGTGCAGCCTGACCATTACATGCCTCATAGCCTATTATGTATGATTAACCTGACTATTGCTTGCATCATAGCTATCCGGATGGTTAGCCTGACCTTACATTAATCATAGCTAATCATATGTAACAAGCCTGATCCGTCCCAAGCTGATCACATGATATGCTGATGTTTTACACACTTAGCTAGATAGTCTATACATGTATCTCTAGTTTATTGATCTAGCATTTCCCTATGTTTTAGTTATTGCTCTAGCATTCACTTATATTTCAGTTCATTGTTCTAGCATGCACTTGTATTTCTGTACATTGCTAGTTATAACCATTGATGATGTTATATTCTCCAGTATTTTTATTTCCAGTATTTTATTATCTCTAGTATTGCTTATTGCCAGTATTTATATCCATCTTGTATTTCTTTACACTGTATTATAGTTTTTGTCAATATATGTGGAACTGCTGTCAGTGCTTATACTTCGCTCCAATCCTGACTGGATATTTTTTCCAGAGGATCTTGAGGATTTCCGTCCTATATATTATGGACCCGGTATAGATGCAGACTACATACCAGAGAGCTTACATGAGTCTATTCCATTAGAGGAGACACTACATGCAGCTATTTAGATAGCATTTATTTTATGCTTTTTAGTTTATGTTGAGACTTATGTTATGTTTAAATTGAGACTTGTGGAAATTTTTATGTTGGACAGCTAGACTGTGGTTTATCTCTATTTTGAGACATTGTGTTTGACTATGTCATTCTTTCTTATCTCTTATCGTGCCATTTATATTCTTATAGTTATTGTGATTGAGTATATATTATGAGCTATTGAGAGATGTTTATTTTATTGCCCTCCTTATGGAGTTGATATCATTGACAGGATGTGAGTTATGTTTAGTATTATTGAGACATAGATAGCGTTCTACCGCCAATGTTGCGGCGTAGGCTGAACGTACCTATGACTCATGCCCAAATTCTGGGTGCGGGTCATGACACTGAATTCTAAAACTGACTGTGATAATACGCGAGGATAGAAGCATATCCTATGTTGCCAGACATGAATTCAATGCACTCGGCTTTGTCATGAAAACATGTAAAGGATTGACTCGCGAACATGACTCGCTTGCCCGATCACAAAGTGACTCATCTTTTGGATTGTGAAGATCAATGCTAGACCTCTTTGTGGCTACTTTTGACAGCTATGTCATCCATATAGCACCAACAGTTTTACACAAATGATCGCAAGAAAGTTATCTTCATAGCTCGTTGGCATATCACATTAGTATTTTTTCAATCAGAATGACATCACCATGTAGTAGTATACCCTCAACGATTTTCAGAATGATGTGTGCTTTTTTGTTATCAGAAAATATCTTAATTTGATAGTATCTATAGAATCCATCCATTAAAGACATTCGTTGGAAGCCGTATATATTGTCGATCATGACATCGATAATGGAAAGTAGGAATTTGTCCTTCGGACAAGCGGCGTTAAGATCACAAAAGTTGATACAAACTCAGGTTTTTTTCGTTCTTCTTCAGGACTAGAACAACATTAGCCACCTAATAAAGATGTTCCTCTTGAATGAAGCCACAAGAAATTAGCTTCTTGACTTCGGCTTCTATTTCCTTCATAACATCAGAATAAACTTTTCTTTGTTGTTCCTTCACTGGCATAGCATCTGGACGAATTTTAGCCTCTACATAGCTACTTGAGGGTCCAAACTGGACATATCCTCATATCTCCAAGCGAAGACGTATATATACTCCTGGATCAGTGCCACCAGAGCTTGTCTTTCGTCTACTAGCAAACTCTTGCTGATGAAAATTGGTTTCGTATGTAAGCCATATCCCAGACCAACTTGAACGACTTCATCCTCGGTAGGAGGTTCTCATTGTTCGAAACGCAAATCCCATTAAGAATGTATCTTCGAGCCCAAGACTCGAGTTTGAAAGGTTCAAGAGTATGTTTGGAGGCATTATTGGGTTTGGCAACAAAATTCATATTCATTTATAGGACTTTGTTGAAAATTGTGTCTATGCTGGCATTCAAGTCCCATGTAGAAGATTCTGAATAATGTGAAGGTAAGGATTCCTTGATCAATTTTTCTGGTGAGGAAGGAGTAAATAATCATGTTCTCGACTTATTTTATTGAAATAATCATGTGGTTTGACTTTGGGGACAAATGGTTATAATGGAAAATGATGCCCTTTCCTAAAATTCAACCCTTAACCTTTCTGAAGATTGTATCCTATCTTCTTCAGGAGGTTCTGGCCATTTGGATCATAAATATAAAATGGGTGCGTCCTTTTCCTTTGTTGGAAGAATCAATTGATGTGGGTGGATGAAGCTTTCCCGATTGTATTTTTTCTTCATTTTGGAGGAACCAAAAAGAATCTTTCTCAAGAGTGGAACAATTCTCCGTTTGAAAGGTCGAAGAAACTGACATGTACATAGCCTTGTTATTATAAATTGCATATAATAACCTAAGGAAATTATTTTTAGCCCAATGTTTCTATCATATATTTTTGAATATGGCTAATCGATTAAGTTTAGCAATAAAATTACTGTCGATATCGCAAAAAATAAGAAAAATATTGTGCGAACTTTTGTATTAATTGGAATAGAACAAAAAATACAAAGGAGCTCTAATACGTAGAGTCTGAGTATAAATAAATCTGGGCAAGTGTGATGGTGGAGATCTGATCTACAGTCGATCACTTTATTTCGTTTATAATCCGACGTCTAAGAGAATGACAATGCCTCCAGGAATATGAGTGTGCGACTCAGTTGATGTACCTTCTTCCTTCCCTTTTTTCTCCTTCTTCTCCTCCTTTTTTTCTCATGGGGGCCACCCACTTTTTATAGACTTTAGAGGACCATGGATCTCAGGCTACCGTACATAGGCGTATGTCATGATATGGCTTCCACGAGGCAATTCGAGATTTGGGGTTGCTAATGCCCATAATCTGCGTGACATGTGTCATGCCCTTTTTATTCGAAGATCATTGATGTTAATAATTGCAAGATTTGATTGTGTGGGGCTTTTAAGAGAATGCTGTCATATAGTTACTTCAGTGCATAGAAATGCTGCCGTATGGGAACACCGCCACATGGGAGCTCTAGCGCATGGAAGGCTGGCGCATAAGAGTGTTTGTTGTATGTTTCTTGAAGTAGTCTGCCCATGATTTATATTTTGGCACAGGGTCTGCACATGGCTGCATGACTACGCATGGTTGCATATGGAGTATGGCTCTAGCTGTATTGTGTGCTTAACTGCGCATGCCTTATGGTTGTATTTAGCGCATGGTATAGATTTTTTCATGCTTCTACAAGACCCCCTTCAAAGTTTTTAAACTTAGTTAAGTTTGGAATACTTTGAACAAAAGCATGAATGATAAAGACGTATAAGAGATCCGGTGCATCAGATTTGTTGGCGCAACAACTTTATTGGTCCATAGGTGAGGGATGTTGAGTTGTCTTCCCTCGAGCTCTGAGCTGTTAGAGCCACAACGCATGCCATGGGTTGACCTGCTGCCCCATTTTCCTAAGGTGTGGGTTCATTCATTGAATGCGAGATTCATCTCGCGGTCTTGGTGCCCAATTACTCGGGGGCTTTAATGGCCATTGTTTGCCTATAAATAGGAGCAACAGGGGAGAAAGAGAATCATTTCTCTTTGTTAATATGCCTTTGCAAAGGTTAGGCTCAGGAAGACCGATCGAGCGCTACGTCGATCCTTTGACTCCGATGGTTGACCATTATGTTATGGCGGCCACTTTGGAAGGTAAACAAAAAACCCTTATCTTCTTTTTCTTAACACTCACAGACACCAACACACAGTCTAATTTATATAGGCGAATAATCAACAATAA
Organism: Iris macrosiphon; assembly: GCA_036927795.1. Taxonomy (NCBI): domain Eukaryota; kingdom Viridiplantae; phylum Streptophyta; class Magnoliopsida; order Asparagales; family Iridaceae; genus Iris; species Iris macrosiphon. Next base: position 71,400,641 of record JAYESA010000011.1, on the reverse strand, counting down.
CATGCGCAGATAAACCCCATGGCTTGACGTGCATGGCCGTTGTCGAAATGCTTCGTCATAAAGATGCTCCGATGGCTAAAATCCTTCATTGGGCGCATGGGTGATGCTGTCACAGGACGCTCATCGGAAGCATGCATTGGAAGGCTATACGTGACCACTCTCTGCATGGATACGACTGTCTCTTCTTGGGGGCATCGTGTCTGTAACATGCGTTATGGCCGAGATGCTCATATATATATCGGATATTTAATCCGTGCGTATGGTGTCTCTGTGCATGGGTAACTTACTTCAGATTTTTTATTTTTTTTATTTTACTGTATTCATTGCAAGTGTTCTGACTGATGTGTGTACTTGTCATACATGAGTCTCCTTGGGTCGCCATGGTCTTGATGGATCATGGAAGGATATCATAGGTTTCTTGTTCATGATGAACAAACGTATTACCTGGAAGATTGTTCGCGTTCTTTCATCCTAGCTCACCGTAGCTATTCCCCGTATATTAGCATCATAGATATTGGGTTGGGATTAACGTCCCAACCAGGATTTCTATGAGCGTCCTTTCACACTACAGAGTTGGGTCTGTAGGCTCAGCTCTGTGTTGCAAGCTCCCTTGCTATCCATCAGTATAGATTCTTTTCCATATATTATGGCTTGCAATGAGGAGTTTGCCGAAGCGATAACCCAGAATGCGTTAAGCTGCCGGCTTTATACGCATTGGTACCAGAAGCAGCACAGAGGGGTCACCATCTTTTCCAAATGTACCGTGATCTTGAATATTAGTAAAAAATTACTTTTTTATTTTAAAACTTTTTTGTCGTTATATGTGTCATGGTTACGAATATTATACCAGAGGTATTATGGACGTAGTATAGTAGCATTGTAATGCCCCGTTTCCCCTATTCGGGGAGCGCGGCCAAGAAATACTTACGACCGTCCGAACGGGACAGATTGAATTAAGATCCTTTCCTCGTTATGGATTGGTTTCTTCGGAATCAGGTCCCATATACAATGGATTGTGCCTCGAGGATGGACTCGGCGGCAGAGTCGAGAGGGGCCTTTCCGTTGCGTTGGTTTCTTGTCCGTTTTCGTGCCGCTTGGTTGCCTTCTTGTTGGTTTTATGACTTGCGCTTTCTTGAACGGTTTCAATGGATTTCATTGCTTCCGTTCTTAGGATTTCGCATTTCGTATCGAGCCTTGGAGACCGAAGCAGGAGGTATTGATCGTCTGTTGGTGCGTGCAGGTGATCGTGTAGACGACGCGCGAGCGGAGTCTTAGAGGTCTCTCCTTCTTCTTCCTATTCAACAAACTTGTGAGTGGCTCTATTTCGATAAGCACCTTCTTTCCAAGGGCTCCGTTCATAATAAAACTGACTCAGTTGGGCATTCAATCAAAACGATACCAATTAAGTAACAAGTTGGATAACAAGATAAGATAAGAAGTAGGCTTGGGACACCCATTGCTTGTCATACAAACCTTGCATAAATTTATTGATGCATGCATGTTCGTTGGGTGTTTAATGGGTTGGTATCTATTGATAGTTCAAAGTGTTTTTCTATAAACTGCTGCATGTTATTTCATATAACTGTTGGTTGATTATGATAGTACAGTAAAGCAGTTTCATGCATGATGTTCTTTAAATGGCTAGTAAGTAAATCTATGAGGTAGAGTCATAGAAATGGTCATGGGAATTCTTGTGCACAAGGGATCCAGGTTCCTGCGAGCGGTTCCGGGGCACCGGGCCGTCTCGACCCGGGCGGAATCTACTTTCTTAGTCCTGGGAGCGGGGAATTATAGCGGGACTAGCTACCCGCGCTGCAAGCGTCGCCGCCAGCCCAGACTAAACCCATGATGGCTCCTAAACAACAAGAGAAGGATGTTGTGTATATTTAAACTGTGCAGACTAACTATGTCTTCGTGACAGGGAAGGCTATGGTAAGTTGTACAGGTGGTTCAGACGGGACAGGTAAAGTCACCGAACGGTGGCATGCGAAGTTATGTTATTTTGTTCTTGCATATCTGCTAAATGAAATCTGAACTAGGCAAGAATAGAAACCCACCTAAGAACATAATTGTAGCATACTCATTAGATCTCATCTCTTGAGCTTGGTAAAGTTGAGCAGCTAGCCTTCACCAGTACTTTCCGAAGTACTGACCCTCGTTGTAGCAGGTTCCCCGGCGCAAGGCGACGCGGCGAGGAGCTGAAGCTCACTCCGAACTTTTGGGATCCTTGGCGGTTCGTAGCCAAGACTTTTGGAGGCTCAAGCTAGAAGCCTTTCTCTCTCTCTGTTGCTGAATATCGCTAAGGCGATGGTGCTCACTCGCACCCAAGGTGGTTTTGTGTTTTTGAATCTATGTAAAGGGACATAATGTATGGATCGGCTATCTCATTTTGCGTCCAAGTTTGTAAGCCCGTGGGCATTTTATACTTTTGAGTCAAGCAATGTAAAAAGATGTTCATTATGAATAAAAGAGAAACTTTTCTATGCCTCAACCTTGTGTTATCTTATATGTCTACTTTGTTGCATTGTTCTAAAGAATATCCTTATGCCTAAGGCCTTGTGCACGCGCGCCCTACGCGTGCACGGCATCACGCCCGGGGGACGATTATCGAATAGACGAAATCGGGGCGTGACATATTGGTATCAGAGCATGCTTCAGATCCTTTGATCTCACAAAGAAAGTTTCTAAAGATGACCTTGTTCCTTTCGAGTAGACCCTTGAATTCGCTTGGCCAGAATGAGATACGTTCCATACAGTGAGTCCATAATATACCTTGAGACTAATACAAGTTACTTTCCTTTTAAGGAACGACTTCTGAGCCGGGTGCACAAGCGCAGATGGTGGCGCAAGTGCAAGCGAGTAGTTCAGGCACCTCGGGCAGCTCTGGGAGTCCAGCTGCCGCACCCTCTGCCGATCCGTTCGAACGAATGATGCGTTTGATGGAGACGCAGCAGAAACAAGCTGAACTACGGCAGAGTCAGTTTGAGTCACAGATTGAAGCTCAATTCGTGGCGCAGCGACTTCAGGCGGATACACAGCAGACGCAGATGAATAGTCTGCAAACAATGGTGACGAATATGGTCGCCAACAATCATTCTGCATCCGCCCCCGCAACCGTGCCTATAGTTGCTGAAGCCACCGGACCGCAAAATTCTCAGGGTACCTTACCCTCAGGTGAGAATGGGTCGATCGTGTCGATATCAGAATTCAAGAAGATGTGCCGTGCTACGTTTAAAGGCACCGAGGACCCTTTCTTAGCGATGGACTGGCTGGTCGAGCTGGAGGACCACTTCGAAGCGCTGTGCCTAGACGAGACCAAGAAAGTGGTGTGTGCCCAGCTTCAGCTCCGACAAAATGCACATGATTGGTAGGATGTGCACAAGCAAGCTATTTTGAGTGAAGCTGGCACAACGGCTATCTCCTGGTCCGTGTTTCGCAAGGCCTTCGTGGAGGAATACCTTCCACCCGCCGTCCGTCGCGAAAAAGAAGACGAGTTTGCACTACTGAAGCAGGGGGACATGACGGTATGTCAATACGCTTCAGAGTTCAACCGACTTGCAAAGTTTGCCAAGTCTCAGCTCGCCGATGCCGAAAGTCGTGCCAGAAAGTTCGAGCTCGGACTACGACCTTCTATCCGTGCTCACGTCGTAGTGACTCAATATCGTACCATGCGGGAGTCCTTGAATCATGCACTGTCCCTAGAGTCGCAGTATCCTCCAGTTAGCACCGGCGCTGTGCAAAATCACAATCACAAGCGTCCTGCCAACACAGGAGGAAACAACGCGCATAAGCGCCACAATAATAACGGCGGCTCCCAAGACTCGAATCAGGGAAAGAAGCAAGGACAAAAGTGTGCTTACTGCCGCAAGCCAGGACACCACATCAGCGAATGTCGCGCGAGCAAGGGAGGATGTTTCAGTTGTGGCAAGATGGGCCACATTGCTCGTAATTGTCCAACCCGTTCCAACGATCCATCTTCACACCGTCCGCAGCAGAATAATGACTCAGCTCAGGGTCAGGGGCAAACTCAACGAGCAAACCAGGCACCGCAAAACGCTCAGGGCCGAGTCTATGCCTTGACTCGGGACGAGGCACTTGCATCGAACACGACGGTGTCAGGTATATTACTTTTTAATAATGTACCTGCTCGAGTATTGTTTGATTCTGGTGCAACACATAGCTTCATTTCGGCAGATTTTGTCGCCGAACACACATTCCCTATGACACCGCTAGGCTTAAACCTAAGTGTTAGCACTCCTTCGGGAGTAGATCTATCGGCTCGCTTAGTCTGTCGTGAAGGTAACATTTGCATCGGGGGACGGAGATTGTCATTAGATGCGATAGTTCTAGACATAAGGGACTACGATCTTATTCTGGGGATGGATTGGCTCGGCGCTTGTTCAGCTACAATCGACTGTGCGAAAAAGGAAGTCGTATTTCGTTTGCCCGGCGAGATCGAGTTTCGCTTCACGTGCAGTCCTGAGTCGAAAGCGTCGAATGCCTGCATGGTGATCTCAGCAATGTCTGCTCGACGGATGATTCATTCCGGCTGCGAAGGGTACTTAGCGTCCGTTCGAGACACTCGGCAAGATTGCGCAAACGTTGAGTCTATCCCCGTTGTGGCGGATTTTCCTGATGTGTTCCCCGACGAGTTGCCAGGCATGCCGCCCGATCGAGAGACAGAGTTTACTATAGACACGTTCCCAGAAACTCGACCAATTTCCAAGACACCGTATCGAATGGCCCTGGCAGAATTGAAGGAGCTTAAAGTACAGTTGCAAGACTTGCTAGATCGAGGATACATTCGGCCTAGTGTATCTCCGTGGGGTGCCCCAGTACTATTCGTGAAGAAAAAGGATGGCTTGTTGCGGCTCTGCATCGACTATCGAGAATTGAATAAAGCAACCATTCGTAACCAGTATCCTCTTCCAAGAATAGATGATCTTTTCGATCAGTTGCAAGCTGCCACGGTATTCTCTAAAATCGACCTCCGTTCGGGCTATCACCAACTAAAGATCAAGCCAGACGATGTGCCAAAGTCAGCTTTCCGAACTCGCTATGGCCATTATGAGTTCCTGGTGATGCCGTTCGGACTAACCAATGCCCCCGCTGCCTTTATGAGTTTAATGAACCTTGTGTTCCGGCCCTACCTCGATAAGTTTGTAGTAGTATTCATCGATGATATCTTGGTGTATTCGAAGAGTGAGGAAGAACATGCAGAGCACTTGCGGACCGTGCTACAAACTCTTCGGGACAACCAGCTATATGCTAAGCTGAGTAAGTGTGAATTCTGGCTAAGTAGTGTATCTTTCCTCGGGCACATCATTTCTGCGGGAGGCATCTCAGTCGATCCGAAGAAGGTGGAGGCCATTGTCGAGTGGAAGCGACCTGCATCCGTTAGCGAGATTCGAAGCTTCCTCGGGCTAGCAGGCTACTACAGACGGTTCGTGAAGGATTTTTCCAAACTTGCACTACCTCTGACTCGCCTCACACAAAAGAGAGTCGCATTTGAGTGGTCCGCCGACTGCGAAGCTTCGTTTAAAGAGTTAAAGCATCGCCTCACCTCTGCCCCGTTACTTGCACTACCAGACGAGATCTCGGGATTCCAAATATTTAGCGACGCGTCCGGGCAAGGTTTGGGGTGTGTACTTATGCAGCGAGATCGAGTGATAGCCTATGCCTCCAGGCAACTAAAGAAGCACGAGAAAAATTATCCTACACACGACCTGGAATTGGCGGCAATTGTATTTGGCCTGAAATTGTGGCGACACTACCTTTATGGAGTGCCTTGCCGAATTTATACTGATCACAAAAGCTTAAAGTACCTATTCACTCAAACGGACCTCAACCTTCGTCAGCGCCGTTGGCTAGAATTGATAAAAGATTACGACTTGACGATAGACTACACGCCTGGAAAAGGGAACGTTGTAGCGGATGCTCTGAGTCGGATCTTCGTTGGGTCTCTGTCAGTCGATCGCAGGTTACGAAGGGACTTAGAAGAGTTGGGCATCGAACTCCGAATCCGATATTGTGGCGCGCGGGTCGCTCAAATGCGATTCGTACCCAACCTAATAGAGCGGGTCACATCTACTCAGAAAGACGACCCTTTCCTAAGGAAGATGCACGAGCAGATTCTAGCGGGGAAGGCGAAGGACTTTGCAGTAGATGAAAATGGAGCGTTACGGGCGAAGGGAAGGCTATGCGTCTCCGATGATTCAGAACTCAGAAAGGAGATCCTTGCGGAAGCTCATTACGCAGCCTATATGATCCATCCCGGGAGCACGAAGATGTATAAGAACCTCCGAACGACCTTCTGGTGGCACGGCATGAAGAAAGATGTCGCACTCTTTGTATCCCAATGCATAACTTGTCAAAGGGTGAAAGCAGAGCATCAGAGGCCGGGCGGGGAGATGCAAAATCTTGCTATCCCGGAATGGAAGTGGGAGCACATCTGCATGGATTTTATTGTTGGCCTGCCAAGGACGCAACGGGGGAACGACGAGATCTGGGTTATCGTCGACCGGTTAACCAAGTCTGCACACTTCCTTGCCATCAAAAGTACTTGGAGCGCCGATCGCCTCGCCCAGACCTACCTTGACGAGATAGTCCGGCTGCATGGAGTGCCAGTTTCTATAGTATCAGATCGGGACGGGCGATTCATCTCGCGTTTCTGGGAGAGCCTTCAGCTGGCAATGGGGACCAAGTTGAAGTTTAGCTCAGCCTATCATCCACAAACCGATGGTCAGACGGAATGAGTGAATCAGATACTAGAAGACATATTGCGCCTCTGCGTGATCGATTCGAAGTCAAGTTGGGACGTCTACCTGCCGCTGGCCGAATTTGCATACAACAACAGTTATCAGTCCAGCATCGAGATGGCTCCGTACGAGGTTTTGTATGGGCGGAAGTGTAGGTCACCAATCTGCTGGGACGAAGTCGGAGAACGGCAAATCCTTGGACCGGAGCTGGTTGAACAAACCGTACAAAAAGTTCGGTTGATTCGTGAACGGTTGAAGACAGCACAAAGTCGACAAAAGAGTTATGCCGATGCTCGACGTCGCCCCCTTGAATTCTTTGAAGGGGACCATGTGTTCTTGAAAGTCTCGCCTATGCGCGGAGTCATGCGATTCGGAGTAAAAGGAAAGCTAAGTCCAAGATTTGTTGGACCGTTTAAAATTTTCAAACGGGTTACTCCGGTCGCCTATCAAGTTGCCTTGCCGCCTGCCCTATCAGAAGTACACAATATTTTTCATGTTTCACAGCTGAAAAAGTTTGTACACGACCCGAACCACATAGTCGACTTGGGGCAGTTGAATCTGCAAGCGGACTTGTCGTACGCGGCAGAGCCTGTCCAAGTTTTGGATCGTAAAGAGAAGCAGTTGCGGAACCGAACTGTCTCGCTAGTGCGCATCCTGTGGCGGAACCACTCGGTCGAGGAGTCGACCTGGGAACTTGAAGCTGATATGAGGGAAAGGTTCCCCTCATTATTCCTTAGGGGTAGGTTCTATTCCTAAGTTTCGGGACGAAACTTTCTTTTGGATGGTTATGATGTAATGCCCCGTTCCCCCTATTCGGGGAGCGCGGCCAAGAAATACTTACGACCGTCCGAACGAGACAGATTGAATTAAGATCCTTTCCTCGTTATGGATTGGTTTCTTCGGAATCAGGTCCTATATTCAATGGATTGTGCCTCGAGGATGGACTCGGCGGCAGAGTCGAGAGGGGCCTTTCCGTTGCGTTGGTTTCTTGTCCGTTTTCGTGCCGCTTGGTTGCCTTCTTGTTGGTTTTATGACTTACGCTTTCTTGAACGGTTTCAATGGATTTCATTGCTTTCGTTCTTAGGATTTCGCATTTCGTATCGAGCCTTGGAGACCGAAGCAGGAGGTATTGATCGTCTGTTGGTGCGTGCAGGTGATCGTGTAGACGACGCGCGAGCGGAGTCTTAGAGGTCTCTCCTTCTTCTTCCTATTCAACAAACTTGTGAGTGGCTCTATTTCGATAAGCACCTTCTTTCCAAGGGCTCCGTTCATAATAAAACTGACTCAGTTGGGCATTCAATCAAAACGATACCAATTAAGTAACAAGTTGGATAACAAGATAAGATAAGAAGTAGGCTTGGGACACCCATTGCTTGTCATACAAACCTTGCATAAATTTATTGATGCATGCATGTTCGTTGGGTGTTTAATGGGTTGGTATCTATTGATAGTTCAAAGTGTTTTTCTATAAACTGCTGCATGTTATTTCATATAACTGTTGGTTGATTATGATAGTACAGTAAAGCAGTTTCATGCATGATATTCTTTAAATGGCTAGTAAGTAAATCTATGAGGTAGAGTCATAGAAATGGTCATGGGAATTATTGTGCACAAGAGATCCAGGTTCCTGCGAGCGGTTCCGGGGCACCGGGCCGTCTCGACCCGGGCGGAATCTACTTTCTTAGTCCTGGGAGCGGGGAATTGTAGCGGGGCTAGCTACCCGCGCTGCAAGCATCGCCGCCAGCCCAGACTAAACCCATGATGGCTCCTAAACAACAAAAGAAGGATGTTGTGTATATTTAAACTGTGCAGACTAACTATGTCTTCGTGACAGGGAAGGCTATGGTAAGTTGTACAGGTGGTTCAGACGGGACAGGTAAAGTCACCGAACGGTGGCATGCGAAGTTATGTTATTTTGTTCTTGCATATCTGCTAAATGAAATCTGAACTAGGCAAGAATAGAAACCCACCTAAGAACATAATTGTAGCATACTCATTAGATCTCATCTCTTGAGCTTGGTAAAGTTGAGCAGCTAGCCTTCACCAGTACTTTCCGAAGTACTGACCCTCGTTGTAGCAGGTTCCCCGGTGCAAGGCGACGCGGCGAGGAGCTGAAGCTCACTCCGAACTTTTGGGATCCTTGGCGGTTCGTAGCCAAGACTTTTGGAGGCTCAAGCTAGAAGCCTTTCTCTCTCTCTGTTGCTGAATATCGCTAAGGCGATGGTGCTCACTCGCACCCAAGGTGGTTTTGCGTTTTTGAATCTATGTAAAGGGACATAATGTATGGATCGGCTATCTTATTTTGCGTCCAAGTTTGTAAGCCCGTGGGCATTTTATACTTTTGAGTCAAGCAATGTAAAAAGATGTTCATTATGAATAAAAGAGAAACTTTTCTATGCCTCAACCTTGTGTTATCTTATATGTCTACTCTGTTGCATTGTTCTAAAGAATATCCTTATGCCTAAGGCCTTGTGCACGCGCGCCCTACGCGTGCATGGCATCACGCCCGGGGGACGATTATCGAATAGACGAAATCGGGGCGTGACAAGCATAACTTGTAAAAAATAGACTCGATCAGAGGTAATATGAACATGATAGATTAGAGCAGTTATATTAAAAAATCTTGAAGAAGACGCCATCTGCGATGGTTGGGACTTTTTGGTACAGAACCGGTAGACAAAAAAGTTTGATTGTAGCTGAGTACGATCATGATAAGATGTTTCGTAGAGATAAAAAAGAAACGAGTCAGAGGTGGTATGGACATGACTATTTTTTTCTACTGGGGAACATGGACAGCCCATAGTTCAGAGGTAATTTGGACGTGAACTATTTATCTTGGAGAACTTTTGAGGACCTATTATCTATTGCGTATTTAGGACTCCCGAGTATGGATAACATATTTTTACCGCGTACGACAGAGGCAGACTGAACTACATATCGGGGAAAGAATGTAATACATACCATTTTTTTTAGTTCAGACATTGCCTTTTGTTGAGAAAGTACGGTATCTTTTACGACAAAATTACATCATCGCAGGAAGGTACATCGATGGAAGCTGCGACATATTCTTCCAGTTCATCTCCATCAGTGCCCGTTGCTAGTGCTGATGGTGCTGGAGCTTTCCTATGGGTTTTGATTGTCAGATTTTCTTGAGTTCTTATCGTGAAAGGATCCTTATTCGATGGACGTCGCTGCCTTCGGAGCTTGACTACCAAAGCCTCACAGGCCTTTCCGTGAAGCTTGACCATAAGAGAGTAGGTATGTGGGCGAAGCGTCTTTTGAGACAGACTCTTAGAGGTTTGTCTTGAGCCAAACCAACCTCTGCTTCATCGTCGGTGTCGTTGCCTCCTTCATCCATGTGGATCCGTTTATACAAGATTGTGTCCGAGTAGTAGGCTTTGACTCCTTTGAAAGGATCAACATCGACAAATTCAGTCTTGATGACGCCATTGTTGTCAACATATTTTAGGCATTGGTGGAGAGTTGATGGTACAATCACGTACTCATGTATCCTAGGATGCCCTAGAAGGACTGTAAAATCCCAAGTTCTGAAAACCGTATTAATCTTTTTAATTAATTATTTAATTGATTTATAGTAATTATGAGCTAATTAGAGGAAATAGAATTTATTTAATTGGTATTTTAGGTGTTTGTGTATTTAGAGGATTTATGGAGCAATTATAAATTTTTCCTAATTAATTCCATGTAGGAGACCCTTTGGACAGCTGAGTAGATTTATGGTATGCACTAATATAATTTTTAGAAATTTCTATATATATATATATATATATATATATATGATTTATTATAAAAGAAAATAGAAAATGATAGAAAACAATTAGAAAGAAAAAAAATAAAAAAATAAAAATAAAAATAAAAATAAAAATAAAAAGAAATTAAATTGGATTGAACCCAAAACCTGCTGGACAAAACCCCCCTTAGCAAAACCTACCCGCTGCCCAACTAAACCCAAACCCATGTATAAAATTAACAGCAGTAGCAGCTATCGAGCTCACCCCCCACCCCCCGCGCGCGCGAGAAAACGCGACCCCCCTGCCACTTCTCTTATATATACCATCATAATCGCAAACCCTAACCCTAAACTCTTCATCCCTACTCCACCCTCGACCGTGCCACCGAGACGTCGATCGCCGCCAGTACCCAGAGCCGCCAGAGCCACCCGCGACCACCGCACGACCGTGCACGAGATAGAGAACACAAACGACTTAGTCCTGTTCGCGTCTCATTTCCCGTGCCTTCGCTCAATCAAATTCGACCCCGTCTTCACCGGTATGATTTTGACCTATCCCTCTTCCAATCCCATAGATTAGTTTCTATCGTGCAGCGCACAAACCTAGGAAAATAATCGACGCCAAGTCGAGGAAAAATCACGATATTTAATCTCAGAAAATCTGTTGCAACCACCCCTGTTCACGGACTCGTATCTCCCACCACAGAGATCCAAATTTAGTTTTTCTTCTTGCTATGCGAAGACCACCTAACCTAGATTATTTTTTGTCAATTATATTATTTTATTTGATGTTGTATGTAGAATTAAATTAGGATGAAAACCCATAAAAACCTGTTTTTTGAAACATAAAAATTTGTGATACGGAGTGCGCCCCGCCAAACGGGACAGTCCCGTCGTGTACCAAGTGTACCGAAAGGTGCGCACGGTATACCCAGACGTGTGAGCTTTCGTAAAAACTGATTTGGACACATGTGCGCGTCGAAATCAGCCCGTATCCGCAAAAATTCCCCGTATCGTAATTTTTGCAAAACTCTGCGCCATTAATTGTACGCTCGTCAGAATGCGACAAAACTTGCGCCACTGGACTCGTGGTATCGCGCTGGTCCTGTGACCCATTTTTCAAAGAATTCTGAGACAGTTGACCACGTCGCCTATTGGCGGGCCCTACGGTTGACTTTTTGGGCAAAATTGTGTTCGGCTCACCGGAATCCACATTTGGACATACCGTTGAGTTCGTACTGATATTTTGGGTTTGTTTGACCAATAATTTATTCCATTTAGAGATCGTTACCCTGGCACGCTTTTTGGTGAAAAGTGGCCCACATGTGGAGCCCGCTTTGACCCAAAATTACTGTTTTGCCCCTGCATCCAAATTGGACGAAAGGGTAGTATTTTCTAGCTATTTTGCTTATTCTAGGAACGTTGGTGATGTTTATTTCAGCATCCGGAGACGTTCATTTTAAGGCCGTAGTTTCTGACTCTTGGTGTTTGACATCTAGACGTTATACTTTACAGCTTTCTTGCCAGGTAAGTATACCTTGCCATGTTGTACTGTTTAAATTTAGTTATTATTTTAGTTGCATGTTTATTGTTTTATATTATATAAACTGTGCGCGTCCGAGAGAGACTCGGGTGCAATCAATGAATGCGTTGACGTTAGGACTTGTGTCTGACCTAGTATCTAGTAGTCCCACCTAAAGTTATGGAGTTATCGGTATGACTTGCGTATGCGGTTGGCCACCTATACGTGTACGTCGTGCGACGGATAGGGTATAACTGCTAATAGTGATACATGTTAGAAGACTTAGCAGTTATTAGGAGGCGGAGCATAGACTATCGTGGTACGATGGTCCAATCCTTGTCCTTGTTTGGTTGTAAGATTGGTCTATTGTTCTAACGATAGACTATGAGCCGGAGTTACGACGCTGCGGCGTAGTAGCTAAGGCATGTTTTAGATACAACATGCATAGATCATTGGGCGGGAAGGATGACTTGTAGGTGTATGGGACATCCACTTCCTTTACACTGCTGCCACACTCAACGGAGTGATATGGACGATATATACTACACTACTGCCACGTTCTTCGGAGCAATATAGACGATATATTATACAGATGCCATGCTCTTCGGTGATGGACGTTATTATATTACTGAGCACCCTCCTATGAGGGCATATGTGGCATATACTAGCCAGTTGTCATGATTGGTGAATTACGTCAGCATATGTCTAGCCTACACTTTCCCATACACTCAAAGTTGTCCTAAAATTGCATTCACTTAGATGGTTAGCACACCCCTTTATTTATTCAGTATTACTTTATGGCATGATTCTATGTATCTTGTTATGTCCCTCTGAGGACCTGGTTCCTTTCCATGTGTAGATGTTCATGAGTATTCGCAGGAGCGCAGACCCGGACTGGCTACTTATATATTTCGAGGAGGTCTTCTCTTCGAGTCTCTTGATTGGTAGATGTTGTACTTATACTGTATTTATCTTGTTTATTCTATATTCTAGTTCGGCAGTGGATTTGTTTTCATCCGACTGTCATTATTTGATACTTTATATGGAGATCTAGTTTCATAGATATTGGTCATTTATTTCTATTTGATTCTGTGGATGAGATTAGATTATATACTGGGAGTTGTGATTGCTTTTACCACTTGTGAATTATTTTTCATAATACAGCGTACGTATGTGTTATGATTTTCGTATATTGGAGTTGCCATATACATGCGGCTGGCATACTTACATGTCCTAGTCTTACGTATTTTGGGACTGGGGCATGACATGCTTTTAGTGGTGGCCTATGCAGGTCAAGAGCACATTGTCTCGGTTACGTTACTGTACCGAGCAAGCCTGCACCTAGGATTAGAGTATAGGATCTCATCCATAATTAACTATGACTTATCATCCTCCCAATCTGTTCTATTTGAATAGCTGCATCCTGCTTGATTCATGTGCTTCCCTAATAGTTCCTTGAGTATAGCCTTCTCCTAGAATATAGAAGTCCCTGTTGTTAGATAATAAGTAGGTTAATCTTCCTATTAAGAGTACAACTAGGATAATGACACACTACTGAGTTAGAATACTTAATGAACCCTAGCAACCCTTACTCGTAGAATGATTAACCGTTGTCCCTTGATAATTAGGGATGACTTGAGAGTAGTATAGACACAACTAGAGTAAGTTATAAATTTAACCATATGGTTTGATCCTAGCATTGAGGAACCAATAGAAATCCAAGGTTGAATAATAGGACCAAACTTAACTTTATAATGAGATAGAATTTTAGAACTATAAATTTAGGTTCTTGTCCTGATACTAGCAGACAGTACCTTAGGAGGCCAAGAGGAACGAATATAATATTTTCCTCGATCAAACCTCAAACACAGATATTAGCATACCCCCTTTCCCTTAGGAAACCATGACATTATCTAGAGACTTTCTATTTAAATTTAATCTCGTTCCTCTGAAAACTTAGCGCTCGCTATTGTGCGACGATTAATTATGTTTTATTTTCTTCAATCTTTCAATTCATGTCACCTAACCCTTTTGATTATAGGCCAAGAAATTTCTTTTATGATAAGGAAACGTAGTTGTTAGAATTATAGCTGTAATGTTAAATTTTGAATTTATGTGCTTAATAGTTAGAGCTTGATGGTTTGAGTTGTTTATTAGAATATGATTTTATGATTACCCTTTTGCTTCAAATCAAGTAAAATGTTCCACATACCTCCATACAAGTTACATCCTATTTCACTTAAGAGCCAGTAACTTTTTCATTCTTACTATTGACACATGTTCTATGAGCACTATGATTAAGACTTAAGATGACTATTACCTATATAATGCAATAGGAGACCTTAATGAGTACCAAGATCTTTCTTTATATACCCTAATAAGAGTTCTACTTTATTTACCAGGACCAGGTTATTCTGTAGAATCCCCTCAAGGCAATTACAGTATTAGTTTAATTCTTATAAGTTGGGTAGTATGCCTCACAACCTAGTATCACCTAGTCCTCTTGATATATTATTGAAGTATAACTGAATGACATTAACTGTATGCTAGCATAAGAAGATATTGTTTATCCAAATTGTAAGAACTTAGAGGCCCATGCCCTATTTGGTCGACTAACGACTTAGACAAGGAGTTAGTATGACAACTGTAGAGACTGTAGAGTCTTAACTTCTTTGTGAACTTGAATTATTATGTACCTTCTTTCATTATGATCCAGCGTATTTATATTTTATGTATTACCTTGACTTATGCCGCTATTATAGCCTAGTTTTGCAAGCTTATTCTTTTATCAAGCTTGTTCACAACATATGTATTAGTGGATGCATACACTAATATATTTCAGAATCAGTGTATTAAGGTCTAGCTAACCTTAGAGCGCTTGGTTCGCCCTTCGCATAACTACTTTACGTGGATTGAGATATATAGTGACTAGTAGACGAATATACTTGCCCTCTAGATATGTCTGAGCTTATCGTATCGGTTACATAACTGTACTGATACGCGCATACAAATAAGAAATTACCAAATAGGATTTTAATCCACAACTGTCTTGACAATTCCTTTTGAATTCCTTAAACGCCTTGATCCCCATACTCCTATTCTATTACCTCCCCCTTTGAAATCTTTATTATTTTTTTTTCGTTTTCCCTTATTTTGGAAAGACGAAACCTCATGCTTGGTATAAGTTTGATATACAGATAGTACTAGATATACCCCATAGGCTAACCGCATTACTTGATGATGATTTTCCGTAATTAAAGGCATTTTATAGGTAATATATTGGTATTCAAATTTTTGAGGATCAAATAGCATGACTAAATAAGTTGAGAAATATTTTTCTTAAGTGTATAGCCTTATATGGTAGATGGATAAATTCTAAGTTGGGTAGAAGTTGCATTGTCAACTTGAGAGGAATTTTTTTTAGATTGTGATTAAGCAAGATTAGAGTGGGAGACTCAAGTCATTTTAATTTTGAGAAATTTTAAAAGAAGGATTAAGATGATGATGATTTAATGCATTTTTAAAAACTTTGATATGGCAAACCAAGCCTTTATACTTGGGCATATGATTTAAATTTTGAATATTGAAGGTTGAATCATCGATTTAAATCTTGAGAAAAATGAATGGAACTCTAAACATAAACATTGACGGATTGAATTCCAAAATTGAGGATTTGAATTAAAAGTTAAATTTTGATGGTTGGATTACCTATTTGAAATATTGAGGATGTGAATTGAAATTTAAAAATTTGAAGAATACAAAATTCATAAGTGAAAATAGGAATAATATTGGATTAGAATTTTTTTAAAAGGAGATTATGATAGTTGGAGATTGTGATATAAAAATTGATGTGGGTTATTTAAATCTTGAAGATGTTATATTGATTCAATTTAAATTTGGATGTGATTATTTAAAAATCGAAAAGAGATTACAATATTGATTAAACAGAGGTTATCTTAATTTTGAAAGTGATTGCGATGGATTTGAATAGATTTTAGATTTTGGAAGAGATTACGATTGACTTGCCTTATATGCGAATGTGAAGGAGTTAACAAGTTATACCTTATTTTAATTTTAAGGATGAAATTGTTTTTAAGTCCTCATCCAAAAAAAAAATTAGACCTACTTGGCTTAGATAGTGAGACTAAGGCTAGTTTGAATCCAATTAGAAATAGAACACGATATTTTTATTTAATTTTGTAATAATTATATCACTTAGCGCACCTTACCTTTACTTCGATAATTGGAGCACTACACTAGCCACTGCCTACCTACAAATTCTACATCCTCATCCTAGACATGCTCGTCTTCTATTCTGACGTTTGTGTAACTTATAATTATGCTCTCTTGTGCTATATTTTAGTCGCACTATAATCGTCGCGGACGTTATTTCTTAATTCCAAATAATTTTAACTTTGTATCCTTGTGTGTTCCAATCAAAATTGGAGACACAATCTTGACCCATTTCATGCAACTCGATTTATAACAATATTCTATTCTGAGTTTCCTATGTCCATGACACTTGTGTTTCACTTATCCCCATGTACTTCTAATTAATTCCAGAACACCGTACATATTAATTTTGATTAATTTAATCCAATTTCCATCTTTGTGCAATTTTCCAATTGTTGGGCCCTTTTATGCAAAAATGCAATAAGGTGTCCACACCATTGGACATGACACATAAAGAAACCTAATTCTCCTCCATATAAATTTTCTCCATAAATTTTCGGAATGTGCAAAGCACAACATCGTCCCCTCATTAAAACCTAGTCTTGCATTTTATAATGCGAATTATTGCCCTCCAAACATCCCCATGACAATTGGAAAATCATAGAGGTTAGGATGGAGGAAGGTAAAAAATAAGCTGTAAATCTCTATCTTATACCATCATTGACTTTCTATCGTGGCTTAGTTTTAATTTCGAGGACAAATTTTTTATAAGTTGGGTAGAATATAAAATCCCAAGTTCTGAAAACCGTATTAATCTTTTTAATTAATTATTTAATTGATTTGTAGTAATTATGAGCTAATTAGAGAAAATAGAATTTATTTAATTGGTATTTTAGGTGTTTGTGTATTTAGAGGATTTATGGAGCAATTATAAATTTTTTCTAATTAATTCTATGTAGGAGACCCTTTGGACAGCTGAGTAGATTTATGTTATGCACTAATATAATTTCTAGAAATTTATATATATATATATATATATATATATATATATATATATATATATATATATATATATATATATATATGATTTGTTATAAAAGAAAATAGAAAAGGATAGAAAATAATTAGAAAGAAAAAAAGAAAGAAAAGAAAAAGAAAAAGAAAAAGAAATTAAATTGGATTAAACCCAAAACCCGCAGGACAAAACCCCCTTAGCAAACCCTACCCGCTGCCCAACTAAACTCAAGCCCGTGTATAAAATTAACAGGAGCAGCAACTATCAAGCTCAATCCCCCCCCCCCCCGCGCGAGCAAACGCGACCCCCCTATCGTTTCTCTTATATATACGATCACAATCACAAACCCTAACCCTAAACTCTTTATCCCTACTCCACCCTCGACCGCGCCGCCGAGACGTCGACCGCCGCCAGTACCCAGAGCCGCCGCAAACCCGCCGGAGCCACCCCATACCGTGCACGAGACAGAGAACACAAACGACTTAGTCCTGTTGGTGTCTCGTTTCCTGTGCCCTCGCTCAATCAAACTTGACCCCGTCTTCACCGATATGATCCTGACCTATCCCTCTTCCAATCCCATATATTAGTTTTCATCGTGCAGCGCGCAAACCTAGGAAAAAAATCGACGCCAAGTCGAGGAAAAACCACGACATTTAATCTCAGAAAATCTGTTGCAACCACCCTTGTTCACGGACTCGTATTCCCCACCACAGAGATCCGAATTTAGTTTTTCTTCTTGCTATGCTAAGACCACCTATCCTAGATTATTTTCTGTCAATTATATTATTTTATTTGATGATGTATGCAGAAATAAATTAGGATGAAAATCCATAAAATCCTGTTTTTCGAAACACAAAAATTTATGATACAGAGCGCCCCCCGCCAAACGGGACCGCCTTGTCGTGTACCAAGTGTACCAAAAGGTGCGCACAGTATACCCGGACGTGTGGGCTTTCGCGAAAACTGATTTGGACGCATGTGCGCGCCGAAATCAGCCCTTATCCGCAAAAATTTCCCGTATCACGACTTTTGTAAAACTCTGCACCATTTTGTGTACGCTCGTCAGAATGCGATAAAACTTACGCTACTGGACTCGTGGTATCGCGCTGGTCCTGTGACCCAATTTTCACACAATTCTGAGACAGTTGACCAAGTCGCCTATTGGCGGGCCCCACGGTTGACTTTTAGGGCAAATTGTGTTCGGCTCATCGAAATCCATATTTGGACATACCGTTGAGTTCGTACTGACATTTAGAGTTTGTTTGTCCTATAATTTATCCCATTTAGGGACCGTTACCCCTGGCATGCTTTTCGGTACAAAATGGCCCACATGTGAAGCCCGCTTTGACCCGAAATTACTGTTTTGCTTCTGTGTCCAAATTGGATGAAAGGGTAGTATTTTCTATCTATTTTGCTTATTCTAGGAATGTTGGTGATGTTTATTTCAGCATCCGGAGACATTCATTCTGAGGCCGTAGTTTCTGACTCTTGGTGTTTGACATCTGGACGTTACACTTTGCAGCTTTCTTGCCAGGCAAGTATACCTTGTCTTGTTGTACTGTTTAAATTCAGTTATTATTTTAGTTGCATGTTTATTATTTTAGATTATATAAACTGTGCGCATCCGAGAGAGACTCGGGTACAGTCAACAAATGCGTTGACATTAGGACTTGTGTCTGACCTAGTGTCTAGTAGACCCACCTAAAGTTGTGGAGTTATCGGTATGACTTCCCAGGCCTTGACACATTTCTTACACGTGTTATGAGTCTCATGTAGGGCATGGACTTGCGTATGCGGTTGGCCACCTGTACGTGTAGGTCGTACGACGGATAGGGTATAACTGCTAATAGTGATACATGTTAGAAGATTTAGCAGTTATTAGGAGGCAGAGCATAGACTATCGTGGTACGATGGTCTAATCCTTGTCCTTGTTTGGTTGTAAGATTGGGATATTGTTCTAACGATAGACTATGAGCCAGAGTTACGACGCCGTGGCGTAGTAGCTAAGGCGTGTTGTAGATACAACATGCATAGATCATTGGGTGGGGAGAATGACTTATAGGCGTATGGGACACCTACTTTCTTTACACTGCTGCCACACTCGACGGAGTGATATGGACGATATATACTACACTGCTGCCACGTTCTTCGGAGTGATATGGACGATATATTATATAGATGCCATGCTCTTCGAAGATGGACATTATTAAATTACTGAGCGCCCTCCTATGGGGGCATATGTGGCATATACTAGCCAGTTGTCACAATTGGTGAATTATGTCAGCATATGTCTAGCCTACACTTTCCCATACACTCAAAGTTGTCCTCAAATTGCATTCACTTAGATGGTTAGCACACCCCTTTATTTATTCAATATTTACTTTATGACATGCTTCTATGTATCTTGTTATGTCCCTCTGAGGACCTGGTCTATTTCCATGTGTAGATGTTCATGAGTATTTGCAAAAGCGCAGACCCGGACTGGCTACTTATATATTTCGAGGAGGTCTTCTCTTCGAGTCTCGTGATTGGTAGATGTTGTAGTTATACTGTATTTATCTTATTTATTCTATATTCTAGTTCGACAGTGGATTTGTTTCCATCCGACTGTCATCATTAGATACTTTATATGGAGATCTAGTTTCATAGATATTAGTCATTTATTTCTATTTGATTCTGTGGATGAGATTAGATTATACAATGGGACTTGTGATAGCTTTTACCACTTGTAAATTATTGTTCATAATACTGCGTACGTATGTGTTATGATTTCCATATATTGGAGTTGCCATATGTCACGGTCCGATTCCGTAGAATCGTTGAGGCGTCCCCCGAATTGTGACCGCCGTGCGGGCCTGGGGTTGCGCCCGCACAAGGCTTTAATGATTTGCATAGCAAGCACATATTCAGAGTACGCAGATAAATTAAAACACAGATTTGAAACATGGAAAAGTTCTCTTTATTGATAATGAACATCTATTACAAACTCTTGACGAGTCAGCTAATATGCCGCACGGGCTTACAAAAGAGATGACTCAAAATGAGATAGCAGTCCTGTACATTATATCCCTTTACTAAACTTCAAAAGATATAGACCTCCTGGCTGGAGGACAGCTTTGCCACGGAGCTGCATTTGTGTATGAAGAGTTGCAGGCTCCTGTCTTTAAAATGCTTCAAGGGACGCGGTGAAGATGCACCAACAGCTAGACTGGATCGGGAAGACGACTTTGGCTCCTCGCTTGGTTCGCCTTGGTGCGAAGAACCTGTTTCAACGAGGGTCAGCATATCGAAATATACTGGTGAAGGCGAGCTAGCTGAACTATACCAATCAATACATTATTTTAATGAAGCATACATATTTGTGGGTTTCTATCTTGTCTTAGTTCATTTACAAGTATGCAGCATATAGAATTTACTGAAATGAACGTGCCACCGTTCGGTAGATTTTACCTGCCCGTCTGAATTACCTGCACAATACTTACCATGCCTTCCCTGCCACGAAGACACAAATTAGTTTGTAACAGGTTTAAATATACAAGATGATCACTGGCTTGATAGCCATAATGGACTAGTCTGTGACGAAGATGGTTTGCTACGTGTAAGTACGTGAGGCGTCCCATACCACCTTGTCCAAGTACGTGAGACTAAACGTGAGTTTCGTCCGGAGCCGGAACGGTGCCAGTGCCCCAGCTGCCGCCCGCAGGAACTATACCTTGTGCACAAGTTGTCTGTGATCGAACGTTAACAATCATTCGCCCGGAGGCTACGTGAACAATCATTCGCCCGAAGGCTACGTGAGCACAAGACAAGCATTATTGCATGATTCATTTTTACTTTGCATCTACGTTCAATTCATGCATCGGGACAATATAAAAGAGAAGTATACATTCAAACTTGTATCTATGCGTATGATGAACATTCTGAACGAACAAGCATGCAAAGATATAACCGTTCACAAGTTTGATTGACAAGCAGTATTATCCAAGTCTATTCTCTTTTATCTTGGTATCTTTTATTATTACTTGGTATCGTTTGATCGGGGCAAAGAAGAATACAAGATTATATAAATGTGAAGCTTGGAAGCAGGGCTAGCTAATCGGGTTGGTAGCCACTCACTTAGATTATTGGAAGGGAGATGGAAAGAGGCGCTTCACGACTCCGCTCGCAAGCCGCCTACTGCTCGTTCACCTGTATTACGAACAGCTCGATCAATACCTCTTCCACTTTTCCAATCTCGGAATTGAAGTGCAGTTCAATGAACGAAAACAATAAAAACCATCGAAACCGTTCAAAGAAAACAAACAAATCCCAAAACCAA
The DNA here is from genome assembly GCA_036927795.1 of Iris macrosiphon. Taxonomy (NCBI): domain Eukaryota; kingdom Viridiplantae; phylum Streptophyta; class Magnoliopsida; order Asparagales; family Iridaceae; genus Iris; species Iris macrosiphon. The sequence goes on along the minus strand of JAYESA010000011.1, from coordinate 71,379,104 downwards.
CTCAAAGCACGAAAGCAACAAGCGACATCGAAAATTGAGGCAATAAAAGATAGCAGCGGAGAGGTCCCTCCTGAATCTGCCACTAAGTTGATCCCGGGGCACGGTCCACTGAATATGGGAATCGATTCCGAAGAAACAAATCCATAACAAGGACGAGTTCTTAATTCAATCTATCCCAATCGAACAATATCGTCTAGTATTTTTTTGCCGCGCTCTCCGCACCGGGAGAACGGGGCGCTACATCCTACCCAACTAATTGGAAGTTTCGTCCCGAAACTTAGGAATAATGCTTACCGTCAGGGAACGTTATGTTATGGATGCTTAGCAGAGTAATTGGGGCAGTCACATATTTTGTGGCTTGCAGCACCACAGATGAGGCATAATCCTTGTCTCAGACGACATTCGTTGGTCAGGTGCCTTGGTTTCTTGCAGAAGTGACATAGCTGCCCTCTTTGCGGAGCACCGTTGTTGCGGCGCTTTGCAGCGGTGTTTCCTCCATCGTTGCTTTGGCGTTTGTGACTGGATGTATGCACAGCGCCGGCAGCAACATGAGGATACTGTGGTTCTAGCGATAAGGCGTGATTCATGACTTCACGCATGGTCTCGTACTGATTATTGACCACGTGCGCATGGATGGCAGGGCGCAAACCACCTTCAAACCTTCTAGCTCGACTCGCTGCATAAGGTAAATAGGCCCTAGAGAATTTGGAGAGTCGGTTGAATTTGGCAGAGTATTGCTTAACTGACATACTGCCCTGCCGCAGATGCACGAACTTGTTCTCCATCTGACGTTGCACTGGAGGGGATATAAACACCTCTTCAAACGCGGCACGAAAAGTCATCCACCGAGATTGCCTCCTCTCCGTGATCAAATTGAAGAGATCGTCGATGCACGTTCCACCAATCGTGTGCGTTGAGGCGGAGCTATAGTTGCGCGTAGGCGACGCGCTTCTCTTCGGGGACCTCTATCAGAGCAAAGTGATCTTCACGCTCGGCCAGCCAATCTAAGGCTACGATGGGTTCCTCAGTCCCGTTGAATGGGGTATTACAGACTTTCTTGAAGTGGCCAAAGTCGAAGGTAGTCACGTCCCTCGGCCTTGGAATTTGTGGCATCTCTACTTCAAGCACGGGCTGTTCCACTGGAGTCGTTGCAGTTGCAGCGGAATGGTTGGAAGCCAAAGTCTGAATGATTTATTGCAGGGCATCTACCTGCTTCTGTTGGACTGAGAATCGGGTCTCTAGATTTCTTTCGGACTTGGCTTGGCGAGCATCATCTCTTTGTCGTTGTGATTCTAATATTTGTATTATCCGCTCGAGCGAATCGACTTGAGATATGTCTCGCTGGCTCCGAGAGCTTCCCGAAGTGCCCGAACTACTTTTTTGGCCTTGTATTTCGTTTTGAGCTAGCGCTGCAGATTGCGCTGGTGCCGTTCCTTCAAAAGAAGGTAAATTATATTAGAATCATAATGTATTATGGACTTATTACATGAACGTATCTCATTTTGGCCTAGCGAGTTCAAGAGTTCGCACATGAATTTGATCGTTAAAGAAACTTTTCTAGTACGAACTCTAAGGAACTTTGAATCTGTGCTCTGATACCACTATGTCACAGTCCGATTCCGTAGAATCGTTGAGGCGTCCCCCGAATCGTGACCACCGTGCGGGCCTGGGGTTGCGCCCGCACAAGGCTTTAATGATTTGCATAGCAAGAACATATTCAGAGTACGCCGATAAATTGAAACACAGATTTGAAACATGGAAAAGTTCTCTTTATTGATAATGAACATCTATTACAAACTCTTGATGAGTCAGCTAATATGCCGCACGGGCTTACAAAAGAGATGACTTAAAATGAGATAGCAGTCCTGTACATTATATCCCTTTACTAAACTTCAAAAGATATAGACCTCATGGCTGGAGGACAGCTTTGCCACGGAGCTGCATTTGTGTATAAAGAGTTGCAGGCTCCTGTCTTCAAAATGCTTCAAGGGGCGCGGTGAAGATGCGCCAATAGCTGGACTGGATCGGGAAGACGACTTCGGCTCCTCGCTCGGTTCGCCTTGGTGCGGAGAACCTGTTTCAACGAGGGTCAGCATGTCAAAACATACTGGTGAAGGCGAGCTAGCCGAACTATACCAATCAACACGTTGATTTAATAAAGCATGCATATTTGTGGGTTTCTATCTTGCCTTAGTTCATTTACAAGTACGCAGCATATAGAATTTACTGAAATGAACGTGCCACCGTTCGGTGGATTTTACCTGCCCGTCTGAATTACCTGCACAATACTTACCATGCCTTCCCAGCCACGAAGACACAAGTTAGTTTACAACAGGTTTAAATATACAAGATGATCACTGGCTTGATAGCCATAATGGACTAGTCTGTGATGAAGATGGTTTGCTACGTGCAAGTACGTGAGGCATCGCATACCACCTTGTCCAAGTACGTGAGACTAAACGTGAGTTCCGTCCGGAGCCGGAACGGAGCCAGTGCCCCAGCAGCCGCCCGCAGGAACTATACCTTATGCACAAGTTGTCCGTGATCGAACGTTAACAATCATTCGTCCGGAGGCTACGTGAACAATCATTCGCCCGAAGGCTACGTGAGCACAAGACAAGCATTATTGCATGATTCGTTTTTACTTTGCATCTACGTTCAATTCATGCATCGGGACAATATAAAAGATAAGTATACATTCAAACTTGTATCTATGCGTATGATGAACATTTCGAACGAACAAGCATGCAAAGATATAACCGTTCACAAGTTTGATTGACAAGCAGTATTATCCAAGTCTATTCTCTTTTATCTTGGTATCTTTTATTATTACTTGGTATCGTTTGATCGGGGCAAAGAAGAATGCAAGATTATATAGATGTGAAGCTTGGAAGCAGGGCTAGCTAATCGGGTTGGTAGCCACTCACTTAGATTATTGGAAAGGAGATGGAAAGAGGCGCTTCACGACTCCGCTCGCAAGCCGCCTACTGCTCGTTCACCTGCATTACGAACAGTTCGATCAATACCTCTTCCACTTTTCCAATCTCAGAATTGAAGTGCAGTTCAATGAACGAAAATAATGAAAACCATCGAAACCGTTCAAAGAAAACAAGCAAATCCCAAAACCAACTCAAAGCACGAAAGCAACAAGCGACATCGAAAACCGAGGCAATAAAAGATAGCAGCGGAGAGGTCCCTCCTGACTTTGCCGCTAAGTCGATCCCGGGGCACCGTCCACTGAATATGGGAATCGATTCCGAAGAAACAAATCCATAACAAGGACGAGTTCTTAATTCAATCTATCCCGGTCGAACGATACCGTCTAGTATTTCTTAGCCGCGCTCTCCGCATCGAAAGAACGGGGCGCTACACCATATACATGCGGCTAGCATGCTTACGTGTCCTAGTCCTACGTATTTTGGGACTGGGGCATGAGAAGGACGTTGTAGGACACATCCACATTAATGACATAGCAATTCACCTCTGTTCGGATGTCGCTTATTTTATATTTTAGACGAATCTTCCCCATAAGATAACTCCTCCCTACATTGAAGCTACTGATGGTCGTATTGGTTGCTGCGAACTGATGCATGGGGATCCCTAAGGTCTAGAACAGACTATGGGAATGATGCTGAGGGATGACCCTAGATCAATGTGCATCTGGTCTACCTTGATGGCTCCGATATACGCTGTATAATATAATGGTCTATTATTGTCACTACCATATTTCTAGAATAGGGATATTTTTGTTATTTTAGAATTATTATAATTATAGTGTAAAATATTTATTTATATAAATATGCATGCTATATTATATGACTACTTTATTATTAGTGGTTAGTGATTAGACTAATTGACTAGACTAGACCCTAGTGGACCTAACCAACTTGACATGATAACTTAACATATTTATAAGACTAGTCATTGGACCCAAGCTAGCTAGCCAATCTCATTAATTAAGGATTAGAATTAATCTTCATTAGTATTAGAAGCTTCCTAGCTAACCTTTTTCTTCACGACAAACCAATAGGGGTATAGGGGTCATTATACATTGCTTGAGGAAGGGGGAATAAGGGGCCGACCCTAATTAGAGGGGGGACTCTCTCTCTCCTCTCATTCTTCATCCCCTTTATTTTCAAATTAGGGTTCTTCTCCAATGGTTCATTCCTCCATCAAAAGCTACCCAAATTCTTCTCAAATTTCTTCATCCTCACCATCTAAGGAGATTTGAAGCTAGTGGGTGCAAGGAGCTTGGAGAAGAAGGAGTTTGGCTTTTGTTTGTGTCCAAGTTGTATCCTGTTGAACTTTCATTAAGAATCCATCTTCCAATAGGTAAATTTTGAAATCCTTTCTATAATTAGTTTTATTTGATGATTTAGAGCATATAGATTGTACCAATATATTAGGGCTAACCATAGGGAGGATTTTGGACTCCTATTGACCCTTATTGAGATTTCTACATTGAGTTTGGTGTCCATTTTAGGGAAACTCTGAGAATGGGACACAAAATATTTGTCATTAGGTTTGTTAGAACTAATTAGAGTTAGATTGGTTGTGTGGGAGTAGATACGTGTCCACAAATAGATAAGAGTAAGGCGTATCAAGGCACGGTATGATACGGTGTGATACGGGGCTCTAATTTGGAGATTTTGTGCATTTGAGTTCTAAATTCTTTTGTAGCAAGTTCTAATAGCTATTTATAACTATATTAGAAATTCATATTTAGTTATAATTGAGTGTTGTAATTTTTGACACTCTAGTTGGGGTGTATCACTAGTTGCTTTTCGAGTGTTTGATATAATGACACTTGTATTGAGTATATGGTAAGTGTTAGTTTATATATTTTTCTGTGTTAGTGTATGTATAGATACTTAAGTGTGTGAGCAGGGGGATACTCGTGCAGTGTGTGCACTGTCTGCAATTGATGGAGAATCCGACATGTGGTACAGGTGTGCACAGTGGGTACTGATGTTGCTGCTAGTTGCTATTATTGTTAGTTATTGTAGTTGATGTTACTGCTGTTCTTGTGTGTGGTATTGGGTTATCACTTCATGAAGGGAGTTAGTATTGGGTTATGGTGAAGTCGAGTGAAGGAAGGAAGTGTTATGGTGACTGCTATGGGTAGTTATGTTCAATGTGTGCAAGTGAACATGTTTGAAGTGCATCCATGTGCACTGCAGTACTAGGGAAGTCGGGTAATAGATGAGTGTTTCAGTAGGAAGTGTTCAAGCTAGGATTAGGATGTTAGTGTACTGGTGCTCTGTTTCTGTGTGGAGTTTTTAACTATGTGCATAAGAGTATTGATGAGTGGTTCAGTTATAGCAGTATAAGGGGTCGGCTTAGGAAGTGATGTAATATTAAAGCCTTGATGTGATAGAATGTTAAGAGAAGACAAATACTTGACAGTGCACAAGAACTTGGGATTAACACAGGGTGTTGTGTGCTGTATCATATGATTGATACTTTGAGTATCAGTTGAGTTGGGCTATGAGTGTTGTGTCTCTTGTGTGGATAGAGGAGTCTAATATTGGAGATCAGTGAAGGAAGTTAGCAGCAGTAATATGAAGCTTTCGGCTTAGAGTAGCAGCAACAGTAGGTGGCAATGCCAAAGCAAAAAATATCAAAGGTTGGGGTACACTTAGTGTATAGTTAGATATGAATTAAGATAGCACTGAGATTGGGTTGCATACCTGGGAGTGATGTTAGGGAGGGCGTTCAAGTAAGTTTTTCAGTGGTTCAGTGAGGGAATTGTGGGGTTGTCTCCAGGTGCTCGAGTTGGTGAGGTATCAATTAGTTACCAGTATTTGTGTTGGTGTTGTCAGTATCGTGAGTGTGAGATTTAATATCAGTTAAGGGGGGGGGAGCTAAAACATAGCAGCAACAGTGCTATCAAATGCACAGTTGTGTATCAAGTGCACAGGTACACAGTAGCAGTATATGGTGAGCTTGGGTATGAGGTAGTCTGAAGTATCATGAGTAGTGGACTTGGTATCAGTTGCCCAATTTGTAGTAGTGCATTCATGAGAGATAGTATTGGATATATAGTAGTATCAGTCACTTAAATGGTATCACATCTAGTTAGTATTAGTATTGGTTAATTAGTATCATATATAGTTAGTAAGGTTAGATACCAAATATGTATTGGATATTAGGGTATTAAATAAGTACTAAGGTTGTATGTATATAGCTAAGCTATTGCTTAATCGTCATAACTCCTAGTTACTAACTAGTATATAGGTTTGTTAGTAATAATATCTAATATAGCTATTAATGACTAGTTTAGTTAGATATTGTCTAATATAGACTAGTATGATGTAGAAATTGACTAGTGGACCAAGTTAGCCTAGTCTGGACTTAGACATGGCTTAGAAACCTTATAGTTAGTTAGTCAATCATACTCATCCTTTAATCCACCTTTTAACAATAATATTTGATATATAGGTTTGTAGCTCCATTTTGGGCATCGATCTTCGTACTTTGCTCAAGACCATAGGCGAGTACATTCTTTGACAGTTTTCTTATTTTGACTTTTGACAGAGTAGATACACGGGTTAGTATCATAGATATCGGTCATGAGGAGTCATGATTGGATCCATTGTACTTACCAAGGATGGGAAAGTATTAGTTGATTATGTGATCATACACCACATACTTGTGTATAGCTCACCCTCATCTACACGATGGTGTAGCCTGACCTTATTACTTGTGCATAGCTTTTCGTATATGATTGGCCTGATCCCCTTACCTGTACTTGTGCATAGTCAATCATACTTGATTGACCTGATCCCTTACTGTACTTGTGCATAGCCAATCATATATGGTAGAGCCAGATACGACGCAAGCCGATCACATAATAATTAATATTTTATGGCACTTAGTAGTTGTTCATATCTCTTTTCCAGTTAACACCTGTTGATATAGTTATTCCTTGTTTATTTACAGTTCATTATTACATGTGAGATGATTATCTGCGTACCAGTTTTCTTATTGTCCAGTATTTTTTCTATCTTGTATTTTTATTGCTTACTGTTTTATAGTCTTGGTTAAATTAATGGAATTGTTGTTAGTTTATGTGCTTCGCTCCAATCCTGACTGGATAACAATTTTCAAAGGATCTCGAGGCTTTCTGCCCCACTTATTACAGAACCAGAGTAGACAAGGATTTCACCCAGGAGCTTCAAGAGGATCTCATTCTAGTTTTGGAACCATTAGTAGAGACTTAGATCTAGCATTCATTTGTAGTTGGATTATAGACTTGAGATACTTTGAGTTGTATATTTTATTTGGATTTCTTATGTTGATGTTTATACTCTAGAATCGTGGATGTGTGATGTATATATATTTTTTGACTTATCTTTTTCTTTATATCATTATCGTACCATTTCTTTTTCTTATAGAATTATGTGATTGAGTATTGTTATTATTGTCATATTTATATTCATCTTGTCCTCCTTATGGAGTTGAGATCATTGACAAGTTATATATATAATTGTGAGATGTGATAGGTAGTATTATGATCTAGACAACGTTCTACCGCCGATGCTGCGGCGTAGGCTGGACGTACCCATGACCCATGCCCGAATTCCGGGTGCGGGTCGTGACACATTTTTATGGTGGCCCATGCAGGTCTTCGAGTAAGTTAAAGTCATAGCTTGTGCGATATCGTATTAGTGCTCAGACATAGAGTGCTATTACGAGCTTGCTATAGGATATAAAATATAAGATGAGAGTATACTCAATCATAACTAGGAAATTTCTAAATTTATTGGATTTTTGCTATCCTTACCGTTCTAAATAATTGCTTCTTTTAAATTTTTACTGTCCTTCTTTGATGATATCGTATCTTTTGCCTTAATTGACTTATTTTTGTATCGATCTGTCTACAGGATGCCGCCAAAGACCAGGTCACAGAGATCGAGACCAGCAGCTTCCGAGAGGTCTGCCACCTCTCGACCTGCTACCCAGACAGCTGGAGTTGCTCCTTCTACTTTACCTGCTCATGTAGGAGTTTTAAAAGCCTTCGGGGGTCCTCGTCCATCACATGTCCGAGGGTTGTCCCACCTGTTACAGAGGGCCTTCCACCACCACCACAGATTTTATTTCCAGGAGATGTTCCTACTGATGGGGCACATATGTTCACACTGATCCAGGGCATGGTGGATGCATAAAGGATGTCAGCAAAGGCTCAGCGAGTTTAGGCTGAGGCATAGAGGGTGTGTCACACCCCAGTCCTAAAATATATAGAACCAAGCCACGTGGCATTGGCCAGCTGACACGTCACTAAGGGATTACCCAATTTAATGGACCCAAAGAGACGTGCTACGCTGTCCTAAAATACTAACAAGTCTAATACAGGTAAAGTCTAATCTCATCCACAAAATATTAAGGAATACGAAAATAAGTGCTGAATATATAAATGCTGATGTCTGAAATGTCATAGCAAAAATCAGATAAGTCTAGTGGGAACAAACCCAATACAAAAGATAATAAAATAGAAGTGCTGAACATAATAAGACTAGAGCATCGTCTGTCTAGGTAAGAAGCTCCAGCTCCAGGTGATAATACTTCTAAAGATCAGGGAGACTCTGATGGTAGTACCTCTAGCTCTTCCTCAGTTGCATACCTCGTCTCCTGTCCGGGACCGTACACTGTGGGGTAGTATGCCTTATCTAGATCTGGAAGGAAACCAGATCCTCAGTGGGATATAACAAGATACATAAAAATATGTAATGTATAAATACTGAATAAAGTAAATAAGGGTATGCTAACCATCTAAGTAAATGCAATGTGAAGACCTCATAGTACGTATGGGAAAGTGTAGGCTAGACATATGCTGACTTAATTCACCAGTCGTCGTGACTGGCTAGTATATGCCACATATGCCCCCAGACACATGGGCACTCTGCAATCGGCCATCTCCGAGGAGCATGGTATCCGAAGGTATAACGACAAGGATGTGGGTGTCCCATACGCCTACAAGTTATCTTCCCCGCCCAATGTAGTTATACAAGTCGAATCCACAACGTGCAAACCACATAACTAAATACCAAGTCATTTCTTTCCTGAATATTCCTGATTTCGTGCTAAGCCGTGTTGTACGTCACACGCACCAGTAGCTAATCGAGTACGCAACTCGCATCCCAATATGAACGGCAACCTTGTTGCGTGTACAAGTGTTAGGTCTAGGAGAATATTAAGATACCCTCGCAACTGTAGGTAAGTCCGCTAGGTCTAAGTTAGTTACACTACTTGTCAACGTACTTGTTGACGGTACCCGAGGCAATCTCGGACACACACAGTTATATGTAAATTCACTAAAAATAACATACAACAGTTTAATCATTAAACAGTAAAACTTGGCAAGGTATACTTGCCTACTTTCTCAAGCTGGGCGTGCCAAAAACCTGTCCCCACAGTTGTGTCTGAGGGGTCCTGTGACCTGGGGTCACTGACTGCGTTGTAGGTGCACTCTGTTTAAGATGTACAGGGTTCGTGAATTTGATATTTAAATAATGCATACATGAAATAATATTTATATAGTATAGTGTATAAATATACTTAAAAAGACATAATATATATATATAATTAATACATATAATATATATATATATATATATATATATATATATATATATATTTAGAGCATAACAATTTAAATATATAATTATAGTATTTATATGCATCATATAAATATATGTATATCTATATAAATATAATAATAATATTACATATGTATAATAGGATATGTAAACAAAATATACATATACATATACATATATACTATATATGCATAAAATACAAAAATTCACACACACATATATATATATATATATATATATATATATATATATATATATATATATATATATATATTAAAAATATATATATATTCTATGTATATAAATATAATATAATTATATAATATAATTATATATAATTTAATATATATAATTATATATAATAAAATATATATAAATATATATATATATATATATATATAAATACAAAAATACATATATATATATACATATATAAAATATATAATACTATACTATATATATACTGTATATATACAGTAATATAATTATATGATATTATATATTATAATATATCTATAAATATATATATATATATATATATATATATATATATATAAATATACATATATACATATATACATACATATATATATAAATACGTATATACGTATAAATATAGGGATATTATACCTGACACGTGGGGGGAACCATGCCTCGTCGCCGGCGGGAGGACCGGCGGAGCTCCGGCGGTGGCTGGCCAGAACGGCGACTACAGCAGCAGTTGCATTCAGCAGCAACAGCAGCTGCAGCAGCGGCGGAGGCGACGGTGCTGTGCGTCGGGGCGGCGGAGGAGATGGTGGCGAAGGTGGTAGGGATGGTGGCGGAGGTCAGTGGTGATGGTGGTGGTGTTCTGGGAGGTCGGGGGGAAGGCTCGGGTTGGTGGTCGGGGAGTTGGGGAGGTGCTGTGGCGGAGCTGGTGGTCGGGGCGGTGGTCGTGGGACGTCGGGTGCGGGTTGGTTCGGCGGAGGACGTCGAGGCGAAGGGGTTGGTGGCATCGGCGGCGGACTGAGGCGGCGGGGGTGGTGTCTAGGGTGGCTCGGGTGGCGGGGTGTGGTGTTGGCGGTGATGTGGGTGCTGGAGCTGCAGGGGCTGCTCGGGTGGCGGGGTGTGGCCAGGGCGGCGCTACGGCAGCCGGAGAGGAGGCTAGGGTGTGGCGAGGCAGGGGCGGAGGCTCGGTGGTGGTGGTGGCCTGAGTTGGGAGAGGGATGAGTTCGGGTGAGGGGTGGTGAGGGTTTTATAGTTTTTAGGGTTTGGGTAATTTTTGTAAATAGGTTTAAGGGGTGGGGGGTATTTAGGTAATTTTGTAATAAATATCTTAGATATTTATTTAGATATTTAGGTATATATTTGTAGGGTGGGGCCCACTTTTAAATGGATGGTGTAGGTTCACCCTCCAATGGGAGGTTGACACCTCGTACGTACAATTTGCAGATAAAACCCTACAAATTCATAAATTGCATAAAAGCCCTATTAATTGGGAAATTGCACAACTACGTAATTGTCTGAGAAAAACACCTTATTCCTGAGAGTGCTGTAATTAACAGAATTGAGGGGGAATGATGTGTAAGGGCCTTGAGGGTGTGGGGGTGAGCCTGGGCAGGGGCTGGGCCTGGTTTTGGGTGATGCGGGTCACCGTATTAATTAATTAGAAATTAATGCGCACGATGTTTACTAATTATTTAAAAATAGGTAGGGCCATAATTTTAGTACGGTGTAAATATACTAATTATAGTATACTCAAAGTAGAATAATAACGTATTTTTGTTTGGGCAAAACAGGTGCCTGTTGGGCTTCTAATTTCTATTAATTAAAAATAAATACGGACGTTTGTAACGATATTTGTGCGACTAAAACAAGACTCATGCCAGGGTATTTCTGAGCTACACAAAGTTCAGAATAGTAGACTGGCATATCTAGGAGAGGTATGTAAACTTTATTTGGGGATAACAATCAGTGTAATGCTCTAAATATTTATGTGATGGACATGTGCACAATTAAATAAGATATTGCATAATTAAATTAAAAAAATTGCAATAAATCCTAATTTGATAAAAATAATCCTAATTTATTATTAAATGCTGAAATCTGGTCGAGGGAGTTTACAATCTACCCTCCTTAGAGCATTTTGTCCTCGAAATTAAAACATACATATAATGAGAACTAAAGATTGATTTGAAATATTAGGACATACCCTGGTCTTGGAATAGATGGGGAAAACATTGTCGAATATCCTCTTCTCGTTTCCAGGTTGACTCACCTGGTGCATGATGTCTCCATGCAATACGAACTAGAGGAATAGTCTGGCCTTGCAACACCTTCTCGTTTCTGTCTAGGATCTCTACAGGCTCCTCCTGGTACGATAAACTTGGGCCGACAGTGATCTCCGAGTGGTCCAGCACATGACTTGGATCTGGAATGTACCTTCTTAGCTGAGATACGTGGAAGACGTCATGTACTCCTTCCAATGTCTGAGGTAAGACTAGCTTGTAAGCAACTTCTCTGATGCGTTCCAACACATCGAAGGGTTCGATGTACCTCGGACTCAGTTTTCCTCTTCCTCCGAATCTGATAGTTTCTCGGGTAGGTGAGATTTTCAAAAACACATGTTCTCCAACTTGGAATTCCAGAGGTCGTCGATGTACGTTTGCCCAGTGCTTTTGTCTGTCCTGCGCTGCTCGCAGGTGCCCTTGGATCTTCTTTACTTTCTCCACCGTACGAACGACCAATTCTTGTCCTAGGATCTGTCTTTCGCCTACATCGCTCCAACATACTGGGGAACGATATTTCCTACCATACAATGCTTCAAAGGGAGCTATTTGAATGCTCGCTTGATAGCTATTATTGTAGGAAAATTCCACCAGATGCAAATGATCTTCCCATGATCCACTAAAATCAAGCATGCATGCTCTCAACATATCTTCTAGGGTCTGAATGGTACACTCGGACTGTCCATCTGTCTACGGGTGATATGATGTGCTGAACTTTAGGCGGGTACCAAGACTTTCTTGGATACTTTGCCAAAAGTAAGATGTAAACCTTGTATCCCTGTCAGACACTATATTGACTGGTACTCCGTGCAGACGTACGATCTCCTTCATATACATGTCTGCCAAGACTTCTGTAGATTGCCCGACTCTAAAAGGTAATAAATGAGCAGCTTTGGTGAGTCGATCTACGATCACCCATACAGCATTATGACCACTGGGTGTTTCCTTTAACACTCAGGTATTGGGAGGGGTTGAAGTAGACCTGCGGACCTTTGATGTTCTGTCTTGACTTGCTGACACACCAGGCATTTTGCCACAAAGCGGACTATCTCTCTCTTCATTCCGTGCCACCAATAGTATTGCCTCAGATCTCTATACATCTTTGTGCCACCTGGATGGATAGAGTATGTTGAGCTGTGAGCCTCTGACATCAGCTCTTCACAAAGTTTTCCAATTGGAACATAAAGACGTTCTCCACATCTTAAAGTCCCATCTTCGTGTATGTGCAATCCTGTCTGTTCTCCAGCTTCGGTCCTTTGTCGATGTCTCTGGAATCTGGCGTCTGTTGGCAGTGCAGCCTTGATTCTCTCGACCAATGTTGATTGCAACTGGTAATTTGATAATTGACCATCAACTCCTGGCATAATGACCTTTATACCCAAATATTCTAGATCTCTCAATAGATCTGGTTGGGTGATCAGGAAAAATGCCATGGGTCTTCTGCTTAGAGCATAAGCTACCACATTAGCCTTTCCGGGATGGTACTGCTGATCGATCTCGAAGTCTGTCATCACTTCGAGCCAGCGTCTTTGTCTCAAGTTCAAGTCCTTATGGGTGTAGACGTACATCAGGCTCTTGTGATCAGTGAATATCTCCACTCGTTCGTCGTATAGATAATGTCTCCAAAGCTTCAAGGCAAAGATGACTGCGGCAAGCTCCAGGTCGTGCGTAGGGTAGTTCTTCTCAGGGGTCCTCAGTTGTCTAGAGGCATAGGCTACAACCTTCCCATGTTGCATCAAGACACAACCTAATCCTTTTCCGGATGCATCGCTATATATTACGAATCCTCCGGATTTAGATGGTATGGTCAAGATGGGGGCAGTAGTCAGACGCTTTTTCAGTTCATTGAAAGCTATCTGACATTCTTCTGACCAGATGAACTCCTGCTCCTTGCGGGTCAAACGGGTTATCGGCTCTGCGATCCTTGCAAAGTTCTCTACGAACCTCCGGTAATATCCGGCAAGTCCTAGAAAACTTCTCACCTCTGAGACGTTGGTAGGGGTCGGCCACGTCTCTACAGATGAGATCTTTGCTGGGTCCACCGAGATGCCATCTCCTGTGATCACGTGCCCAAGAAAAGTGACACGATCAAGGAAGAACTCGTACTTGCTCAGTTTAGCATAAAGGCTTTCATGCCTCAGCGTCTCTAACACTAGTCTCAAGTGTTCTTCATGCTCCTCGTGGCTCTTCGAATACACCAAGATGTCATCAATGAAGACTACCACGAACTGGTCCAGATACTGGTGGAAGACTCTGTTCATCAGGTTCATAAATACGGCAGGTACATTTGTCAGTCCAAAAGGCATCACCAGGAACTCGTAGTGACCATAACTAGTCCTGAATGCGGTCTTTGGAATGTCTTCTCTTCGTACCTTTACCTGATGATAGCCTGATCTCAAATCTATCTTTGAGAATACCACCGCTCCGGTCAGTTGGTCGAACAGATCATCAATCCGCGATAGGGGGTACTTGTTTTTGATTTTCAAAGCATTAAGGGCTCTGTAATCAATACACATCCGGTATATTCCGTCCTTCTTTGGTACAAACAACACTGGTGCTCCCCAGGGTGATACACTAGGACGAACAAATTCCTTGATCTGTAATTCTTCTAGCTGTAGCTTCAGCTCGTCTAGCTCCTTCTTTGCCAATCGGTACACATTTGTGGATACTGGTGCAGTTCCGGGTATTAGTTAAATAGTGAACTCTACTTTTCTGTCAGACGGTAGGCCTGGCAACTCCTCCGGGAATACATCTTCGAACTCTGCTACAATTGCTGGGGGTGCTATCTCCATTGCCATGTAAGCTCTAGGTGTCTGGCCTACTCCTTGCTCGATGGTGCCCCGTATGTACTCGAACTCCGGGTGACCTGGGGGTTTAAATATAACGTTTCCCTTCTCGCAGTCTAGTATAGCATTGTACTTGCTTAACCAGTCATGCCTAAGACAACGTCGAAGTTTGGCATTGGAAGTACCAAAAATTGCGCTTTCAGCTCTCTACTACAAACAACTACCGAGCACGTTTTAATAGTACTGGTAACCGATACGATGCCTCCTTCGGTAAGAATTTTCCAGCATTTAGGCAATGGGGAAGTGGCTAGTTTGTGCGTGGCTACGAAACTACTGGATATGAAAGACAGTGTAGCGCCATAATCAAATAATGTGGTTGCAGGTAATGATACAACTAAAATGGTACCTGTAATAGTTTCACCTTCCGGCTCCTCTACAACTGCAGCTAGTGCAAAGGCCTGCCCGTGCCTTTGCCCTCCGGTCTGCTGTCTGGCTTGGTTGAACTGGGTCTCTTGTGTGGCTAGGGGAGGTCCTTTCTGATATCCTCCAGATATTGAGGGACGTTAACCTCCAGTTGAGGGTAGCATCCTCTGGGCTGGTGCTCCTGATCTTTGCCCATTCTGGGGTGCTGCCTCTCTGCGTTGTGGGCAGTCTCTGGCTATATGTTGACTTGCTCCACATATCAGACATAGTCCCTGCTTCTTTCTGCAGTCTCGGATATAATGTCCCTTCTTGCCACAATGGTGACAAGTCGGAAGCTCCTTGTGCTGATAGGGTCCCGTCTTTTGCTGCATCTGATTTCTCGGACGACTGATTGGTCCTCCTGCTCTGGGCTGGTTTCTGGCCGGTATGGTGGGGTTAGAGCATCTTGATCCTCGGCCAATGGCTTCTTGTATCCTTTCCTCTGAAAGAACCTCCTCGTAGGAGATCCTCGACTGCATCGTAGTGTACCTCTGGAGCTCGAAGGTAAGGCCGTAATGGAACCTCATGGCCTTCTCCAGCTCGTTCGGTATCAGGATGGCACCGAATCGACTCAGTCGACTGAACTCTGCGTCATAGGCGTCGACGGTCATATTCCCTTGTTCCAGGTACAGGAACTGGGAATACAGGGCATTTCTGACAGTGGCTAGGAAGTACTTTGCATTAAAGTACTCCAAGAATTGTTCCCAAGTCTGGGTCCTGCCGACGCTGCGCTCTATGGAATCCCACCAGTGATAGGCGTTGGCTAAGAGTTGGGCCCTCACGACGGTCATTCATAAGTCTGGTTGAAGCTGTGAACCTTCTAGCAATATTTTCGTATTGGAGATCCAGTCAGAGATCTCCTCCGGCGTTTCGCTGCCCGAAAAGGTTCTCGGGCTTATCTGGCAAAAGCCTCGGACAGTGCCAGCTGGTTGGACAGGTGCTGGTGCCAGGGCAGTTGTCCTCTCTAGAGCCGTCATCAAGCTCTGCCTCAGGGTCTTCGTCTGTTGCCACTGAGCCTGCAACATGGCTTGGAGGAATTAGAACATTTAAGGTTGTCCCTCAAGTTGTGGCATCAGGGCTGGAAGGGCTGGAGGTGGAGGCAAAGGTGTCTCTGCCTGCGATGTCGGTGCCTGGAAAGTTTGCCCTTCTTGCCGGGCTGGCATAGCTTCCTGGGTAGGATTCTGGTGAAGTTAAGGGGTCGTCGGATAGACCAGTGTCCTTCTCGGGGACTGGTCTCTACCACTAGCAATTTTGAGGATAAAGTCAGAGTGGATGAGACCTAGTATTCCTATTCTATAGTAGGCTTGCTGGGCATGTCATCATACCACTAGCAATTTACCGAACCTGCATGGGCCACCACTAAAACTATGTCACGCCCCAGTCCCAAAATATATGGAACCAGGCCACGTGGCATTGGCCAGCTGACACGTCACTAAGGGATTACCCAATTTAATGGACCCAAAGAGACGTGCTACAATGTCCTAAAATACTAACAAGTCTAATACAGGTAAAGTCTAATCTCATATACAAAATATCAAGGAATACGAAAATAAGTGCTGAATATATAAATGTTGATGTCTGAAATATCACAGTACAAATCAGATAAGTCTGGTGGGAACAAAACCACTACAAAAGATAATAAAATAGAAGTGCTGAATGTAATAAGACTAGAGCATCGTCTGTCTAGGTAAGAAGCTCCAGCTCCAGGTGAACATACTACTAAAGATTAGGGAGACTCTGATAGTAGTACCTCTAGCTCCTCCTCAGTTGCATACCTCGTCTCCTGTCCGGGACCGTACACTATGGGTAGTACGCCTTATCTAGATCTGGAAGGGAACCAGGTCCTCAGTGGGACATACCAAGATACATAAAAACATGCAATGTATAAATACTGAATAAATTAAATAAGGGTGTGCTAACCATCTAAGTGAATGCAATGTGAAGACCTCATAGTACGTATGGGAAAGTGTAGGCTAGACATATGCTGACTTAATTTACCAGTCGTCGTGACTGGCTAGTATATGCCATATATGCCCCCAGACACATGGGCACTCTGCAATCGGCCATCTCCGAGAAGCATGGTATCCGAAAATATAACGACAAGGAGGTGGGTGTCCCATACGCCTACTGTTATCTTCCCCGCCTAATGCGGTTATATAAGTCGAATCCACAATGTGCAAATCACGTAACTAAATACCAAGTCATTTCTTTTCTGAATATTCCTGATTTTGTGCTAAGCCGTGATGCATGTCACACACACCGGTAGCTAATCGAGTACGCAACTCGCATCCCAATATGAATGGCAACCTTGTTGCGTGTACAAGTGTTAGGTCTAGGAGGATATTAAGATCCCTCGCAACTGTAGGTAAGTCTGCTAGGTCTAAGTTAGTTACACTACTTATCAACGTACTTGTTGACGGTACCTGAGGCAATCTCGGACACACACAGTTATATATAAATTCACTAAAAATAACATACAACAGTTTAATCATTAAACAATAAAACTTGGCAAGGTATACTTGCCTACTTCCTCAAGCTGGGCGTGCCAAAAACCTGTCCCCGTAGTTGTGTCTGAGGGGTCCTGTGACCTGGGGTCACTGACTGCGTTGTAGGTGCACTCTGTTTAAGATGTACAGGGTTCGTGAATTTGATATTTAAATAATGCATACATGAAGTAATATTTATATAATATAGTATATAAATATACTTAAAAAGACATAATATATATATATAATTAATATATATATATATATATATATATATATATAGAGCATAACAATTTAAATATATAATTATAGTATTTATATGCATCATATAAATATATGTATATCTATATAAATATAATAATAATATTACATTTGTATAATAGGATATGTAAACAAAATATACATATACATATACATATATACTATATATGCATAAAATACAAAAATTCACATATATATATATTAAAAATATATATATATTCTGTGTATATAAATATAATATAATTATATATAACTTAATATATATAATTATATATAATACAATATATATAAATATATATATATATATATATATATATATATATATATATATATATATATATATATATATAGATATACATATGTATAAAAAATACAAATATATATATATATATATATATATATATATACATATATATATAAAATATATAATACTATACTATATATATACTGTATATATACAGTAATATAATTATATGATATTATATATTATAATATATATATATAAATATAAATATATATATATATATATATATATATATATATATATAAATACGTATATACGCATAATAGGGGGTATTATACCTGACACGTGGGGGGACCCATGCCTCGTCGCCGGCGGGAGGACCGACGGAGCTCCGGCGGTGGCTGGCCGGAACGGCGACTGCTGCAGCAGTTGCAGTCAGCAGCAACAGCAGCAGCTTGCAGCAGCTGCAGCGGCGGTTGCGGCGGTGGAGGCGGCGGTGCAGTGCGTCGGGGCGATGGAGGAGATGGTGGCGAAGGTGGTAGGGGTGGTGGCGGAGGTCAGTGGTGACGGTGGTGGTGTTCTGGGAGGTCGGGGGGGGAGGCTCGGGTTGGTGGTCGGGGAGTTGGGGAGGTGCTGTGGCGGAGCTGGTGGTCGGGAAGGTGGTCGTGGGGCGTCGGGGGCGGGTTGGTTCGGCGGAGGACGTCGAGGCAAAGGGGTTGGTGGAGGTGGCGGCGGACTGAGGCGGCGGGGGTGGTGGCTAGGGTGGCTCGGGTGGCGGGGTGTGGTGTTGGTGGTGATGTGGGTGCTGGAGCTGCAGGGGCTGCCGGCGGCCGGAGAGGAGGCTTGGTGGTGGCGAGGCAGGGGGCGGAGGCTCGGTGGTGGTGGTGGCCTAAGTTGGGAGAGGGATGAGTTCGGGTGAGGGGGTGGGGAGGGTTTTATAGTGTTTAGGGTTTGGGTAATTTTTGTAAATAGGTTTAAGGGGGGGGGGGTATTTAGGTAATTTTGTAATAAATATCTTAGATATTTAGGTAGATATTTATAGGGTGGGGCCCACTTTTAAATGGACGGTGTAGGTTCAGCCTCCAATGGGAGGTTGACATCTCGTACGTACAATTTGCAGATAAAACCCTACAAATTCATAAATTGCATAAAAGCCCTATTAATTGGAAAATTGTGCAATTACGCAATTGTCTGAGAAAAACACCTTATTCCTGAGAGTGTTGTAATTAACAGAATTGAGGGAGAATGCTGTGTAAGGGCCTTGAGGGTGTGGGGGTGAGCCTGGGCAGGGGCTGGGCCTGGTTTTTGGTGATGCGGGTCTCCGTATTAATTAATTAGAAATTAATGCGCACGGTGTTTACTAATTATTTAAAAATAGGTAGGGCCATAATTTTAGTACGGTATAAATATACTAATTGTAGTATACTCAAAGTAGAATAATAACATATTTTTATTTGGGCAAAACAGGTGCCTCTTGGGCCTCTAATTTCTATTGGAACAGAGAATGGTACAGGTCTGAAAATTAATTAAAAATAAATAGGGACGTTTGTAACGATATTTGTGCGACTAAAACAAGACTCATGCCAGCGTATTTCTGAGCTACATAAAGTTCAAAATAGTAGACTGGCATGTCTAGAAGAGGTATATAAACTTTATTTGGGAATAACAATCAGTGTAATGCTCTAAATATTTATGTGATGGACAGGTGCACAATTAAATAAGATATTGCATAATTAAATTAAAAAAACTGCAATAAATCCTAATTTGATAAAAATAATCCTAATTTATTATTAAATGCTAAAATCTGGTCGAGGGAGTTTATAGGGTGCAAGCTGAGGCGCACCAAGTGTAGATAGTGATGATAAGGGAGAGCATGGAGAATGCTCACCAGGTGGCTCTACAGGCAGTCGAGAGAGTCGCCCAGCAACAGCAGCACACTAGCCAGTAGTACCAGCAGAGGCCATGCATTATAGTAGACTTCAAGAGGATGTCACCTCGAGAGTTCAAGGGTATCGAGGGGATATTCTATGCCAACGAATGGTTGGAAGACATAGAGAGGAACCTCTGTTTGGCTCAGATTGAATAGAGCCTGCAGATTGAGGCCGCCGACAGTCAGATGTTCGATATTGCTCTCACTTGGTATCGCACAGAGCCGAGACTTGCTGTTCGAGGACTTACTTGGGAGGCCTTTAAGGATCTCTTGAAGAAGAAGTTCTTTCCCGGCATAGCCTTGGGAGCCTGGGATAGTCAGTTTCATGACTTGGTCCAAGGGAACATGTCGGTTGACGAGTACGTTGCAGAGTTTGGCCGCTTGAGTCATTTTGCTCCGTCGATGATTCTAGACCCAGGAGATCGAGCCCAAAAGTTCAGGAAGGGGCTGATGAGAGAGATCAAGTCTCGTACTTTCGGATGTCGTACTACTACCTTTGAGGGAATTTTGATGGATGCCCAGATTATTGAGGATGATCTGGACCTCAGGCCCAAGAGAGGACGCGACAGTTTTGGAGGAGCGAGTTATAGTGCAGGACAGGCCAATCATCCCCACTTTCGGCAGTAGCAGAGACCGTTCCAGCACCATCAAGCACCAGCTCATGGTCAGTACCAGCAGTAGCCACAGAGGCAGGCATAATAGGCCATTCATTGTGTATTCTATGGAAAGCTAGGACATACCAGGAAGGTTTGTCGGAAGAGGTTGGGAGTGTGCCTTTTCTGTGGGTCACCAGGCCACCAGCTGAGAGATTGTCTAGCTCGTCCAGCTCAGGGAGGACCGGCTAGAGAACCAATTCAGGGAGCACCAGCGAGGCCACCCGCAGTTCAGCAGAAGGGACCTCCACTTCTGCCATAGCAACAGAGGTTTATCCAGCACCAACAGTAGCAGAGAGGTGCACCTCAGGGGCGTGCTTTCGCCATGACGGTTGAGGAGACCGAGCCAGAGGGAGACGTGATTACAGGTTCACTTCTTCTCGATTCTATTTTAGCATTTGTTTTACTTATTTTTGGTGCTTCCTATAGTTTTTATCTGTATTTCTGCTCTTAAGCATCATTTAGAGGCGGAACCCTTGGTTAGGACTTGCAAGATCATGACTTGGAGAGGCATTATCCTAGTCAGTGATTTTTGCATGGATCGGAAGGTTTCATTGGGAGGCCGAGAGTTGAGCGCATGCTTACTTGTAGTGCCACTTCCGGGATACGATATTATACTCATGATCGATTGGTTGAGTATGCACTATGCTAGTATAGATTATCATGGAGATAGAGTGATATTTCGACCGCCAGGAGAGCCAGAGTTCGAGATTGCCAGATGAACAACAGAGCAGAGCGAGGGCATATTTTGTGGAGCCATAATGGAAGAAAAGGAGATATCACATCCTTTGATAGTGGAGTTCCTGGATGTCTTTCCAAAGGAGTTGCTATGATTGCCACCAGACAAAGATGTTGAGTTCTCTATAGACTTGGTACCAGACGTAGAGCCAATATCACAACACATCTATAGGGTCAACAACAATAAACTTGCAGAAAGAAGCAATTTAATGAATTATAGGACAAGGGCATCATCAGATCCAGTTCATCATCGTGGGGTACTCCGGTATTATTTGTACCAAAGAAGGATGGGACGGTATGCATGTATATCGATTACAGGGCTCTGAACAACCTTACTATCAAGAATAAATATCCGATGTCGAGGATAGATGACCTCTTCGATCAGTTGTGCTGAGCGAAGATATTTTTGAAGATAGACTTGAGGTCAGGCTACCACCAGGTGACGGTAAAGAAGGAAGATATTCCGAAGACAGCTTTTTGGACTCGGTATGGCCAGTTTGAGTTCATGGTGATGCTGTTTGGGTTGACTAATGCCTGGCGGTATTCATGAAATTGATGAACAAGGTGTTCCACCAGTACCTTAACAAGTTCGTGGTAGTTTTTATTGATGACATCCTTGTATATTCGAAGACCCCGGAGGAGCATGAGGAACACCTGAGAATAGTTTTGGAGACTCTCAGGAAGGAGAAGCTTTATGGAAAGCTTTTAAAGTGTGAGTTCTTTCTTGACAAGGTTAAATTTCTTGGGTATGTGGTGACAGGTGACGGGATCTTAGTTGACCTGAAGAAGATCGTGGAAGTGGAGTCGTGGGCTACTCCAAGTTCAGTGGCAGAGATCAGAAGTTTCCTGGGGCTGGAAGGTTATTACAGGAGATTCGTACAGGACTTCTCCAAGATTGCATAATCAATGACTAGGATGACCAGGAAGGATGTAGAGTTTCTCTTGATAGAGGATTGAAAGGCCACTTTTGATGAGATGAAGAAGAGATTGACGATAGCTCCAGTATTAACGTTGCCATCTGGGACAAGTGGATTCACTATCTAAAGTGATGCTTCAGGGAAGGATTTGGATTGGGTTCTTCAGCGACACGGGAATGTGATTGCCTATGCTTCCAGGCAACTACGTTCTCATGAGAAGAACTATCCCACCCACGATTTAGAGTTGGCAGCGGTCATCTTTGCTCTAAAGTTGTGGAAATACTACCTGTACGGAGTGTCAATACCACGTTCCAAAAATAGGGATATTTTTAACTTTTAATAATATTTAATATTATGGTAATTACAATTAAGTAATTGCATGACAGTATATTTAATTTAAATAATTATGTGATGTATAATTAAATATATAATTATATACAATGTACATTTATTTTGAGCTAGCAGAGTTGACCTAGAAGCCCAGTAGATGAACACCTGTCCGAATTATGGAATTCTGTATTTAATTGTTTTATCTAGAATTTATTTATTGGAGATTGTAATTAACTACCGTATTTTAATTAATTATTGCGCATTGCCTTTGCTTCGATATTTGGAGCACTATCCTGACTTTTATCTTCCAACAAATTTCACAATCTTGTCCTAGACATGCCCGCCTTCTATTCTGCTATTTTTGCAACTCATAATTATGCTCTCTGTGCATTTTTTCTAGCCGCACAAAAATCGTCGCGGACGTTATTTAATAAAATCCTATTTTTGTATCGTTGTGCGTTCCAATCGAAATTGGAGACAATCTTGACCTATTTTTCGTGCGGCCCAAATTAGGATAATATTCTGTTCTGAGTCTTCTTCACTATTGGTATTGATGACCTGACCTGATTTTGGTCCCATGTACTCCTAATTAATTTTAGAACACAACTTGCATTTATTTCTAATTAAATTGAGGATACTATTTTAACCGATTCTGAAAATCTCAATTTAATTCCAGTGCCCTGCTAATTGAGCCATACCGATCATATAGCGCCCCCTGACCCTACAAAACACCGGACACCGAATCGCCCGCCAAATTTTTGTCATTTCATGCGTCTGTGCAAATACCCAAATTTAAGGGGGCTAATTTGCACATTTGCATTTTGGTGTCAACACCCATTTGTTTAAACAATGAGGGAGCCCTAATAATTTTAATTAAACCTCACCCTCATTCCTACATGAATTATTTTTCTCCATGACCAATCTGGACCACACATTTAATGGGCCAATCCTAACCCTTGATTTACACACCCTCTCTCCCTATTTAATGTCATGTCCCATCAAACCCTAATCCCTAGAAAACCTAGGAAGGCCTCATCTCACAAGCCCCCATCTCCCTCAACACCAAACCGTAGCTTCTTCCCTTCTCCTTCTCTTTTCTCTTCTTCTTCTTCTTCTTCTTCTTCTTCTTCTTTTCTTCCTTTCTCCTTCTTCTTTCTTGTTTTCTTCATTTAAATTCAAAAAGGGGGGGGAACACTGTTCATCCTACTCCCTACTGTTCACCCGGCGGCCCTTTCTCCCTCCGGCGGCCGCTGCTCAGCCCCGGCGGCCAACCCGACGGCTCCCTCTCCCTCTGCCCTTCCTCCCTCCGCCGGACAGCTCCCCTGTGCTCCGGCGACCGAGCTCCCTCTCCGGCGTGGTCAGCCACCCTCCGGCCCGAGCCCCCACGCGACCGGAACAGCAACAGCAGCTCCCTGCTGCTCTTCTCCCCGCGGCTTCACGAGCCGAGATCGACCCTGGCCATCAACTGGCCAACCCCCTCGACTCCTCCCTCATCCTCCCTCAGGCGGCCAACCACCACCATCAAGCCCAGTTTTTCCCCCCGCTGCTCTCAATCATCACCACCACTACTTCCACCGCCGGCCAGTCCTCCCTCCTGCCGTACTCCGGCCGGCAAGAATTCCTCCCTCTACTGTGAGTTTCCTCCTCCCCTCTTCCCTCTTCACAGATGTTGTATATATATATATATATATATATATATATATATATATATATATATATATATATATATGTATATATATATATATGTATATATAACAAATATAATGTGTATGTGCATATATGACTAATGTATATGTATTTGTATGTATATAATTAATGTGTAGAAATATATGTATATACGTATGAGTATAAATTCATATATGTATATGTATATTATTTATTTAATTAATGTTTAATACGCATGTATGTATAGTATATAAATACATTGGTAATGTATGTATTCAAATATGAATATGTATATTATTTATTTTTATTTAATTGTATGAGTATAGTATGTATTTAAATAAATTATATAATTATATGTATTTAAATAAATTATATAATTAAGTATGTATAATTAATTGTATAAATATGTATTTAATTAATGCATATGTATATATATGTATATTGGGTATTTTTATATGGTATAAAATTAATTTGGTGAATTAATATTAGTATGTTTAAGAATGATGTTGACAATATATATATGTATATTCTAAAAATATACTTTTGCACATATATGATATATACGTATTTTGGTATATAAAATGTAATAGTATACGTACTATTTTGGTATATATATATATATATCTTTATTGTTCAATTGGTATAGTATAATATGTATATATGTATCCCTACTAGATGACCCTAATTGACTAGTGCCCTGCCTGGCATGGCCCTGAGGCCAGTGTTTATAGACTGTGTGTTAGGGTAGCACCTAATACAAGTATTATTGTGATATGTTTTTAGGACTGTTGCTTCACCCAAGGGATATTCTGGGACAGGACATCAATAATTATCAGCTAAGGACCCAAGGCAAGTACATTCTCTGATAATTTCCAATTCCTTGATAATTTCTATAAGTTCAATAATCATGAAATGTTACATCTGAATCCTTGACACTGTGCTACACGGACTAGTATAGCTTGGATCTGCAGTCATGAGATGTTACATTGATTATCATATTGACATTGTACACGACATGTATATTAGACATCGTACATGATAGATTGGACTTGCTCGTGTATCGTGACGTGTCATGGTTGGATTCACATTACTAGTTGGGGGCGGGGAAGTAGTTAGTAAGAAATATGATCATACCCTTTATACAGTATAGAACAATGTAAGTGTTAATCATGCTCTTCACTCATGATTAGCCAGGCCCTATAGCTATCGTACATATTCCCAAGCCGATCACATTTTGAAACTACTATTTCAAACACTTAGAATAGATTACAGTTCTCTATTTAAATTATATACTACATCACCCGTATATGATATTGTTCCTTGTTCTTTTCATTTTCATACATGCACTGACTGTATCATATTGCCTATTGCCTGTCTCTTTACATTGCCTGTCTCTTTTTAATTGCCATTACATTTATTTTACTGTCTTCTCAGTAGCTAGCATCACATGTTTATTGCTTTATAGTCCTTATCAATTTAATGGAACTGTTATTTGAGATTGTACTTTGCTCCTTCCTGACTGGAAACATTTTTCCAGACTATGCCTTAGAGGACCCCTGTCCGACACTTTATGGACTATATGGTGAGTAGTTGCAGACTTGGTAGATTAGTTATGATTTCGGGAGGTCTAGCCGGAATCACTAATCTTCTAGTTAGTTCTTTTAGCAGACTTTTTGGTACCGGATTTATCTCCGGCATTTATGATGACTTGGATATTTGTTGAGTTAGATTATATTTTGACATGTGTTGTATTAAATTTTATTTGTTAGATATCTTATCGTGCTGTAGTCTTATGATTGAGTATGTGATCATTTTATTTGTGTCATCCTTGCCTCCTTATGGAGATTGGATGCTGTGTGAGATTGGCTAGATAGTATCAAGACCTTGACAGCGTTCTACCGCCGATGCTGCACCGTAGGCTGGACGTACCCACGTACTCGTGCCCCAATTCCGGGAGCGGGTCGTGACACGTTTTTAGTGGTGGCCCATGCAGGTCAGACTTCGCAAGTTGTGCGATGTTGTGGTAGTGTGACGTCTTAGTTGTACTACTGCTTGCCTGCTATAGAATATAGGACATAGGATAGTAGGATGAGAGAGGATACTCAATCACAAAAATTCTTAGGAGATTCCTGGGATGACCCCTTGAGAATCTTATTATAATTTCCAATTTAAATCTTTTTCCTTGTTTCCGTCCGCTCTCGCTTGTTGTTATTGAACTTGATTCTTGTTGATCAGTTATTAAATTTAATTCTTGGTATCGTTGTTGAGTTTATTTCATATCGAGATAAATTTTACGGGCTAAAATTTATGGTATCATCTGATGACATATATTGATGAGGACAGTGAGAAAGGTAAAATGTCTACTTTGGTTATGGAACCTAGAGTTTATCGCAGCCACATTAGTTGTGGTGATGAGAACGTAGGAACCTGACTTGGATGTACATACTTTAGTTATGAAATTTAGAATTTCTCGCAGCCATACCGGTTGGCGTGGCAAGGATTCTAGATGACATGATTATCGAGTTGCATACCTTAGTTACGGAACCTGTCGTTTATCGCATCTATGCTTACTGGCGTGGCGAGGATTCTGAGTGTCATGATTTCTGACAGACGTGTATGATTATCAGGTTATATCTTAAATTGGTTCTTAAAGTATCATCTCAAGACTTATCTATTTATGTTATTCCAGGACTTTGTTCCATCGCTTCTTTTCTTTACTAGCAGTAAAGATACCTTCAATCCTTAATCCCGTTCCTTTTTGAGCTTCTTTGAGAATTCCTTGTTAGTATGATAATTAGTGACTTGCAATTTTGTTTGTGTGTTGTATTAGTGTTGACTGAGTGTGACTTATGAGTTTGTAAGTGTTTCTTAGTTGGACATGGGAGCAGTAGGCCTTAATCTAGAGATACCCATAGTATAGTACCTTGTAGCAATAGTTCTATGCTAGATGTTATTATAATTAGTATTGGTATTATAGAAAGAGGAGTAAGAGTATCAGTGAAGGTTCCAAGAGTAAGTATTAAAATCAGCATGTCAGTCTTGGATAGTCATAAAATTATATAATTGGATGATCTATGTAACCAATTAAGTATCAAAGAATTGTATTAAAGATTAATGGAGCATGATGTTCAATTTGATGATTGATTACTTGGGTGTGTCAAGGGTAAAGAAATGTATATACATAAAGGGTATTAATGAGTGTGCCATGGGTAGAGGAATATCAAGATTAATCATGAAAGGTATGAAGTGTATCACAGATTAGTGTAACAGTCTGTAAAAGATTAAAAGGAAAATACATATACATCAATCGAGATGAGGAGCCATATACTTGCCCATGAGAGTAAAGAGAAACAGGTGTATTATAAAAGGTGCGAATAATTGTGAGTTCTAATAAGTTTGATGAGATAATCTAATGATGAAGCTAGTGTTACCATACCAATAGTGCTAGTGATTCTATATCAAAGATTTGTTGAGCAAGGTGCCAATGACAGTAAGAACTTCGTGTGATGATAATTAGAATGGTGTCAGTTAATATAGATAGAAAGTCATTGGAGAAAATATGTGTGATGATAACTTTGATTATTGGAAGTAATATTGCAAGTAATTCGGGCAGTAAAATTTAAGAACACAGTTGAGAATTGTAGACCATTGGTATATTGTGTGCACCTTGAGTATTAGAGACTGTGAGTATTATATGTATACTTGTGGATTTAAATTTATAATTTGAAGAGTGAAAATGAATTTCAATTTTTTTTTAAGTTTTTGAGAAGTTAAGATTTTATGCTATTAAAGTTTTTGAGGATTAAAATTCAATTCAATAAACATAGTCAAAGCTATGAAGATTTTTGGAAGTAATTAAAATTTTATTTCAATGTTGAATATTTGACTTTTGAGGAAAGTATATGCATTTTATTTTAAATCATTCGAAAAGTAAATTTTGATAATTTTATTTTGAGGATAAAATTTTTTGGTGGATAAAAAATATATACTAGTATATGAGTGAATGAAATGCATATATTAGGATCTGTTGGCTGTGCATGCTTGAGATGGCACTGCAAACAGACTTGGGTGTCCATTTAGAGTTGTATTAGAAGGAGCAATACTTAGTGTGCTGTGTTGCCCTTGGCGTGCACTTGGGTGATAAGAACAACTAGTATGAACAATTATAGTAGGTAAGAGAGCTAGCAGTGGATGTGCTTGTAGTAGAAATAGTGTTTCCTAAAAGGATAAGGGTATCAAACTTTGGATGCATCATTAAACCTATGGTTGTGTTAGAAGGCTATGTTCTGTTCTTTCCTTCCCTCTGTCCCTCTCTACTTGATTGATTGATTGATTCCTTAGTACAAGTTGTATGCATAATTTTCTTGTTAGAATGTAGTTAGTAGTACACCCTGATACAGAGACTGCAATACCATGACAAAAGACACTATGACCGTACATATTCCCCTTGGGTTGCATGTTGTATGATTATAAGAAAGATTTTTAGACCAGGATTATTGGGGTTTAACCATGATAAAGATTCATGAAGGAGTTATGACTTGACAAGAGAGACAAGATGATTAAAATTCGAGGATAAACATTGATTTAAATAGAGGGTTAAGAAATTAACATGGCATAATTGGTGGTTTATTAATTCAAGGAAGATTATGATGTGATTAAATTGGTTATTAAAATTTGGAAATTTTGGGATACTATCATTATATTTATTTGCCTGTAAGTTATGAATTTTAGAATTTTATATTTGGATATTGCATTTGGAGAATCCGTAAGTATCGTATTATTGAGTATTTTGAGGAAAGAGGAAATCGAGGAATAAAATTTTGATGGATTAATGTTTAAATTCAAACCTTGTGGGACGAGATTACATTTTATAATTGTGTATTGAAAAAAAAATTAAATTTGAGGAGTGGATATTAAATTCCGAGTATTTGAATTATTAACTAAAAATTTTGGGGAAATTTTTAATAAAAAGGGACTTTGATTTTATTTCGAGGATTTTCAGGAATGCAATAATTTCAGAACTTTTAAAAAATTGTGAAAAGACATTGTGGATTATTACCTGATTTCGTGGTTGATTTAAACTTTGAGGAAAATGATAATGTGTATGAATAAACGCTACCTTGAGGATTTTAAATTTCGAGGACAAAATTCTTTTAAGGAGGGCAGACTTGCCACTACCACGTTCCGAAAACAGGGATATTTTTGACTTTTAATAATATTTAATATTATGGTAATTACAATTAAGTAATTGTATAACAGTATATTTAATTTAAATAATTATGTGATGTGTAATTAAATATATAATTATATACAGTGTTCATTTATTTTGAGCTAGCAGACTTGACCTAGAAGCCCAGTAGATGAACACCTGTCCGAATTATGGAATTTTGTATTTAATTGTTTTATCTAGAATTTATTTATTGGAGATTGTAATTAACTACCGTATTTTAATTAATTATTGCGCATTGCCTTTGCTTCGATATTTGGAGCGCTATCCTGACTTTTGTCTTCCAACAAATTTTACAATCTTACCCTAGACATGCCCGCCTTCCATTCTGCTATTTTTGCAACTCATAATTATGCTCTCTGTGCATTTTTTCTAGCCGCACAAAAATTATCGCGGACGTTATTTAATAAAATCCTATTTTTGTATCGTTGTGCGTTCCAATCAAAATTGGAGACAATCTTGACCTATTTTCGTGCGGCCCAAATTAGGGTAATATTCTGTTCTGAGTCTTCTTCACTATTGGTATTGATGACCTGACCTGATTTTGGTCTCATGTACTCCTAATTAATTTTAGAACACAACTTGCATTTATCTAATTAAATTGAGGATACTATTTTAACCGATTCTGAAAATCCCAATTTAATTCCAGTGCCCTGCTAATTGAGCCATACCGATCATATAGCGCCTCTTGACCCTACAAAACACCGGACACCGAATCGTCCGCCAAATTTTCGTCATTTTATGCGTCTGTGCAAATACCCAAATTTAAGGGGGCTAATTTGCACATTTGTATTTTGGTGTCAACACCCATTTGTTTAAACAATGAGGGAGCCCTAATAATTTTAATTAAACCTTACCCTCATTCCTACATGAATTATTTTTCTCCATGACCAATCTGGACCACACATTTAATGGGCCAATCCTAACCCTTGATTTACACACCCTCTCTCCCTATTTAATGTCATGTCCCATCAAACCCTAATCCCTAGAAAACCTAGGAAGGCCTCATCTCACAAGCCCCCATCTCCCTCAACACCAAACCGTAGCTTCTTCCCTTCTCCTTCTCTTTTCTCTTCTTCTTCTTCTTCTTCTTTTCTTCCTTTCTCCTTCTTCTTTCTTGTTTTCTTCATTTAAATTCAAAAAGTGGGGGTAACACTGTTCATCCTCCTCCCTACTGTTCACCCAGCGGCCCTTTCTCCCTCCGGCGGCCGCTGCTCAGCCCCGACGGCCAACCCGACGGCTCCCTCTCCCTCTGCCCTTCCTTCCTCTGCCGGACAGCTCCCCTGTGCTCCGGCGACCGAGCTCCCTCTCCGGCGTGGTCAGCCACCCTCCGGCCTGAGCCCCCACGCGACCGGAGCAGCAACAGCAGCTCCCTGCTGCTCTTCTCCCCGCGGCTTCACGAGCCGAGATCGACCCCGGCCATCAACCGGCCAACCCCCTCGACTCCTCCCTCATCCTCCCTCAGGCGGCCAACCACCACCATCAAGCCCAGTTTTTCCCCCCGCTGCTCTCAATCATCACCACCACTACTTCCACCGCCGGCCAGTCCTCCCTCCTGCCGTACTCCGGCCGGCAAGCATTCCTCCCTCTGCTGTGAGTTTCCTCCTCCCCTCTTCCCTCTTCACATATTTTGTATATATATATATATATATATATATATATATATATATATATATATATATATATGTATATATAACAAATGTAATGTGTATGTGCATATGTGACTAATGTATATGTATTTGTATGTATATAATTAATGTGTAGAAATATATGTATATACGTATGAGTATAAATTCATATATGTATATGTATATTATTTATTTAATTAATGTTTAATACGCATGTATGTATAGTATATAAATACATTGGTAATGTATGTATTCAAATATGAATATGTATATTATTTATTTTTATTTAATTGTATGAGTTAGTATGTATTTAAATAAATTATATAATTAAGTATGTATAATTAATTGTATAAATATTTATTTAATTAATGCATATGTATATATATGTATATTGGGTATTTTTATATGGTATAAAATTAATTTGGTGAATTAATATTAGTATGTTTAAGAATGATGTTGACAATATATATATGTATATTCTAAAAATGTACTTTTGCATATATATGATATATACGTATTTTGGTATATAAAATGTAATAGTATACGTACTATTTTGGTATATATATATATATCTTTATTGTTCAATTGGTATAGTATAATATGTATATATGTATCCCTACTAGATGACCCTAGTTGACTAGTGCCCTGCCTGGCATGGCCCTGAGGCCAGTGTTTATAGACTGTGTGTTAGGGTAGCACCTGATACAAGTGTTATTGTGATATGTTTTTAGGACTGTTGCTTCACCCAGGGGATATTCTGGGACAGGACATCAATAATTACCAGCTAAGGACCCAAGGCAAGTACATTCTCTGATAATTTCCAATTCCTTGATAATTTCTATAAGTTCAATAATCATGAAATATTACATCTGAATCTTTGACACTGTGCTACACGGACTAGTATAGCTTGGATCTGCAGTCATGAGATGTTATATTGATTATCGTATTGACATTATACACGACATGTATATTAGACATCGTACATGATAGATTGGACTTGCTCGTGTATCGTGACGTGTCATGGTTGGATCCACATTACTAGTTGGGGGCGGGGAAGTAGTTAGTAAAAAATATGATCATACCCTTTATACAGTATAGAACAATGTAAGTGTTAATCATGCTCTTCACTCATGATTAGCCAGGCCCTATAGCTATCGTACATGTTCCCAAGCCGATCATATTTTGAAACTACTATTTCAAACACTTAGAATAGATTACAGTTCTCTATTTAAATTATGTACTACATCACCCGTATATGATACTGTTCCTTGTTCTTTTTATTTTCATACATGCACTGACTGTATCATATTACCTATTGCCTGTCTCTTTACATTGCCTGTCTCTTTTTAATTGCCATTGTATTTATTTCACTGTCTTCTCAGTAGCTAGCATCACATGTTTATTGCTTTATAGTCCTTATCAATTTAATGGAACTGTTATTTGAGATTGTACTTTGCTCCTTTCTGACTGAAAACATTTTTCCAGACTATGCCTTAGAGGACCGCTGTCCGACACTTTATGGACTATATGGTGAGTAGCTGCAGACTTGGTAGATTAGTTGTAATTCTGGGAGGTCTAGCCAGAATCACTAATCTTCTAGTTATTTCTTTTAGCAGACTTTTTGGTACCGGATTTGTCTCCGGCATTTATGATGACTTGGATATTTGTTGAGTTAGATTATATTTTGACTTGTGTTGTATTAAATTTTATTTGTTCGATATCTTATCGTGCTGTAGTCCTGTGATTGAGTATGTGATCATTTTATTTGTGTCATCCGTGCCTCCTTATGATGATTGGATGCTGTGTGAGATTGGCTAGATAGTATCAAGACCTTGACAGCGTTCTACCGTCGATGCTGCGGCGTAGGCTGGACGTACCCACGTACTCGTGTCCCAATTCCGGGTGCGGGTTGTGACACAGAGAGCGTGTGGAGATCTTCACAGACCACAAGAGCTTGAAGTACGTATTCACATAGAAGGAGTTGAATATGAGGCAGAGGAGGTGGTTGGAGTTGATGAAGGACTTCGACATATTATTGCAGTATCACCCAGGGAAGGCCAACGTAGTCGTCGATGCCTTGAGTAGGTATCCGATGGCTATGTACTTGACGACAGATAGACAATTGCTGGCCGATCATGAGAGTTTGGAGATTGAGGTGCTAGTTTTTGGTATCGAGATACAGATGTAGGGATTATAGATATAGTCTGAGTTGATGGATAGGATCAGGGCCAGGCATTTTGATGATGAGACTCTGAGGAGCATCATAACACAGATTTAGATGGGATTATCAGAGGATTTTACCATCGTTGATGATGGATCATTACGGTACGGTACTATATTATGTGTGTCGAGTGGGGAGTTACACGAGAAGGTTCTGTAGGAGGCGCATCGCTCTCAGTACTCGATGTATCCTTTTGCCAACAAGATGTATCGGAATCTGAGAGAGCACTTATGGTGGTATGGTATAAAGCGGGAGGTGGCGAGCTTCGTATCCAGATATTTGGTATGCCAGTAGGTAAAGGCGGATAGGCAGAGACCAGGTGGATTACTTCAGCCTTTATCCATCCCAGAGTGAAAGTGGGAGCATGTGACCATAGATTTTGTTTCGGGGCTTTCGCACTCTCTGGGAGGAAAAGACGCAATTTGGATCATCATAGACAGGTTGACTAAATCAGCCCACTTCTTGCCATTTAAAGTGGAAACGTCTATGGAGAAGCTAGCGGAGATGTATGTGCAGCAGATTGTCAAATTTTATGGAGTTCCTGTGAGCATCGTCTCGGATCGAGATAGTGGTTTCACTTTCCACTTCTAAAGGAGTTTGCAGGCTAGCTTGGACACTCAGATCAAGTTCAGTACCGTATATCGCCCCCAGATAGATGGTCAGTCAGAGAGGACTATTCAGACTCTCGAGGATATGCTTCCTACTTGGGCTTAGATTTTGGAGGTTCTTGAAAGGATCATCTACACATGGTAGAGTTTGTTTACAACAACCGTTACCAGGCTAGTATTAAGATGTCACCATTTGAGGCTCTATATGGATGGAGGTTTCATACACCGTTATCTTAGGATGATATTGGTGAGAGAGGCTTGTTGGGGCCGGAGATGGTCGTGGATGCAGTGGAGAAGGTTAAGATGATTAGGGATATACTTCGGGTGGCGCATGATAGACAGCGGTATTGGGATGACAGCCACCGAAGACCTTTGGAGTTTGAGATAAAGTTTTGTTTGTAATTTTTTATGATTGCCTTGTTTTAGATTGTGTATTAAGGCTGTATTTTGTTCTAGGTTAGCGATCTAGTATTCTTGTGGATTTCTCTGATGCGGGGCACGATTTGCTTTGGTAGAGGCGAAAAGCTTAGTCCATGGTACATCGGACCCTTTAGTATTCTTGCAAGGGTCGGTACAGTGAATTACAGACTGGACTTGCCACCTGTACTAGAAGAAGTACATGACGTATTCCATATGTCACATCTGAGATGGTACGTGGAAGATCCTAGTCACGTACTAGATCACTCAAAGATCGAGGTTGGTCCGACTCTCAGCTATCCAGAGCTACCGGTGGAGATCCTGGATCGAAGGGAGAAGGTATTGATGAACCAGACTATCCCCTTGGTTCGTGTCGCATGGAGGCATCACCCTCCGGGTAAGTCAACCTAGAAAAAGGAGGATAAAATGCGCAATACCCATATGTTTTCGAGCCTTGAGGTATAGTTCTTCTTGTTTGTTGTGCTCTTGTGCTAGTTTAGTTTTTAATTTCGAGGACGAAATTATTTTTAAGGAGGGTATACTTGTCACTACCATATTTTTAGAATAAGGATAATTTATTATTTTAAAATTATTATAATTATTGTGTAAAATATTTATTTATATAAATATGCATACTATATTATGTGACTAATTTATTATTAGTGGTTAGTGATTAGACTAATCGACTAGACTAGACCCTAGTAGACCTAAGCAACTTGACATGATAACTTAACCTATTTATGAGACTAGTTATTGGACCCAAACTAGCTAGCCAATCTCATTAATTAAGGATTAGACTTAATCTTCATTAGAATTAGAAGCTTCATAGCTAACCATTTTCTTTATGGCAAACCAATAGGGGTATAGGGGTCATTGTACATTACTTGAGGAAGGAGGAATAGGGGGTCGGCCCTTATTAGGGGGGAGGGGGACTCTCTCTCTCCTTTCATTCTTCACCCCCCATATTGAAGGAAATCCATCTTCCAATTGATAAATTCTAAAAAATTTCCTCTAATTAGTTTTATTTGATGATATAAAGCATGTAGATTGTACCCATACATTAGGGCTACCCATAGGGAGGAGTTTGGACTCCTATTGACCCTTATTGAGATTTTTACATTGAGTTTGGTGTCCATTTTGGGAGAAATCAGAGATTGGAACACCAAGTATTTGTCATTAGGTTTGTTAGACTTAATTAGAGTTAGATTGGTTGTGTTGGGGTAGATATATGTCCACAAATGGATACAAGTAAGGTGTATCATGACACGGTATGATACGGTATTATACGGGGCTCTAATTTGGGGATTTTGTGCATTTGACTTCTAAATTCTTTTATAGAAAGTTCTAATAGCTATTTATAACTGTATTTGATATGTATATTTAGTTATAATTTAGTGTTGTAAGTTTCAACACTCTAGTTGGGGTGTATTACTAGTTGCTATTCAAGTGTTTGATATAATGACACTTGCATTGAGTATATGGTAAGTGTTAGTTTAAATATTATTTTGTGTTAGTGTATATATAGATACTTAAGTGTGTGAGCAGGGAGATACTCGTGCACTTTGTGCAAGTGATGGAGAATCAGGCATGTGGCGCAGGTGTGCACAGTGGGTACTGATGTTGCTGCTAGTTACTATTGTTGTTAGTTGTTGTAGTTGTTGCTACTGCTGTTCTTGTGTATGGTGTTAGGTTATCACTGTAGGAAGGGTGTTAGCATTGGGTTATGGTGCAGTTGAGTGAAGGGAGGAAGTGTTATGGTGACTGCTATGGGCAGTTATGTTCACTGTGTACAAGTAAACATGTTGGCAGTGCATCAATGTGTACTACAGTGCTAGGGAAGTCGGGTATTTGATGAGTGTTTCTGTAGGAAGTGTTCAAGATAGGATTGTGATGTTAGTATACTGGTGCTCTGTTTGTGTGTGGAGTTTGTAACTAAGTGCATAAGAGTATTGATGGGTAGTTCAGTTATAGCAGTATAAGGGGTCGGGCTTAGGAAGTGATATAATAGTAAAGCCTTGATGTGTTGGAATGATAAGAGGAGACAAATACTTGATAGTGCACAAGAACTTGGGGTTAACACAGGGTGTTGTATGTTGTACCAGATGACTGATACTTTGAGTATTAGTTGAGTTTGACTATGGGTGTGGTGTCTCTTGTGTGGATAGGGGAGGTTGATACTGGAGATCAGTGAAGGAAGTTAGCAGCAGTAACATGAAGCTTTAGGCTTCGAGTAACAACAGCAGTAGGTGACAATGCCACAACAACAAATGTCAAAGGATGGGGTTCACTCAGTATATAGTTAGATATGAATTCAGAGAGCAATGAGATTGGGTTGCATACCTGGAAGTGATGTTAGGAAGGGTGTTCAAGTAAGTGTTATAGTGGTTCAGTGATGGAATTATGGGGGTGTCTCCAACTGCTAGAGTTGGTGAGGTATCTGTTAGTTACTGGTATTAGGGTGTATGTGTTGGTATTGTCAGTACCGTGAGTAGCAGCAACAGTGCTATCAAGTTCATTGTTGTGTATCAATTGCACATGTACACATTAGCAGTATATGATGAGCTTGGGTGTGAGGAAGTCTGAAGTATTAAGAGCGGTGGACTTGGTATCAGTTGCCCAATTTGCAGTAGTGCATTCATGAGAGATAATATCAGTTATATAGTGGTATCAGTCACTTAAGTGGTATCACATCTAGTTAGTATTTGTATTGGTTAATTAGTATAATATATAGTTAGTAAGATTAGATATCAAATAGGTATTGGATAATAGGGTATTAAATAAGTACTAAGGTAGTATGTATATAGCTAAGCTATTGCTTAATGGTCATTACTCATAGTTACTAACTAGTATATAGATATGTTAGTACTAATATCTAATATAGCTATTAATGACTAGTTTAGTTAGATATTGTCTAATATAGACTAGTATGATGTAGAAATTGACTAGTGGACCTAGTTAGCCTAGTCTGGACTTAGACATGGCCTAGAAATCTCATATTTAGTTAGTCAATCATACTCATCCTTTAATTCATCTTTTAACAGTAATATTTGATATATATAGGTTTGTGACTCTATTTTGGGCATCGATCCTCACACTTTGCTCAGGACCTCATGCGAGTACATTCTTTGACAGTTTTCTTATTTTGACGATTACTATGATTCTAGTATGTAGTGTTAGGCTTGATTTATGACACAGTAGATACACAAATTAGTATCATAGATACCAGTCATGAGGAGTCGTGATTGGATTCATTGTACTAACCGGGGATGTAAAAGTATTAGTTGATTACATGATCATATACCACCTACTTGTGCATAGCTCACCCTCATCTACACGATGGTGTAGCCTAACCTTATTACTTGTGCATACCTTCCCGTATATGATTGGCCTGATCTCCTTACCTGTACTTGTACATAGTCAATCATACTTGTTTGACCTGATCCCTTACGGTACTTGTGCATAGCCAATCATATATGGTAGAGCCTGATACGTCCTAAGACGATCACATAATAATTAATATTTCAAGGCACTTAGAATTTGTTCATATCTCTTTTCCAGTTTATACCTGTTGATACAGTTATTCCTTGTTTATTTACAATTCACTATTACCTATGAGATAATTATCTACGTAATAGTTTTCTTATTGTCCAGTATTTTTTCTATCTTGTATTTGTATTGCTTACTCTTTTATAGTCATGGTTAAATTAATGGAACTGTTGTTAGTTTATGTTTTTTCTCTAATCTTGACTGGATAACATTTTTAGAGGATCTCGAGGCTTTCTGCCCCACTTATTATGGACCCAGAGTAGACGAAGATTTTATCCAGGAGCTTCAGGAGGATCCCATTCCAGTTTTGGATCCATTAATAGAGACTTAGAGTCTAGCATTCATTTGTAGTTGGATTAAAGACTTGAGATACTTTGAGTTGTATATTTTATTTGGATTTTTTATGTTGATGTTTAGATTCTAGACTCGTGGATGTATGATGTATATATATATTTTTTGACTTCTCTTTTCCTCTATATCATTATCGTATCATTTCTCTTCCTTATAGAATTATGTGATTGAGTATTGTTATTATTATCATATTTATATTCATCTTGTCCTCCTTATAGAGTTGAGATCATTGACACGTTATATATATCATTGTAAGATATGATAGGTAGTATTGTGACCTAGACAATGTTCTATTGCCAATGCTGCGGCGTAGGCTGGACGTACCCACGACTCATGCCTAAATTCTTAGTATGTGTCATGACAATCGTGCCTGTTATTTTTCAGCAGCATGTCTTGTTATGAGAACGTGATATTCGGGATTGCCTCCATCACATTGTTGCATTGGGGACATGCAGCGCGGTCCTCGGCCTACGGCTTGACTTGGGCGAGGTAGGAGTCAACATTATGTAGTGCCTCACTCAGAGCATCACGAGTCTTTTTAGAGAGACGAAGGAGATCAAAGAGTGATAACTTTGCTGGGGTATTGGAAAATTGTGCCAATATATCAAAGTTGTAAGACTTTTTCATCCCTTGAGCTACAACAGTTCTCAGAGGTTTATCAAAGTGAACCTCTTTCTGCTTATGTCTGTCTGTTATAGGAGGGGCAGACCGACCTGGCTCAGGTGCTACTGGAGCTATGGGTATAGTCGCCGAAGGTATATTGTCATCTAGGGCCACGTCATAGTCTCGTAGGTAGGTTTGCCTTGACTTGGTTATCCCAGCTAAGGCTTCGTCAGTTGATGGTGAGACCATGTGACAGGACCTGATCTTCTTCCTTCTTGTTGTATCACATCTGGGACGAGGTATGGGTGAACCCATATGACTTTGCCTCACAGAGTGGTGAGTAGTACCAACCAGGCTACTCTAGCTGGAGGGAGGTTAACGACTTCCATCATCGTCCTAGGTATCGGGATAAATCTGTCTCGGGGGATAAATCTGTCTTGGGATTCTATTGCTAGAAAGTCGCCAAATTGGAGGAAGACCATGTTGGCAGCAATTATCTTGTCCTCAAAGTCTAAAGTGAGAGATTTTGAGTCTAACAAGCGTTGGATGTGCCTCTTCAACATGTAGCAATATCGTGTTGGATGATGGATGTACCGGTGGTAGTAACAGTAGTTGGGGTCGTCGACCTTCTCTACTTCATCGGGTTGTTTGATGTCGAGAAGCTGGATTTTGTTTCCTTTTATCAGCACATAAAAAATCTCGATGATATCATCATCGTCGAAGGAGTAATTTTCATTCGGCTTGGGTGTTTCTGTAGGCCTTTGAGTAGACGTGGCCGAGCTTTTAGACACATCGACAGTGAGAGCTTACTTTCCTTTATTGTCACGGCCATTGGTACTGATGTTGTTGTTGAAGGGATGCTTCTCTTTGTCATCGCTGGTGTAGAGTTGCGATCCTAGCAAAAAGGCGTATTTTGTATTTTTTTTCTACGGTGGTAGCACTTATGATGAACGACATCAAATCCTAAAGCGGGACTAAATTTGTCCATAGTTTCACCACAGGTAACATATTCTTTCTGCAAATGTCCATCAAATGGCTATCGGGGATGCCCAGGGAAAACACATCCTAATATGGGTATATAGTATCATCTAACAATTATATTAGCTATATATCAAGTAATTAAAGGAATTATCATGATTATCATAAGTGTCGAAGGAAAAACCTTAAATTATGGACAGTAGCTAGTCTCACACAACTAATACAAGTCTAATTATACCTAATAAACCTAATAAACCTAATAACAAATACTTGGTGTACCAATCTTAGATTCCCCCCAACTTGGATACAGAACTCAATGTAAAATTCATAATAGGGATTGTTTGAAGCCAAAACTTTATCCTATGGGTATCCCTAATCTATGGGTGAATTCCTAATGCTTAAATGCAATAATTAAAACCTAATTATAGAATTTTAAAGTTATACCTGTTGGGAGATGGATTCCCAATACAAAGCCCAAAAGACATGATTTGGACACAAACTTCTAGCCCAAATCCTTCTTTTCCAAGTACTCTTGCAAATTCAAGCTTCTAGGCTCCTTAGATGATGATTAAGAAAGGGAAATAAGAGTAATTTATGAAGGAATTGGTGGAGGAATTAAGCAATTTAGGGAAGAACTAAATTTGGGGAAGAACTTGGAGTATAATAAATGAGAGGAGAGAGAAATACCCCCTTCTTATAGGGCCCGCCATGTCCCCTCTCCCAAGCAATATGCATTGACATGAATACCCCTATTGGGTTGTTATGAAGAAATGTTTAATTATAGGAAGCTTCTATTCCTAATGAAGGTTTAATCTAATCTCTATTTAATAAAAATGGTTAACTAATTTGGGTCCAATGTGACTAGTCTAACTATTAGTCCAAGTTATCATGTCAAGTCAAGTTAGGTCCACTAGTATCATATCTAATTAAATAGTCTAATCCACTAACCAATAATAATATTAGTTATAATATATATATAACATTCACATTATATATATAAATAAAAATATAACATAATATTTATAATAATATAAAATAACAAAAATATCCCTAATTTAGAAATATGGTAGTGACATACGTATAATGGGAACAGGAAGTAACATCTCTATCCACCTTAGAAAAATTTCGTTAACGGAATTCAAACTCAAGGCTAGCTAGAGAAATCAGAACAAGCACTACACTAACTACAAGCATATCTACACATGCAATCAAATTCAATTATATATAAAGAAAAGCAACATCATAATGCATGGGTAAATGAATCATAAGATTCAAGATATGAAGGCATAAGGACAAATATACCTTCCGATTCGAATACGTCGACATCGCCAAAATCAACGCTCGGGATAAAGTTGAACGAACTTTTTATTGATTGATATTTGATAAATAGTACAAAAGAATCTCTAATGCGTAGAATCTAAGTACAATAAAAATAAGTATCTGGACCAGTGTGATGGTGGAGATCGAGCACTGCAGTGGTACATTTACTCTGTTGATGATCCAGAACCAAGGAGGATGACGAGGCTTCGAGGGGCTGGAATATAGGACTCATCGGGTGTCCCTTACGGCACTTCTGCCTACTTCTCCTCCCTCTTCCTTCTCTTTTTTTTAGTGTAGGTAATATCCACTATTTATACCCTTGAGAAGGCATGAACGTGCGCATCTTATACTATCGTATAGCGGCACATGTTGCAATAGGCTGCAATATGATAATTTGAAATTTGGGTTTGTTTATGCCCATAATACTTATGACAAGTGTCATATGATGATTTTGATTGCACCTTAGGAATACATCCGTCCGGTGCATAGAGATCAATAGGATAGTAGTGGCGCATGGCACTGCTGACACATGAGAATATTACTTATGTCGAGGTTGGCGCATGGCTCTGGATCACTTTGGCGCATGGGTCTTGATCACTACGGCGCATGACTCTTGATTACTGTTAGCACATGGTAGAGATTTTTCATGCTTCTACAAGACCCCCTTTAAAGTTTCTAAACTTAAACTTTATTAGATTTAAGTATGGAATACTTTGAAGAGAAGCATGGAGAAGGTTGGAGCATGGGCTACTTCAGCGCATGTGTGAAGCATTCTTCTGTTTGGTGCATCTAGCCGTTTGGTGCAGGAGAGGTCACTTAGTTGCTGACGTACAGTCGGATTCATTCCTCGTTTTGGATGCCTAACCACTCGGAAGTTGTTAATGCTTCTTGCCTATAAATAGAGGGCTAAGGAAGAGAAAGAATAATACTTTTTCCCCCACCCAATGTCTCTAGGGCAGCCGAGTGCGGGAAGATCGGTCGAACGGTTCGTCGATCCTCTCCCTCTGATGGTCGACTATCTAGATGACGTCGTTGAAGGTAAGGAGCAAAACTTTTTTTCCTTTTGTTCTTGGAGCACGAGGATACTTCAGCACCGTCTATTTGTATGGGCGAGAAGTCATCAGTTCATGCACATGCATTCTTTTTGGCTTGTCGCGCAAGGTCGTTGCCGAAGGGCTGCAACATGAAGATACTCTAATAATGAGAGTTCTTCTCCAGTTGCATGGGTGACGCTGCTCCGGATGCTTATCTGAGGCATGCGCTAGGAGACTATGAGCGACCACGTAGCATGGATGCATTCGCCTCCTCGGGGTATTTCATCGTTAAGCATACACTACAGTGGTTATATGCTTATGTACAGGACTTGGCATCTGAGCGCATGGATGGCCGATTTGCCATGAATCAACGAGTGACGCATAATCTTACGGATACACGCCTCATGATATTTGTCTTCTCTTACAAATATTTTGACTTTTTTGGGTGCTCGTCTTGTAGGGACTTCCTTGGATTGCTTGGATCCTGATGGATCATTGTCATGACCAACACCCGGTGTAGGGATGCAAGTCGGGAATAACGCCCAGCCTACGCCACAGAATCGGTAGTAGAACGATGTTCGGGTAATCTATCTAGCAAAATAATGAGCCACCAAAAATATCAATATACTCAATCACATAGATCTAAGACGAAAATGAGCACGAATATGATAAAGAATTAAATAGTCACATACAACTCATGAGTTAAATAATAACATCAATGAGTCTGAAGAAATACTAAATAATAAGCTGGAGACAAATCCAGTACAAAGAATACTAAGAAGCTACAAGTCCTGGGTCATCTGTCTCAGTCGGGATGAGTCCCTCCTAAGCCAGGGTCTCTGACTCTAAGCCCACAACATCCTGAGGCCCGTAATGTGTAGGGTAACACTCCTCAGTGTCATCTGGGAAAAATATATCCAGTCAGGAAAGAAGCAGAGTACATCTTTAACATCAGTTCTAATTAATGATATAAACTATATAACAGTAAATAAATGTGAATATACAAGATACAACAATAGATACAAGAGATATACAATAAAAAAAATACTAGAAATAATACAAAATGAATAATATGGTAATGAACAAGAATACTAAATGACTAAGTGAGTGAGTACCAGCTTTAATATGTGATCGGCTTGGGAACTTAATACAAGATATATGGCCTGGCTAATCATACGTGCGGTGTATGATTAACACTATTCAATGAACAAGACTTGATACAAGGAGGGTATGATCACATATCTACACTACATACTTGTCATGCCCCAGTCCCAAAATACGTAGGACTAGGAATACGTAACATGCCAGGTATGCATTCGACCATACTCTAGTCCGACTCGAATACGTATAAGCTGTATTATAATGGTCACTATCTAAGTAATCAAGTAAATATAAATATTTATGCCTCAATCCATAATGAACAGAATACACAAGAATAAGCTACATGTGCTAAAGTCGGCAGTCCAGTAACACACAAACTCGAATAAACTCGAAAAAGAGATATGAGTCTATAAAACTAGGCTACATCAGTATATAAATAAACAATATAAATAAATAACCATAACTCTGTAGAAATAATATAAGTACCTGGTACCAGTGCCTGCAAGACAAACAACTCCATCAGCAACTCCAAAGGCTCCATAACCATCTAAGCTGCAAAAACTGGCAGGGGACCAGGTCCTCAGAGGGACGTAACATGGTAAAAGAAACAGCATACCAAAAAGTAAAATAGTATAATGCCACATACTCAAGGATAAACTACTGTAACCATCTATGTGATATGCAAATGAGAGTATGGTATCGTACTCTAGGCTGGTACTCACAAAAGATCCTAATGGACACTTTCGTATGCTAATAGTACGCTCAAGGCTCCGTGTGGGGGAACCAGGAGGAAGATGTACATATATAGGGCTGGTACTCACGAAAGATCCCAATGGATACTTTCGTATGCTAATAGTACACTCAAGGCTCCGTGTGGGGGAACAAGGAGGAAGATGTATATATAAAGTACTCACAAAAGATTCCAATAGACACTTCTGTATGCTAATAGTACACTCAAGGCTCCGTATGGGGGAACCAGAAGGAAGATGTATATATAAAGTACTCACAAAATATCCCAATGGACACTTCCGTATGCTAATAGTACACATAAATAGTAATAGTAAAATATGCCAGAGCACGATGAAGAC
Organism: Iris macrosiphon; assembly: GCA_036927795.1. Lineage (NCBI taxonomy): Eukaryota > Viridiplantae > Streptophyta > Magnoliopsida > Asparagales > Iridaceae > Iris > Iris macrosiphon. The sequence continues at coordinate 71,334,644 of JAYESA010000011.1, read as the reverse complement.
TCTCCCCACCCAATGTAACCTCATATCTCATTTCCATAACATGCAAGATCATGACCTCTAGCTAGTACAACGTGTCATAATGATATATGATATAATATGCAAGTCTCATGTCACGAATCTTATAAACCTTTACAGAATCACCATGAATAACTCAAGAAAGATTCTGTCACATGAAATAGTATCAAGTGTCCTAGGGTATGACGTACTTGGTAAAGCAAGCAAGTAAAAATATAGGATCGCGGAATCAACTCTCTAAGTGACGTTGCACGACTCTGCGTACGGCGTCAACACCCGAATCTTGTTCGGACGCTAAACAATGTCTCATGGTCCTCCAAACAATTTAATTTGTACAGTAAAACAAGGTGGTAAAGTATCTTGCCTGGAACTCCAAGCTGAAATGTAAAGATCCCTCTCATGTCTCCTCGTCAGAATGATCAAGGAAGCCTAAAGTATGATATTTAAATTATTTTATGTACTCTAACAAGTACAATATCACAACCATCACAACGTTCTAACTAATGTTCTTAGGTTGCTAAGTTGCATATTATCTATCGTCGTCTATCTAGTAAGATTTAACTTCTAATACTTAGATTACTAATTGGTATTCATAATAATCTTAAGTTTATTACATCAACTCTAAGGACATTATCTAGGTTGGTTTAATAATACAAATCAAGGTATTCAAATCAAACAATTCATATAACCCAAAACTAGGCTATGCACCCAACTAGTTGTATAACAAGTTTTCAAGATTAAAATCTGAGTCACCTTAACAAAAATCACTTAGTTAATAAATAATCTTTAATTATTACTATATTACTAACAAAATAGTATAATTGCTCTTGAAATCATGCATTCTACATCACAATAAATCACCAACAAAAAACTAGTTAAGGTCTAGACCTATTTATGAATAATTTCTTATTCTTGATTAGCATACATAACTAAAAATGCAATTTATATATTCTAAAAATATATTTTAAAATTCTATTTATCACTTATTTGACATATAAAAATAAATATTTGCACATACAAAATATACTAGTAGTTTAGTACTAGTAGCTATACATTTATAAACCAAATTTGTTTCCAAAATATACAAATGTTCCAACTCCAAATACATAATTATAAGTTCTAGAAATATAAGTAAAAATTTTTATTTTTTCTATTTAACATACTATTTTATGTATTACAAACAATAAAAATAAACTAGTTAGTATTGACTAGTTTTTAGCACATCTTTTCAATGCAAACTCTTCATAAATTCTTATGCACAACACCCTCAAAAACTTAATTTAAAATTCTGAAATTAACCAAAATATATTATATAATTACTTTCTTAACAATGGAAATTAAACCTTCTAATGATAAAAATACAAACTAGTTACACCAATATAGTGTTTAGACATGCTCAACACTATTACCCTTATGAATTTCTACCAATTTAAATTCTAAAACAAATAATTTATAATATTAAAAATATGTAAAATTAAGTCTAAATCAGAATAAAATAATTTATTTTAAAATTATTTTAAAAGTATATTAAGAATTAGTTGGTGCTCACTACGGGTAAAAACTAGGTTGATATTGGATTTCCTAGTGTAGCATACAAAGTATATATAACAAGTTGATAAAATATTTATAGAACCTAACAAGTATTATTTAGGACATCTAAGGGGGATCAAGGAGAAGAGTTTTAATCACTAACATCTTTGAAAAAATGTCACGACCCGCACCCGAAAATTGGGCATGAGTTATGGGTACGTCCAGCCTACGCCGCAGCATCGGCGGTAGAACGCTGTCTAGGTCACAACATAGTATATCCTATCAATAGTCTCAACTCCGTACGGAGGACAATGATAAATAAAACACAATTCTATAATATACTCAATCACAACTATAAACAAAATGGCACGATGAGAATTAAAAAGAGTTCTATTTAAACCAACCACAAGAAGTCCAACTCAAATCCTGGGTCTAAATGACCTCACAAAGTCACAAATAACATAAATACAACTCAGTCTCAGTCTAAACAATAATGCAGAAAAGTAATCTAAGAACAGGCTGGTAAGTTCTCCTCTAGGATAGGCACCTCCTCTGGGATTTCTGGGGTGAAATCTTCCTCTATTCCTGGGCCGTAATGAGTAGGGCAAAAGTCCTCCAGGTCCTCTGAAAATGTTGTTATCCAGTCAGGATTGGAGCGAAGCACAAGCACTAACAGCAGTTTCATTAAATTGACAAAATCTATAAACAGTGTAAGAGATACAAGATGGAATTAACAGCTGAACATGTGAAGTACTGGAGAAAATGAAATAGACAATAGAGCATCTAGCAATGAGCAATAAGTAGTAAATGCTAGAACAAGTAAATCTGAATAAAGATAAAACATCTAGCTAAGTGTTTGAATTATCAGTTTATTATGTGATCGGCTTGGGACTAGATCAGGCTGGTTATATATGATTAGCTATGATTCTTTTAGGTCAGGCTAACCGCATGGTTAGCTATGGTGCATATAATGGTCAGGCTAATCATATATAACAGCTATGGAGCATATAAGTGGTCAGGCTGCACCCGACGTGAGAAGTGGGGTGAGCTATGGTACATATAATGTTTGGATATGATCACATAATCTACTAATAGTTCCCCATCCCCCAGCTAGCACGATGGATTCCAACCACGACTCCTCGTGATGGGGATCTAGGGTGCTAACCCGTGTATCCATAGTATCGGAATCAAGTATGTAATACACTACAATTTATAGAAGTAATCAACCATAAAAACTGTCAGAGAATGTACTCGCCTGTGGTCCTGAGCAAGATGTGAGGATCGATGTCCAGAGTGGGATCAAAATGACCTAATATGGAAATTCAATGTTAATTAATGAATTAAAAGGATAACATGTTTAACAATTTAAAAACGAGGTTTCTAGGTCATGTCTAAGGTTTACTGGTCAATACTAGGTCCAGCTAAAGTCAATTGGTCTAAATTGGCCACTAACTAGCTAACACTAGTTATTCTAGGTATTTACCTAAGTTTCTAAGTGATACTAGCTTATTTAGCTAATTATCTACATTAACTAGTAACTTATTTTATCATATTAACATATATACCCAAATAACTAACAAGCTACTAATACTAACTGACATTCTAATTGGCTAACTGATTCTTAATATATATTAACTATCAATCCTAGCTTACTAACTCTCAAAACATACTAACTCTACTCTCTAACTGACTGCCACATAACAACTACACACAGACCTTCACCATTACCCCAACTGAAATTAAGTATCAGTCCCCAATACTACTACTATATACTAATACTTGCAAATTCCACACTGATACACTTTCCTAACTCTAATACTCAACTCAACACATATCTAGCTAATACACACAGGTACCTAAACTGAGACACTAAAACACTAAGACACTGCTACACAACTCCCTCTCCTGGCTCCTCTAAACTAATACTCACACACACTCATTCACACTGATGTTCACATAGGTAAAACACAGCAGCCATCAAATCCCCATCTCACTGATACTCAACTCATCAACTCCCTGATACACATATCTACACTGCATTCACAGACTAGTTTAACAGATTTCCCCCAAATCAATACACTGATACAACCTTACACACATACTGAAATTTATACTGAACCCACAGTTACAACTGAAATCTGCACACAACACTAAAGCATCCTCACACACATATATATAGACTGATACATAAACACACACATGGTACAATGCTGCCACAGACCTGAATTCTGTCCTACACTTGCACACTAGGATCCCCTGTTCACTGCACATAAACCTTACACACCCCCCACATAATCTGCTACTCACTAACACAGAAATCATACACATGTGCTGCACACAGACACAAGTTAGTCTGGACACACATACACACAATCTACATATATTAACACATAGGTATTATGATACTAAATTATACATAGTTAGAGAAACACCCACATATATACACTGCTCTGTTTACACAGGTAATGCACTTCCCCCTCTAGCTACTGACAAAAACTCTAAACTTACACAAATAGTATCTGCACAGTGTACACCCCTCTAATATGTATACTGATACATATTCATGTGTACACACACAGATAAATAAATTCCCAGGTTGACACAACCTCCAGTACTAATGCACAGTACACAACCTCACCTAATCTAATACACATATACTGAATATTTGTAGATACACAGAATTGAATGTTTACTGATACATCAATGCTGCACCTACTGAACACAGAATACACTGTTCTCAATTCAATGCAGAGCCAAACTTTACACACTGCACACAGTACTTACAACCCATCCCCCAAATACTGAGACATACACGTTTCTCTAATGCACACAGGATACATAGCTATAATTCCTAACTGATACACTACCCCCAACCACAGGAACTAACCAATGCACAGCCACATACACACAGAATCCTAGCTAGCACTGCACAGTTCTGGCCAAAACCCGATTGTGCACAGTCCTTCCCTAACACAGTGCACACAGCACAGAAAACTCGACTCCACAGGAATCAAACAACAATACCTCCACACATATGCATATATCTTACACCAACATAGAAAAATTTGAATAGATCTAAAAGCTAAACACCCTACTAAACATATCATCAAGCACAAGGAGTGCAGAAAGATGAATCTACATAAGAACACATGAAAAACCCAAACAAACCCTAAATCAATATCTAACCTATACGTAGGAGGGTGAAATCAGTCTCCCTACAAATCCTAGGGTTAGGGTTCCTGAAAAATTGGGGAAAACCCCATGCGGGTCACCAAACCTAATCCAAAACCCTAAATTCGAATTACACAGTATAGGGGTGGGTTCCTAATAACCATTAACATCTGAAAACAGGAATTTAATGAAGAAAATTAGGGTTTTCACCTGCAGAGATGGTTTCTTCAACGAGGTTCTACTTCTCCAAGGCTTCCTGACCCACGTTCCTTGCTTCTCTTTGCTTTGGAGGAGGAGAAAATGGAACCTAGGGTTTGATCTCGAAAAATTGGGGTGGAGAATTGGTTTCTCTTGTGGAGGCTAGGGTTTCCTTTCTCTCTACGTGAAGAATAGCCTAGAAAGAGGCTTCCTTTTATATAAACAACTAGGTTAGGGTTTCCAAGCTTAGTTTTAGGTTAAACCCCCCCTGGCCCTCTCATATAGAACCTAATGGACTCAGGTTTAGGTCTGCTAGAGTATTGAGGGTTCACCCCAGATTTTAGAATTATAGGGTTTTGCTAGAATAGGGTTTACACATTAGGGTTTGGTCATTAGGGTTTGCCCTAATGCATTCTAGGGTCTGACCTAAAACTAAACATTACAAATATTATAATTAGTTACAAACTCAGCAATTAATTAAATACATAAATTATTTAAAATAGCTAAATTACAGAAATACCCTTATATGGAAAAGTGGTAGTGACAAGTCTACCCTCCTAAAAGAAATTTCGTCCTCGAAATTGGACTGAACTACAACAAGGACGAAACCAGAAAAGGAAATATACCTCAAGTCTGGAAGAGATACGGGTATTGCTCGCGCATTTCGTCCTCTCTCTCCCAGGTCGACTCCCCTGGAGAGTGATGTCTCCATGTTACGCGAACCAAGGGAATAGTTTGGTTCCGCAACACCTTCTCTCTGCGGTCCAAGATCTCTACGGGCTGCTCAGGGTAGCTGAGCGTCGGACCAACCTCAATCTCCGAGTGATCAAGTACGTGACTAGGGTCTGCCACGTACCGTCTCAGCTGCGACACGTGGAACACATTATGCACTCCCTCCAATGCAGGCGGCAAGTCTAGTCTATACGCCACTGCACCTACCCTCGCCAGAATACCGAAGGGTCCGATGTAGCGTGGGCTAAGCTTTCCGCCTCTACCAAAACGAATCGTCCCACGCGTCGGAGAAATCCGTAGGAATACTAGATCGCTAACCTAACACAAAAACAGTCTCAACATGCAGTCTAATCAACAAACAAACACAACCAGAAAACAACAATCTATACCTGAAACTCAAGGGGTCTACGGTGGCTGTCGGCCCAATGCCGCTGTCTGTCCTGCGCCACTCGCAGTCTGTCTCTGATGAGTTTCACCTTTTCTGCTGCATCCACGACCATTTCTGGTCCTAGCAAGGCTCTCTCTCCCACGTCGTCCCACGATAGCGGTGTACGACACCTCCGTCCATAAAGAGCCTCAAATGGTGACATCTCGATGCTGGCCTGGTAGCTGTTGTTGTAAGCGAACTCTACCAGGTGCAGATGATTCTCCCAAGAACCTCGGAGATCTAAAACACAAGTGCGTAGCATATCCTCGAGAGTCTGAATAGTCCTTTCAGACTGCCCGTCTGTCTGGGGGTGATATGCGGTACTGAACTTGAGCTGAGTGCCCAAGCTAGCCTGCAGACTCCTCTAGAAGTGGGAAGTGAAACGACTATCCCGATCTGAGACGATGCTCACAGGAACTCCATGAAGCCTAACAATCTGTCGCACGTACATCTCTGCTAGCTTCTCTGTCGACGTGCCCACCTTGAAAGGTAAGAAATAGGCTGATTTGGTCAACCTGTCCACGATGACCCAAATCGCGTCTTTCCCTCCTGGAGAACGTGGAAGCCCTGAAACGAAGTCCATGGTCACGTGCTCCCACTTCCATTCTGGAATTGGTAAAGGTTGAAGCAAACCTCCTGGCCTCTGCCGGTCCGCCTTTACCTGCTGGCACACTAGACACCGGGATACGAAGCGTGCTACCTCGCGCTTCATTCCATACCACCATACGTGCTCCCTCAAGTCTCGATACATCTTGTTGGCACCGGGATGCATCGAGTACTGAGAGCGGTGTGCCTCCTGCAAAACCTCCTCGCGTAGCTCCCCGCTAGGCACACATATCCTTGTGTCGTGCCGTAGAGAACCATCATCTGCGATAGTGAAGTCATCCGACAATCCCATCTGAACTTGTGCTCTGATACTCCTCAGAGTCTCATCATCGTACTGCGCAGCTCTGATCCTGTCCATCAGTTCGGACTGTATCTGCAATCCCCACATCTGAATCTCAGCACCGGGAACTAACACTTCAATCTCCAAGCTCTCTAAATCAGCCAACAAATGCCTATCTGTCGTCAAGTACATAGCCATCAGATACCTGCTTAAAGCATCGGCGACTACGTTAGCCTTCCCTGGATGGTACTGCAATGAGATGTCGAAGTCCTTCATCAACTCCAACCACCTCCTCTGCCTCATGTTCAGCTCCTTCTGTGTGAACACATACTTCAAGCTCTTGTGGTCTGTGAAGATCTCCACACGCTCTTCGTACAGGTAATGTTTCCACAGCTTTAGAGCGAAGATAACTGCTGCCAACTCTAAATCGTGGGTAGGGTAATTCTTTTCATGAGGGCGTAACTGCCTGGAAGCATAGGCAATTACCTTCCCGTGCTGTTGAAGAACACATCCCAGACCCTTCCCTGAAGCATCACTGTAGATGGTGAAACCACCTGTCCCTGATGGCAACGTCAAAATTGGAGCTGTCGTCAACCTCTTCTTCAGCTCATCAAATGCAGCCTGGCACTCCTCCGTCCACACAAAATCCACATCCTTCCTAGTCAGTTTGGTCATTGGCGCTACAATCTTAGAGAAGTCTTGTACAAACCTCCTGTAATATCCGGCAAGCCCGAGGAAACTCCTGATCTCAGCTACCGAACTGGGGGTAGCCCACGACTCTACTGCCTCGATCTTCTGTGGGTTAACCGAGATTCCGTCACCCGATACCACATGCCCAAGAAATTCGACCTTGTCAAGGAAGAATTCACACTTAGAGAGTTTTCCGTACAACCTCTTCCTCCTGAGAGTCTCTAAGACCAATCTCAGGTGCTCTTCGTGCTCCTCCGGTGTCTTGGAATACACAAGAATATCGTCGATGAACACCACCACGAACTTGTCAAGGTACTGGTGGAACACCTTGTTCATCAAGTTCATGAATACTGCCGGTGCATTGGTTAAACCAAATGGCATTACCATAAACTCAAACTGGCCGTACCTGGTCCGAAAAGCTGTCTTCGGCGTGTCTTCTTTCTTCACCTTCACCTGGTGATAGCCTGACCTCAAATCAATCTTCGAAAACACCCTCGCCCCGCTCAACTGGTCGAAAAGATCATCTATCCTCGGCAGCGGGTACTTGTTCTTGATAGTGATATTGTTCAAAGCTTTATAATCAATGCACATACGCACCGTGCCGTCCTTCTTCGGTACGAACAATACCGGAGCTCCCCATGGTGATGAACTGGATTTGATGAAGCCTTTGTCCTGCAGCTCCTCAACTTGCTTCTTCAGTTCTGCCAGCTCGCTGTTGTTGACTCTATAGACATGTTGTGAAATAGGCTCCGCTCCTGGAATCAAGTCTATAGAGAACTCAACGTCTCTGTCTGGCGGCAAGCCTGGCAACTCCTCTGGAAATACATCCAGGAATTCCGCTATCAGAGGATGTGGCAACTCCTCTTCTTCCGTCCTGGCTCCGCAAAATGTGCTCCCTCTCTGTTCCGCTGTTCCTCTGACGACCTCAAACTCCGGCTCTCCTGGTGGTCTAAACAATACTCTGCCTCTATGATAATCTATAGTAGCATGATGCCTGCTCAACCAGTCCATTCCGAGTACAATATCGTACCCCGGAAGTGGCATGACAAGTAAGCTCACGCTCAAGTCTCTGCCTCCTACTGACACTCTCCGGTCCTTGCAGTGATCACGAACTAGGATAATACCTCCACCAGTCATGATCTTGCAAGTCCTAGCTAATGGTTCTGTGTCTAAATGATGTCGAAGTGCATATGATACAGACACAAAACTATGGGAAGCGCCAGAATCGAATAAGGTAAATGCGGGAATACAATCGAGAAGAACCGAACCTGTGATCAAGTCTCCTGCCGGCTCAATCTCCTCGACTGCCATGGCGTACGCTCGCCCCTGGGGTGCACCTCTCTGCTGCTGATGCTGGGCAAACCTCTGATTCTGCGGTGGAAGTGGTCCCCTCTGCTGTTGGCCTCCTGGTGCTGCTGGTACCCTGCCTGGTCCTCTCTGGGCGGCTGCTCCACCCTGACCTGGACGAGTCCGAATGGTAGGGCAATCCCTCAGCTGATGTGTCGTCGATCCGCAGGACAAACATGAGCCCAGTCTATGCCTGCAGATCTCTCTAGTATGTCCCATCTTCCCGCAGTACGCACACTGGATGGCGGGTTGAGTCTGCCTCTGCTGTTGTTGCTGAACCTGCCCTCGGGCTGGTGCCTGATGCTGCTGCTGAAAGGGCCTCTGCTGCTGCTGAAAGTGTGGACGCTTGCCTGGTCCCGCACTACTGTTTGCTCCTCCGGAAACATCGTGTCCCCTCTTGGGCCTGAGGTCCAAGTCATCCTCGGCTACTTGGGCATCCATCAATATGCCCTCGTAGGTAGCTGTGCGACGTCCCGACGTGCGAGACTTGATCTCTCTTGTCAGCCCCTTTCTGAATTTTCGGGCCCTGTCGTTAACTAAGGGGGAGATGAAGGGTGTTTTGAATTGTCATGAATGATGGGGGGGTTATGCATGTGTGAGAAAGTGAAAAGGTAGGGGAGGTTATGGGTGAAGGAATATGAGAAGTAAGGGGGTTTGTCTTCCCACTAAGTGTGTTTGACCAAACTTGAGTCAATCCATTAGGTTTTAAGTGGTGAGGTGTAAAGTTGGGTCCATCCCCAAAAGGTGCAAAGCTGAAATTATTTTATAAAAGTTTAGATGTAAGGTTTTAAGTGGTGAACCTTGGAGATTGATATTTTAAAGAAAGTAAAATATTATTTGGTGTTTGTCATGAACCATATGAGGGTGTGGGAATATTTGGTTTAAGTTTTGACTAGGTTTGGGTTAAGTCAAACCAGTTGCTCAATAAGACTAGGAATTATGTCATAGGTGATTGTTAATATATTGGAAGCATGTAGGAGTTTATTTGGGTGGGACACAAGTGTCATGGATGTAGTAGACTTAGAGAAGATCATGCTCGTATAATTGGTTACAAGAAATGGGTTGAAGTTGTGTCTCCAATTTTGATTGGAACGGACATAGTTGGAAAGCTTAGGTTCGAGTTGAAAATTGTGCACTAAAGTCGTGTGATTAAAATAAAGTACAAGAGAGTGTATTTATGAGGGACACAAAGGTCAGGATTAAAGATTGACTCGTCTAAGTCAAGGGTATGAAATTTGTTAAGTGGCAAAGGCTAGTGTAGTATTCTAATTATCGATGCAACGGTAAGGTGCACCGAAGATATCACCATTGAAAGTATATAAAATAACTCCATCTCCTAACCCTAATTATCTCAAATAAATTATAATACCACACTAATCTATATATTACCTAAATTTGGGTGAGGGGGTTTACAGCACTACTTGTACAACATGTCTTTGAATGCCTGTTGGTCGAAGCGAACGACCAACATCCTCTAAGTCAAACCCAACTTGGTCACGTCGGATTACGTCACCAGGTTCTCGTTGGAGGAGAAGCTCTTCCTAAGCAGAGATCTATTTTTGTCGACATCACCAAAATCAATACTCGGGATAAAGTAGAACAAACTTTTTATTGATTGGGATTTGACAAATAGTACAAAAGAATCTCTAATGTGTAGAGTCTAAGTACAATAAAAATAAAAAACTGGACAAGTGTGACGGTGGAGATCGAGCATTACAACGGCTCCTTTACTCCGTTGACGATCCGAGACCAAAGAGGTTGACGAGGCTTCGGGGATCTGGAGTATACGACTCAACGGGTGTCCTTTGCGGCGTTGTTGTCTTCTTTTCCTCCATCTCCCTTCTTTATTTTTTTTCTTCTTTTTTTGTGTGTGAGACTCTCACTATTTATATCCTTGAAAAGGCATGCATAAGCGTATCTCATGTTGCCGCATAGCGGCACATATTGCAATAGGCTGCTACGTGATAATTTGAGATTTGGGGTTGTTGATGCCCATAATACTCATGACACGTGTCATATGACAATTTTGTTTGCACCTTGGGAATATGTCCGTCCGACACATGGAGATCAATGGGATAGTAGTGGCACATGGCATTGCTGGCACATAGAAATACTGGGTAGTAGTGGCTCATGACACTACTGGCACATGGAAATACTACTTATGTCGCTGATGCCGCATGGCTCTGGATCACTTTGGCGCATGGGTCTTGATCACTACGGCGCATGGCTCTTGATTACTGTTGGCAAATAGTTGAGATTTTTTATGCTTTTACAGAATATGTGTGAATACCGAGACCGGATATCATCCTCGTATTCCCACATTGACTCTTCCAAAGGGTGATAACCCCAAGCAACCCAGACAAGACTAATAGTCTGGTTCTTGAGCACTTTCTTCCTTCGGTCCAAAATTGATACGGGTTGCGCCTCATAAGACAAGTCAATACCAACGACTAGCTAGGAATGGTCAAGAATATGACTCATATCCGGGACATACCTACGCCACTGAGATACATAAAACACATCATGCACCTTACGTAGCGAAGGTGAAAGGGCAAGACGATAATCAACATCGCCTACCCGCTCGAAGATGTCGAATGGATCGATGTATCGCGGACTAAGCTTCATGTCATGACTCGCACCCGGATGATCGGGTAAGGCCGTGGGTACGTCCAGCCTACGTCACTACATCGGCGGTAGAACATTGTCTAGGTCATCAATACTTACTATCAAACTCACACAATAATGATCATAACTTGTCAATGATATCTCAACTCCATAAAGAGGACAAGATGATAATATAATGATAATAATCAATCACAAGAAATCTATAAGGAAGATAAATGACATGATAAGATATAAAGCAATAGAGTCTTAAATTCACAAGTCTAGATAGTCATCAACATCAACATCAAATCTAAGTAAGTCTGGTGATCCCAACATAACAGTAAGAATCATAATAATAACATCTCAATAGTCTAAGTCGCCGGAGACAAATCCAGTAGAAATACTAAAAAGAAATAAGTAAGATAACTCGTGACAACGGCTGCTGCTACTCCCTCCTGTGGTCCGTAATAAGTCGAACACCAATCCTCCAAATTTACTGAAAAATATTATTCAGTCAGGATGGAACGAGTACAACTCTAACAGTAGTTCCAATTAAATGACAAAGACTATAAAACAGTAAATAGTAATGTAATACTTGATGAACAGATAAACATAGAGTCAGGATACATAATAGAGTACAAAAGGTAAATATGGAAACAAAGAAACGTAAATAGGCGAACAGATAAGTATGGCAGTAAAGACAGGAAAATATACAAAATCCAGTAAGCACGACAGATAAGAATGTAACCAGGAAGTATAGAGAGAAAACAGAAAGTCTGCACCTAACTAGTGTGTTGAAATACCACTTTTGACATATAAACGACTAGGGGATAATATAGGGCAAATCACACATGAAATGTGCGAGTGCTATCTTTCCATATTGGACTTGAGGGAGTGGTTCCAGATTTTGGGAATGTTTACATGTCTACTAAGGTATTTTTTTGTCCGACAAATAAAAATTGATCCAGGTCCTAATACGTTGATCAATAAGATCATCCTTAGCCATGGATGGGTTTCTAAAGTTCCAATACCACAAATTAACCATAAAATTGATAAAAAAATAGAGATTATACCTATTGAAATTTGAATCCCAATGAAACTCCTCCAAATAGACACATAAAAATTTGGGTTGGATACGAGCTCCTTAGCAATCTCCTCTCCAATGATCCTCTTGCAAATCCAAGACCCTACTTAGAAATATTTCGTCCATGAAATTTAAAGATGGTTGTACCCCTCTCTAGGTCAAACCCCCAATCTATATAAAATCATACAAGCACACAATTTAAAAAAATCACTAATTATTATCAACATGGATGGCTATGGTCTCTATCTGTCATGATATTGTAATCTCTATCAGGGGTTTACTACTAACTATATTATAACACAAAATTACTAACACAAGCTATAAGGTACTATGGAATCAAGCAGATCAATAAATGGAAAGGAAAAGGAAGGAACAGAATAGAACATGCTAACCCAACACCTGTAGCATCGGTCTTCTCGACCGTCATTGCAAAAGCTCTGTCCTATTGTGGTGTCTCCCTCAGTTGGTACGGGGCAATTTATTGTGCCACAGGTAGCCTAGCTGGACCCCTCTACCACTGCCTTGAACACCTGCACTCATACCCTCATGATTCTCCCTTACACACCCTATTCCAATATTATCCTGATATAATTAACTAATATTATCACCCATTCACTTATACTAGACATATATGCTACACCTATCACTTATTACTCATCAATCTTAATACACCATGGACACTCATACTCTTTAGGTACCCTTGGTACACAGACACTAACTCTATAGCTATACTAGACACATGCACATAATACTCTAGGACTACTAACTATACTCTGACACCTACCGTAGAACCGTGGTTACAGATGGTATTACACTATGAGTTACTCATCGGCTTATACACAGATACCTAATGCTCACATACCCTACCAGGAACCACTCTTAGACTCACAAGTTATACTCCCAACAACTAACACTGATACTCAACAAAACACCATCCTACCTGCAATTTACCAAACTACTACACTATCCAAGAAAATCTCAGGAACTAATGAAGGTAAAGCTTTACAAGGAACTGAACTAGAGGAACTAGAGGTATATTTATCCTGAGCTAGTAGGGTGATAAAGCAGAACTCAATGATAACATGGGTGAATGATAGAGACAATACGTTAAGAACCAATTTAAGATACAATCTGATAATCATGCACGTCTATCCAAAATTATGTTACCCAGAATCCTCGCCACGCCAGTAAACATAGCTACGATAAACTATAGAGTCCATAACTAAGGTATGTATCTCTATAATCATGTTATTTAGAATCATCACTATGCAAACTTGTATAGCTACAATAAGCTCTAGATTCCATAACTAAGATATATACATCAAAAATTAGGTCTCTACGTTTCTGCCACGCCAGCTAGTATGGATGCGATAAACTCCAAACTCCATAACTAAGGCAGACGGGTACCTTTCTCTCTGTCCTCATCAAAATATGTCATCAGAATATACCTCAATTCAGTCCATACAATTTATCTTGATACAAGAATCAAACTTTAACAACGAACAAGTACAAAGGCAAAAGTGAAACAAAGTGAGTGAAAATAGATTCAAAATATGGTTTATAATAAGATTCTCAATGGTCATCCCAAGAATCTCTCAAAAAATCCTAATTTTTATTGAGTATTTTCTCATCCTCAATCTGATCAATCATATTATATTGCAGGCTCGCAGCAGTACGTCTACGCCAAAAAACTACCATGACATTGCTCTAGTTGTGAAGACGAGACCTGCATGGGCCACGACAAAAAATGTGTCATGGCATGCACCCAGATAATCGGGTATGACCGTGGGTACATCCCGTCTACGTTGTAGCATCGACGGTAGAATATTGTCTAGGTCATCAATACTTACTATCAAACTCACACAATAATGATCATAAGATGTCAATGATATCTCAACTCCATAAGGAGGATAAGATGATAATATAATGATAATACTCAATCACAAGGAATCTATAAGGAAGATAAATAACACAATAAGATATAAAGCAATAGAGTCTCAAAGTCGCATGTCTAGATAGTCATTGACATCAACATCAAATCTAAGTAAGTCTAGCGATACCAACATAAGTATATGAATCAAAATAATAACATCTCAATAGTCTAAGTCGCTAGAGACAAATTCAGTACAAATACTAAATAGAAATAACTAAGATAATTGGTGACACCGGTTATACCTTCCAGCAATCACTCAAGGACTATGGGGTCCACGGCTGTTGCTACTCCCTTATATGGTCTATAATAAGTCGAACACTAATCCTCCAAATCTACTGAAAAATGTTATGTAGTAAGGATGGAACGAGTACAACTATAACATTAGTTCCAATTAAATGATAAAGACTATAAAATAGTAAATAGTAATATAATACTTGATAAACAGATAAACATAGAGTCAGGATGCAGAATAGAGTACAACAGGTAAATATAGAAATAAGAAAATATAAATAGGCGAACAGATAAGTATGACAGTAAAGAGAGGAAAATAAGCAAAATTCAGTAAGCACGACATATAAGAATGTAACCAGCAAGTATAGAGAGAAACCAGAAAGTTTGCACCTAACTAGTGTGTTGAAATACCATTTTCGACATATAAATGGCTATGGGTTATGTACGGTAGCTCGTATGTGAAATGTGCGAGTGCTATCATTCCAGATTAGACCTGAGAGAGTGGTTCTAGATTTTGTGAATGTTTACATGTCTACTAAGGTATTTCTCTGTCCGATTAGTAATAATGGATCCAGGACCTGACACATAGATTAATAAGATGCCAGCCAAATATAAGTGATGCTAGAAGAGTCATGATGAAGGTAGTGCCAGTAAAAGAGTCCTAATGGGCCAGTAAGTATAAACTACGTATCTCAAAGATGAATCCTTAAATACTACTCCGTGTATCAATCGTATCAAAAAATAAAGTAAAACAATACTATGAATCATAGTAAATATCAAGTAAAGAAAACTATTAGAGAAAGTACTCGCATGAAATCAGGTTTGAAATATCAAACAGTGACAAAAATGGTGCTTCGAAGACCTATATATGAATTTACTTGTCAAAAAGTGTTTTGGAATCATAAATAAGCTTAATTAGTTCAAAACTAGGTCTCTAGGTTATTTCTAGGTTGTTTTGGTCAAACTAGGTCAATACCAATTTTCGGGTTTACAAATACCTATTTAGTTGGCTTATTAAGTGATATTAGTCTATACCATGCTAGTACTAGGTCTTCTAAGTCATACTAGCTAGTTATAGTAGACTAATATCATATTATATATATATACACTCTTATATAACACTATCTAGTAATATCTTAGTCTACACTAAGATATCTTGATAATACCTATGTTATATCTCTATACCTAATCAATACGTTGGTATCATTCCAAATGCCTAAGCACCTAGTATATTGGTATCACAACCAATATCCTAATATCACTTACTTAATATCCTAATAGCCCACTATATAACTGGAATACCATACCTCAACAACTCACTTAGAACTCCTTAGTCTACCCTTACACCAATGATACATGAGCACCCCTCCCCTCATTCACCCATAACCAATACCTCACACTTAAACCAACCTCACTAACCCTCAATACCTCCACCAGGCCTCACCTCACCCCTACACGCTGACACATACATTCAACCATAAACATTCACCTTACTCATCCACCCTATACTAGAACACAATTACTCATCCTCACACCCACAGTTTCCTGTGCTCCCACATTCACCTCAATTCACACTAGGTTCCATAATCCCACACTATAACACTGCCCCTAAGTTACTGCTAACTACAACAAGGATTATTACTTGTTGCTGCACAAACTGGAATGCACCTATTCCTAACCCAGTCTCAAATCTAGATGCATATTCCTGGATATCCCATCACCCTAGACTATTGTTCAACTTCAACACCTTGCCTATTGTTGCTGCCATACCTGGCACACACTAGCACACAAAATACAAATTATTGTGCACTAACTATGCCTGCATAATGTAGTATAGTTGCCACTTCTACCAACCTCCATATTTGCCTCTCCCCACTATATCCCTATATCCTATAATATACAGTCTACCCATGAGTTCTCTATCTTAGGGTTAGAGCTATATATATACCCATCTACTTATATAATTCTGCACATCCAATTGTGTTAAAAAAATCCTAAGATGCACTCTCTGCACAGACCCTACACTTTACATACTGACATTCGAGCACTCTATTACCTACAATCTACAGATTTGGGTTTGCGCAGATGCACTTTCTGTCAGTACCATAGCACTCTATTACAATTCAATTAATAGGAATTAATACCTATTGTCTCAAAAATCCAAATCTACCAACACGTACCATAGCGTATCATGATACAGACTTTCTGCATCCAATTGTGGACACATACATCCTAATAATACACGAATCAAACTCTAAAACTATTAAGTAATTATTCCTTCAAACACTTAGTAGACCAAATTCGGATTTTCTCTAATTTGACCATAAAAACTATCATAACTATTGCAATAGGGACTTCAAGCACCTATTTCTTCTCCCTAAGGGTGGTCCTTAGACATGGATAGGTTCCTAAAGGTCTAATACCACAAATTAATCATGAAATTGATATAAAATAGAGATTATACCTATTGGAAGTTGAATTCCAATAAAACACCTCCAAATGGACACGTAGGAATTTGGGTTGGACACGAGCTCCTTAGCAATCTCCTATCCAATGATCCTCTTACAAATCCAAGCTCCTAGGCCTCCATAGAAATAAATTTGAGTAGGGAATGAGAGTATTTTGAGTAAAAATTGATGAGGATATGTCTTAATTTGGGGAAGAACTAAATTATGGTTTAATGGAGTAGAAAAATAAAAAATGTCAGCCCCGTTCCCGACGCACTTTGGCGTATGTTGTCTTTAGCGCATGTTGGTTGCTAGCCGGCGTTTGTTTAGTCCGTAATCGTGATTTGTGGAGATGAGTGAGTTTGGTTGAGTTGGTGGCATGTGTGGCTTGGATGGGTTTGAGTAATCCAACGGTCCACATTTCAAACATAAACCTATGTATATTTCCATTTCTCTCTGTGCTCATAATTTTCCTTTCATTTCTCTCTCTTAGATTTTCTCCCTCCGTAGGCAAGTACATCTTGCACAAGAGAAGAACCATAGATTTATGCATGCTTTTAATTCTTTATAATGCATGCTTATTTCTAGCTCATGTAATTGGGACCGAGCACCCCTTTATCTTTAATAATTGTTGTTCTTGATTTTCTTGGTTGAAATTGCATGGACTAGAATTTGGGTTCAATTTTATTTTCTTGGGATTTGATCTCCGAAAAATTTGTGTTTTACAAAACTAATTAACTCATAGTGTAGAGCACTATTTTATGCAATTTTGCTTTTGGTCGTTATTACTTTCGAATCCAGCTAAGTTCAATGCTGCAACATGATACAATACATATACCAAATGGCTTACTAGAGAAGAAAAAAAGTGCTCTGTGAAAAGTATACAATAGAACCCCCCCCCCCCTTTGATGTAGAAATATGAATATTTTATTTTGGCACATTGGTGTGTTGTCCCAACTCTTCATGCATACTAATCATACTGCACTTAATCTCCTAGCAAAAGTATGCCAGACACACTCCTTGAGTCAGTGACGCACTTTTGAGAGGAAACTCAGTTAGCACACTTTGGTGCGTATTAAATCAAAGTTATCCCTGGAAAACAAAGGAAAAGTGTGCCATAGTCAGTCCGTGCACTTTCTTCGTATTGGCAATCTGGCAAACTTTTCCTCTGTTTCGTCAACCGGCGCACTTTGCTTATGTTTGGTAGTTCGCGTACTTTTTCCCTCTTCGTTTCCTGAGAAACAAAG
Source organism: Iris macrosiphon (assembly GCA_036927795.1). NCBI lineage: Eukaryota > Viridiplantae > Streptophyta > Magnoliopsida > Asparagales > Iridaceae > Iris > Iris macrosiphon. The sequence goes on along the minus strand of JAYESA010000011.1, from coordinate 71,316,102 downwards.
CTTTGGTTAGTTTTTCGATTTCTATGTTATTGATTTGTGTGCTCCTCGATTGACGAGTTTCTCGACTATCGAGCTTTGACCTCGAATTGTGTGATTTGTCTTGTAGCTAGATTTCCCCTACTTTATCTGAAAGTGCGCTTTATTCTTGCCTGCACACTTTTTTCAAGTGCACCGTGTTGGCCAACTTGACAAAGTGCGCCACCCTTTGTAACTCGCACATTTTCTTGATTTGTACACCAACCTAATTTTGGTCGTTTGTACGCCAACCTAGTTTTGGTCTTTGGGGGGTCAATCTTACTTCTGTGAGTTTTGTGCGCTAACTTACTTTGTGTGCCTATTGTTTCCTGTGCACGTTGAGCCCTGTAGATATAGCCCGGTATGCACTTGTTATTTTACTTGTTAATTAGATTACTTTTCCTTGATCACCTTATTATAAGTTGGATAGAATAAGAAACGTAGTTTAACTCGAGTAACGTTTTGTAACCCTAGTCCTTGTTTGGTTTAAGGGTTGTGAATCTGATCTTGATGGGTTCTCGCACTACTCTTATTCTCATTCATTGATATAATAAAGTGACAAAATGATGTGACCAATATTAGAATATCATATCCTGAATAACTTGCTACCTGATAACTTGTCCATGATCTTGATTCTAGAACTTGCTCATACCCTGACTATTGTATCTGTGCTGATATACTTGATCGCACCGAGAGTGCCACTTGATATATAGTGAGACTTCGTGCCACATACTCCTGCTATATGATATATGTTATTATTTTTATGTATGGATCTGGTAGTTGGACAGTGCTTTAGCCGTGGCTATATAGTAATGATTGTTGTATCACACTTGGGTGAATCCAGATTTAACTTTCGAGTGACGATATAGACTCGTATCAAGAGTGCCCATACTTAAGGTACGATATCTGAGAAGGAATATTTATGTGACTATGACATGAGATTCTAATTAACCTAGGGTTAACTAGGCAACTTAATTGTAGAGCAATAGGAGGGAACAGTATCTCGAGATCGTGCATTTCGAACCACCCTAAATTAGCTGGAAGTAAAGGCTGGCCACCACGGATACTATATATCATCTGCACTAGTGGAGTGCAGTATCAGATTTAATTATAAGACCAAGCCAGTATCTTTGCTATAGAAAGTCTGGAACTGTTACTGATTATTAATTAGCTCAGAGCCCTTACAAGAGACAGTTAAATCTTTACATATATTCTTGCTTGAATATTATTGGTTCAGCCAGCCCTGCTCGATTATGGTACGATATGAGAATACTCATATATTGTATTTTTGGGAAAACCCAAATATCATATATCAAGTCGTAATACATGATTGGCCGTCTAATTTGCTTGTATAGGTGTCTAGCCAAGAAAGTGGGCTATCGTAGCATGATAATTCAACCCATGTCCTTGTTTGGTTGTTGGGTTGCGTCCTTGTGTTACGATACTCTATGGACTGAAGCTATATTATTTTTTCTCCTATTGTACCTCTTTCTGTGTATTATGACTTTTGTTGAGTATAATTAGGGAAACAGAATGTTGTGGCATGATAGTTCAACTCATGTCCTTGTTTGGTTGTTGGGTTGTACTGTTGTGTTACAATAAACTGTGGACCAAAACTATGACGTATAATAGTTTAGCTTGACCAATCAAGGGACGTATTCTATCTTGATATGATAGGACACTTTTTTCCTTGTTTGGTGAAGGGGTGTCGTATCATGTCATGGATAGGACATATGTCATTGATTGTTGGCTCATGTATATTATGCTATAGATCTGGTTTTATTTCTTTATTTTGTGCTTCATTTATCGTACTTGTTATTTGGGGTCTGACCTCACTAGTTTTGCATGGCCAGGTTTAGATCCAGCACTGGCGGATCATGCTTACTTCTCCCTCTCTGATGGCAAGCACCAAAAGGATGGCAGCTGAGGGTCACCAGTGGGTTTCTTATTTCACTTATCATCTTTTGTAAACTATATTCTTTTGGCCGTTTAGCCAACTGACATCTATTAGACGACAAATCTGGATACAAGTTCCCTACATAATTGTATTATATTCAAACTGTAGCTGACCCACTGTCGTGTATACATTTGATTATGTTTCTGGCATATCCTTTTGTATTGCTAGATCTCTATAACATTCTGATGCGACGTTTAGGATGCCTTACTGCTTATTCTGGAATGTTATATGTTATTGCTACTTGATTGAACGATTGAGATATAAAAGTTCTTGAACCTAGAAGACTTGATTGTAGTATACACCCCCTTGTCTTTAGACAACCTTAACACATTGCGGGTTACTTCGGTATTTCGTAAGGTACGGTTGGCTAAGTTATTCCCTCTTTCTCCAGTAATCTGGAACTAGGGTGTGACAAGGTTTTAATGGTGGCCTATGCAGGTCTATCTTTCTTTTTAGACTTGTGGGATATCTTGATCATAGGATGTCTCAATCAAATATGCACCTCCTTGAAATCCTGAATTTGTCTCCTCTAAACTCAGCTTAAATTTTGTACCATTGATTCATCGATCATTTCTCGTTATGTTCTTGATTTATCTTGTATCCTTTTCTTTAGGGCTTCTCCAACATCGGTGGGTGGAGCACCAGCAGTTTCAGCAGGACAATGATCTATTAGCCCCCAGCGAGAGGCAACATATGTACCTGCAGGGATCAAGGTAGAACCAGTAGAGGAGCACGATGAGCAACATGTACCAGAAGTTCTAGTACCCCAGGTCGTACCAGTAGTGCCAATAGCACTTAATACATCGATATTGCTAAAAATTACACGAGAAATGATGGCGACGCAACAACATCAACAGCTTTAACAACAAGAGCAGAATGTCTTGTTGAATCAAGGATTACAGATAGCGTTGGAAAGAAGTATTAGAATAGATTCAGGGGCATCGGTGATATTCTGCCGACTCAACCCTAAGTACTTTGATGGCACTTGGAATGACACCATTACCACTGATGCTTGGTAGCAAAACATCCAAACAATACTGACAGCGGCACAATTTTCAGTCGAGGAACAAGTTGATCAGGTCCGATTGTAGCTCCAGGACCTTGCTAAAGATTGGTGGAAAGCAAAAGAAGTTGGATTAAGATAACCTATTTCATGGGACAACTTCAGGGCCCATTTTAGGGTTAATTACTTCGGAGTGGTAGCACAGTACGAGCTATAACAGCGGTTTATCAACCTCAAACAGTCTGGAAGGAGAGTGGATGGCTAAGGGGCAAAGTTCTACAGGCTTAGCAGATTTGCTCCGACTATGGCAGTAACAGAACCAGAAAGGGCAATGAGGTTCCAGTACAGACTTCTTCTGGAGATTCAGCAACTCGTAAAGGTCCATAACTACCAGACTTTTAACGAAATATTGACCGCATCCAGGTGACATGAGCTGACGATGCAGAGGTTAGCTTCAAGGACAGGAGGCCAGAAGAGGTCTCATGCACAAAGAGAAGGAGAAGGACATGTACAGCAAATGTCAGCACCATCCCCTGGCATTCACATTCATAACACAGCACCAAAGAGGTCGGTAGCATCAGCAACAACAGCACCAGCTCGGTCGAACTATCCAAGGCAGCAGTAGCAACAGCGATTGGGAGCCCCAGCCAGATGTACGTATTATGGCAAGGGAGGCCATACGAAAGATGTGTGTAGGATAGCACAAGGATTGTGCCTGCGATGTGGCAGTCCAGATCATCGGATTGCCAATTGTCCTATGATGCAGAGGATTGAAGGATCGACGCAGCAATTAGCACTGCCAGCACCAGGGATAGCTCAGTATAGGGAAGCAGCACTGGCGATCAGGCCATTGGCTCAACGTCCATTGCCGATGCAAACTCAGATTTACCACCAGTAAAGGAATCAGCAGTATGGACGGCAAAGGCCACAACTGTGTATTCAAGGAGCAACGCAAGGACAAGGATAAGTTTTTACCCTATCTATAGAGTAGGCCTTGGCATCAGGTGAAGTGGTGGCATATAACATTCTTGTTAGTCTTTTTCTGCCATAATATTATTTGATACGGGAGCATCCCATTCATTTGTATGTACACAATTTATGATATGTATTGGATTGGAGTTTGAAGCATTGCTAGAGAGGCTGAATATACTCATTGGTAATGGACCCGTAGGAGTCAGTAGAGTATGTGTAGCGTGTCCAATTATAGTATGCGGACATTTATTACCTGCAAAGTTGATCGAGTTCCCTATCGGTAACTTCGACGTTATTTTAGGCATGGACTGGTTAAAAGACAGTCATGCGACGGTAGATTATCGTAGGGATAAATTTTTGTTAATATCTCGGACAAGAAAGAATTTATCTTCAACATAATGGTGAAGGATCAACATGAAGGTATCATTGCAGCAGTAGCAGGAGTTGAAGGTCGGTTTTCTAAAATAATTGAAAATTTTCTTGATGTATTTCCAGAAGAGCTTCCCAAATTACCCCCAATAAGAGAAGTTGGGTTCTGCATAAAGTTGAAACCAGGAGCAGAGCCAGTTTCCAATAAGGTCTATCAAATATCACCGATGGAACTGAACCATTTGTATCATCACGTTGAAGAATTGAAGGCAAAGAAGTTTATTCTGGCTAGTGGATCACTATTGGGAGCACCAACACTTCTAGTAAAAAAGAAGGATAGGTCAACATGGTTGTGTATCGACTATAGGCAATTGAAAGCCTTAACAATGAAGAACAAGTAGTATTTTCCAAAATAGACCTTTGATCCGGATATCATCAAGTGAGAGTCCGGGAGCAATATATACCGAAGACAGTATTTCGATCTCGATATGGGCATTACAAAATCTTAGTTATGCCTTTCGGATTGACTAATGTACCATCAATATTCATGGATTTGATGAATCGTATCTTTATGCCATACCTAGATCAATTTATAGTGGTATTCATAGATGAAATTCTTGTCTACTCCAACAGTGAAGAAGAGCATGAAAAATATCTTCGAAAAGTGTTGCAAGTTCTGAGGGAGCATCAGTTATATGCTAAACTCAGGAAGTGTGAATATTGGTTAGATCATGTGTCATTCTTGGGGCACATCATCTCAGGAGAAGCAGTATCAATGGACCCCAAGAAGGTTGAAGAAGTAGAGAATTGGCCGGTCCCGAAGACAATAGCAGATGTACGAAGTTTCTTAGGATTAGCAGGATATTATCGAAGGTTTGTGGTAGACTTTGTACCAATTTCAGCACCAATGACTCATCTAACCCGCAAGGAGGTGCAGTTTGTTTGGAACAGCAAAGTGTCAAGTAATATTTAAAAAGTTGAAAGAGAAATTGATATCAGCACCGATCCTTACACTTCCAGTAGGATCAGAAGGATTCACGATTTACTGTGACGCATCTGGGAGAGGACTTGGATGTGTAATGATGCAACACGGAAGGATAATAGCCTATGCTTCTCGGCAGTTTTGATCTCATGAGAAGAATTATCCAACCTATGATTTAGAATTGGCAGCAGTAGTGTTTGCTCTCAAGTTGTGGAGACATTACCTTTATGGCGATCGGATGGAGATATTTACAGATCACAAGAGTTTGAAGTACATATTCACTCAAAAGGACTTAAACATGAGACATATGAGGTGGCTAGAGTTACTTGGTGATTATGATGTGGTACTTCAGTACCATCAAGGAAAGGTAAATGTGGTGGCGGATGCTCTAAGTAGGAGAGGCGGCACATTCATCTTGACAACTCAGAAGCGCATTCTTGAATATCTTCAAGAGATGGGCATCGAGGTAGTGTTACCTCAAGAAACGGGAGTGTTAGTCAGTCTTCAGATACAGTCAACTTTGGTAGAGGGGATCAAGTTCGCTCAAGCAGAAGATTCTCATATTCAGAAGCATAGGGCAGAATGTGAGTCAGGTCATAGGAAGGAATTAAGAATTCACGAAGGCAGAACACTTAGATTTGAAAACCGTCTTTGTATGCCAAGTGGAGATATCCGAAAAGAAGTGATGACCGAGGCACATAGTTCCCAATATTCTATTTATACCGGAGGCACGAAGATGTACCATGATGTCAAGCAATATTTCTGGTGGAACGGAATGAAAAAATAAATAGCTTGGTTCGTTTTATGATGTCTCATGTGTCAGCAAGTGAAGGCAGAATAACAAAGACCAGCAGGATTATTATAACCCCTGCCTATTCCAGAGTGGAAGTTAGAACACATTACGATGGACTTTGTGACCGTTTATCTAGATCCCCTACTTGACGTGATGCAGTTTGGGTGGTAGTAGATCAACTCACCAAAGTAACACATTTCTCCCCTTTCGAATAGGATAATCCACATAACAATTAGCAGAGATGTCCATGCGGAAGATAGTGAGGCAGCGTGGAGTCCTAGTGAGTATAATATCATATCGTGATACTCATTTTACATCTCATTTCTGGAAAAGCTTGCACGAGCGTTTAGGTACCAAGTTAAGATTCAGTACCGTGTATCATCCCCAGACAGAGGGGCAATCATAGAGGACGATCCAGACTTTGGAAGATATGTTGCGATCTTGTACCTTAGACTTTGGTGGGTCTTGGGATGATCATCTCCACTTAGTAGAATTCTCTTACAACAACAGTTATCAGGCCAGCATACAGATGGCTCCTTTCGAGGCATTATACGGAAGGAAGTGCATATCATCCTTGGCATAGAATGACATTGGTGAACGGAAGATATTGGGGCCTGAAATAATCACTCAAACGATTGGAGTAGTTAAGCAAATCAGGAAGCGGCTTCGAGTTGCATAAGATCGTCATCGTCACTGGGTAGGTCAGCATCGTAGGTCGTTAGAGTTTTTTGTCGACGACCACGTATTTTTATGGATTTTGCCTACCCGTGGAGTCATTAGATTCGGGGTTCACGGGAAACTTAGTCCGCGATACGTAGGACTGTTCAACATTCTCGAGAGGGTAGGGGATATTGATTATCATCTTTCCCTTCCGCCTTTACTTCGTGGAATGCATGATGTATTTCATGTGTTTCAATTGCGTAGGTATGTCCCGGACCCGAGTCATATCCTCGATCAGTTTGAGTTAGTCGTTGGTACCGACTTAACTTACAAAGAACAGTCCGTGCCTATTTTGGATCAGAGAGAGAAGGTACTCAAGAAACGGACTATACATCTTGTTCGTGTTGCTTGAGGCCACCTCTCCTTGGGGAAGTCGATGTGGGAGCGTGAGGACGATATTTGATCTCGGTAACCGCACCTATTCGACTCATAAGGTATATTCTCTTTGTATGACTTGCATCTTTCATTCCACGATCGACATACACTCATGAAAAATGATGCTGCTTCGTTTTATTATATGTGTTGTATACTTGCTTATTTATATGTGTAGATTGATTTAGTTAGTTTGTAGCTTTTCTTGATACCTCTAGCTAGCCTTTAGTTTGAATTCCGTGGATGAATTTTTTTTAGGTGGTTTGAGATGTCAGCCCCTTCCCGGCACACTTTGGCACATGTTAGTTGCTAGTCGGCATTTGTTTAGACCGGACTCGTAATTTTTGGAGAAGAGTGGGTTTGGTTGGGTTGGTGGAATGTGTGGCTTGGATGGGTTTGAGTAATCCAATAGTCCACATCTTAAACCTAAACCTATGTATATTCCTATTTCTCTCTCCCTGCTCATAAATTTTCTTTTATTTCTCTCTTAGGTTTTCTCTTTCTCCGTAGGCAAGTACATCTTGCACAAGAGAAGAACTATGGATTATGCATGCTTTTAATTCTTAATAATGCTTGTTTAATTCTATCTCATCTTATTCGGACCGAGCACCCTTTCAAATTTAATAATTATCATTCTTGATTTTCTTGGTTGAAATTGGATGGACCAGAGTTTGGGTCTATGGGTTCACTTTTATTTTTTTGGGGTTTGATCTCCCAAAAATTTGTGTTTTACAAAACTAATTACCTCATAGTGTAGGGCACCATATTTTATATAGTTTTGCTTTTGGTCGTGCTTGCTTTCGAGTCCAGCTAAGTTCAGTGCTGTAACTTGATACAATATGTATACCAAATGACTTACTGGAGAAGAAGAACAGTGCTCTGTGAAGATTATGCAAGAGAACCCCCCCTTGACGTAGAAATATAGATGTTTCACTTTGGCACATTGGTGTGTTGTTCCAACTCTTCGTGCGTACTAATCATATTGTACTTAGTCTCCTAGCAAAAGTGCGTCAGTCACAATCCTTGAGTCAGTGGAGCAATTTTGAGAGAAAACCCAGTTGGTGCACTTTGGTGCATATTAATCAAAAAAAAATTCTCAAAAACCAAGGGAAAGTGCGCCACAGTCAGTCCGCACACTTTTTTTGTATTGGCAATCTAGCAAAAAAATTCTATGTTTCGTCAACCGGCGTACTTTGTTTATGTTTGGTAGCTCGCACAATTTTTTTCTCGTCGTTTCCTGAGGAACGAAGCTTTGGGTGGTTTCTCTATTTCTGTATTATTAATTTTTGTGCTCCTCGACTAACGAGTTTCTCGACTGTCGATCTTTGACCTCGAATTGTGTATTTTGTCTTGTAGCTAGCTTGCTCGTGCACTTTTCCTGAAAGTGCACTTTATTCTTGCCAGCACAGTTTTGTCAAGTGCATCTTATTGGCCAACTTGATGAAGTACGCCACCCTTTATAGCTCGTGCAATTTCTTGCTTTGTGCGCCAACCTAGTTTTGGTCGTTTGTGCGCCAACCTTACTTCTGTGAGTTTTAAGCGCCAACTTGATTTGTGCGACAACCTAGTTTTGGTCGTTTATGTGCCAACCTTGCTTCTGTGAGTTTTGTGTGCCTACTATTTCCTGCACACGTTGAGCCCTGTGAATTATAGCCCTATATGCACTTGTTATTTTACTTGTTAATTAGATTATTTTTCCTTGATCACCTTATTATACGTTAGATAGAATAAGAGGTGTAGTTTAACTCTGGTGATGTTCTGCAATCCCGGTCCTTGTTTTGTTTAAGGATTATAGATCTGATCTCGAGGGGTTCTCGCACTACTCTTATTCTCATTCATTGATATAATAAAGTAATAAATTATTGTGACTAGTATTAGACTATCATATCCTGAATAACTTGTTACCTGGTAACTTGTTCATGATCTTGATTCTAGAACTTGTTCCTGTCCTGACTATTGTATCCGTTCTGATACACTTGATCGCACCGAGAGTGCTACTTAATATATAGTGGGACATCGTGCAACATACTCCTGCTACGTGATATATATAATTATTTTCATGTACGAATCTGATAGTTGGACAGTGAATTTAGCCGTGGCTAGATAGTATTGATTATTTTATCACACTTAGGTGAATCCAGATTTAACTTTTGAGTGACAATATTGATTCATATTAAGAGTGCCTATACTTAAGGTATGATATCTAAGAAGGAATATTCATGTGACCATGACATGATATTATAATTAACCTAGGGTTAACTAGGCAACTTAATTGTAGAGCATTTAGAGGGAACGATATCTTGAGATCGTGCATGTCGAACCACCCTAAATTAGTTGAGAGTAAAGGCTGGCCACCACGAATACTATATATCATCCGCACTAGTGGAGTGTAGTTTCTGATTTAATTATAAGACAAATCTAGTATCTTTCCTATAGAAAGCCTGAAACTTTTACTGATTATTAATTAGCTTAGGGCCCTTGCAAGTGACTGTTAAATATTTTCATATATTATTGCTTAAATATTATTGGTTCAGCCAGCCCTGCTCGATTATGGCACGATATGAGGATACTCATATATTCTATTACTGGAAAAACCCAGAGATCATATATCAAGTCGTAATACATGAGTGGCCGTCTAATTTGCTTGTATTGGTGCCTAGCCAAGAAAGTGGGCTATCGTAGCATGATGATTTAACCCATGTCCTTGTTTGGTTCTTGGGTTGCGTCGTTATGTTATGATACTCCCTGGACTGAAGCTATATTATTTTACGATACTCCCTTGTTTGGTTCTTGGGTCGTTATGCCAACAAAGGGTTGTTATGTTACGATACTCCCTTGTTTAGTTTTTGGGTTCTTAGGTTGCGCCGTTAATCTGCTTATGAATTGTGACTTCTGTTGAATGGAATTAGGGATACAGACTGTTGTGGCATGATAGTTCAACTCATGTCCTTTTTTGGTTGTTGGGTTACGCTGTTGTGTTACGATAAACTATGGACCAAAACTATGACGCATAATATTTTAGCTTGACCATAATCAAGGGACGTATTCTATTTTGATATGATAGGGTACTTCATGTCCTTATTTGGTGAAGAGGTGTCGTATCATATCATGGATATGACATATGTCAATGATTGTTGGCTCCTGCATCTCATGCTATAGATCTGGTTTTGTTTCTTCATTTCGTACTTCCTTTGTGCTACTTATTATTTGGGGTCTGACCCCGCTGGTTTTGTATGGCCAAGTTTAGAGCCAGCACCGGAGGATCAAGCTTACTTCTTACTCACTGATAGCATGCACCAGAAAGATGGATGTTGAGGGTCACGATTGGATTTTTTGTTTTACTGCTCATTTTTTGTAAACTATATTCTTTGGGGTGTTTAGCCAACTAACATCTATTAGACGACAAATATGGACACTAGTTCCCTACATGACTGAACAATATTCAGACTGCAGCTGACTCACTATCATGTATACTGCTGATTGTGTATCTGGTATATCCTTTTGTATTGCTAGATCGCTAGAATATTCTGATGCGACGTTTGGGATGCCTTATTGGTTATTCTAGAATATTCTATGTTATTGTTACTTGATTGAACAATTTAGATATAGAAGTTCTTGATCCTAGGAGACTTGATTGTAGTTTGCACTCTCTTTGTTCTAGACAACCTTAACACATTGCGGGTTACTTCGATATTCCATAAGGTACAGTTGGCTGAGTCATTCTCCAGCTCTCTAGTATTCTGGATCTGGGGCATGACAAAAAAGAAAGGAGGCTACACTTCCTCATATAGGGAAGGCCTAGGGTTAGGGTTAGGGTTAGGGTTAGGGCTAGTCCACATGAAAAGTCAAGTATGCCCCTATTGGTTGTCATGAATGTAATCTCTAATTAGGAGGAAAGAATCTAATTAATATAAGGGAATATTATCTTCTTCACTAATGGGACTAAATAATCATGACTAGTTTAGTTGGTCTAAATGGTCTAGTATGGGTTGAACCAACACTAAATCTAAACTAACTAGCTAGCACACTCAAGACAAATAAATATACATTAGAACTATTTATATAATATAATAGCAATTATGAAATGACAAAAATACCCCTCCTGGAAATAGGTGGTTACAATCCTACCCCCTTAGAAAAATTTTATCATCGAAATTTAAAGATTGTTCTACCCCTCTCTAGGTCAAAACCCCAATCTATCTAAAATCATGCAAGTACACAATTTAAAGAAATCAGTAATTATTATCAATATGCATGGTTATGGTCTCTGTCATGATATTACAGTCTCTATCAGAGGTTTACTACTAACTATACTATAGCACAAAATTACTAACACAAGCTATAAGGTGCTAAGGAATCAAGCAAATCAATAGATGGAAAGGAAAAGGAATGAACATAACAGAACAGTACCTGCTAACCCAATACCTGTAGCATCGGTTTTCTATACTATCATCGAAAAAGACCTGTTCTGCTGGGGTGTCTCTATTTGCTGGTGCGGGACAATTTTCTGTGCCACAGGTAGCCTAGCTGGACCCCTCTCTCATTGACTTGAATACCTGCACTCCTACTCTCATGATTCTCCCTTACATACCCTATTCCAATATTATCCTGATACACTTAACTAATACTATCATCCACTCACTGATACTAGAATGATATGCTATACCTATCACTTCTTACTCATCAATCACATTACACCTTGGATACTCGCACTCTCTAGGTACCCTTGGTACACAGATACTAACTCTATAGCTATACTAGACACATGAACTTAATACTCTAGGATACCAACTACTAACTATATTATGACACCTACCTTAGAACCGTGGTTACAGATGGTAATACACTATGAGTTACTCCTAGGCTTATACACTAATACCTAATGCTCACAAACCCTAACAGGAACCACTCTCAGACTCAGAAGCTATACTCCCAACAATTAACACTGATACTCAACTAGACACCATCCTATCTATAAGTTACCAAACTACTACACTATCCAAGGAAACCCCGGGAACTAATAAAGGTAAATCTCTATAAGGAACTGAACTAGAGGAACTAGATGTATCTCTATCCTGATCTAGTAGGGTGATGGAACAGAACTCAATGATAACATGGGTGAATGATAAAGACGATACATTAAGAACCAATTTAAAATACAATCTGATAATCATGCACGTCTATCCGAAATTATGTTACCAAGAATCCTTGTCATGCCAGTAAGCATAACTGCGATAAACTATAGAGTCCATAACTAAGGTATGTATCTCTATAATCATGTTCTCTAGAATTTTTGCTATGCCAACTAGTATAGCTGCGAGAAACTCTAGATTCCATAACAAAGATATATACATCCAAAATCAGGTCTCTACTTTTCTGCCACACCAGCTAGTATAGCTGCGATAAACTCTAAACTCCATAACTAAGGCAGACGGTTACCTTTATCACTGTCCTCATCAAAGTATGTCATCAGAATATACCTCTATTCAGTTCACAAAATTTATCTCGATACAAGAATCAAACATCAACAACGAACACGTACAAAGGCGAAAGTGAAACGAAGCAAATGAAAATAGATTCAAAATAGGGTTGATAATAAGATTCAAAAGGGTCATCAATGGAATCTCTCAAGAAATTCAAATTTTTGATTAAGTATTCTCTCATCCTCTATCCTATCAATCATATTTTATTGCAGGCTCACAGCGGTACATCTAAGCCGAGATACTACCACGATATCATACTAGTTGTGAAGATGGGACCCGTCTCACTATTTTAGTATAATTGTATTTTATCTGGTATATGTGTGTTATATATGTATATTGATTTTCATATAATTTATGGATTTGTCTCGCTGCTTTCATGTAATTTCTAGAATTATGAATAGTGCTAGTCACCCTTTGATATATATAACATTTTTTTCTCTTTCCTCCTCATTCTTCTTTATTTTCTTCTCCCTTTCCTATCTATGGCTGAACCCTAGTCCCAGCCATAAGCTTGCCTTGGGTAGTAGTGGTAGTAGTTTAGTAGTAGGTTTAGACAAGTACATCTTGCCAATGAGAAAGAACTTGCTTTATTATATTTATTTAGTTTTCTTGCATTTTATTGCTCTATATTGTTCTCTATGTGTTTCTTTATATGTTTAATTCTTGGTATTTTCGATTTTGATGTCTTGGTTGGAGTATATCTAAGTTTTTAGTTTATAGCTTCCATGAGTTTACTTGGTTTTGATCTATTAAAACTTGATGTTTTCCAAAACTAGTAGTTACATATTGATGAGCACTTGATTTCATAAAATTTTGAACTTTGCTTTGCTGGATTCGGACTTGAAATAAGAATTTTATGAAGAATACAAGTTTTCTAGACTTGGAGCTTTTTCATAGCAGACTTGCTATTTTTGGGACGATGGGACTTCATGCGCCCAGCACCTATGAGGCAGAGAGTGTCATGCAGCACGAACTCTTTGCCGCATAACCTTGCAGCATATGCCTAAATTGTTGGGCGCATGACTGAATCCACACTTGAGTTTTTAAAACAAAGTGCTTAAAAAAGATAAGTGGCAGAAACTCTTTGTGTTGTATCACTGGGCGCATAAAGGTATCCATGCGGCCAAAGTCTCATGCGCCTCTTCCTTGATTGAGCGCATGACTGAACCGACCTTGGCACAACTTTCCATGATTTTGCCTTTTTCCTCTGACTCACTATCTTGACCAATCATATCAGTCACTTCTCTGACATGGCTAGTCATATCAGTCACTTCTCTGACCTTGCATTTATTGTATGTCACTCACCTTGTCCTGAGGAGTGGACTTTGCATCTTCCATGCGCTAGCTCTTGCATGTGCCAGCTCTTGCATGCGACCAGCTCTTGTATGAAACCAGCATACCCTATGCGCATATGATACTTGTAGTAGTTTAGCTTTTATGATTTGTTCCCTTATGGTTTAAATGTTTTCATTGTTTAGCCTCTTCTGTTTAATTATTATGAATGCAAGCTTTCTCTAAATTGCTTATAATCCGAATTGTGACAACCTGCCATAACCTGGAATTTCCTGAACATGGATTATATTGACACTGTTAATCAGAATTACCGACACCTGACATATACTGATACTCCTGATAGTGGCTCGATGAAACGCACTCCTGGCATGCTAGAAATTAACATGGATTGTAATGACACTGTTAATCTGAACTCCCAACACCTGACCTGTACTGATATTCCTGATAGTGGCTCGACGAAAGAAACTCCTGACATGCTTGAATTGAACATGGATTGTATTCCCAATACCAGACTTGCCATGATATTCCTGATAATAGTTTATCGTATCGAGTTAACCTGACCTGTACTGATACTCCTGATAGTGGCTCGACGAAGCACACTCCTGACATGCTAGAATTTTCTGAACTGTAATGCTTGAATTGATAAGATAAATTTTCGTGGTTGATTTGCTTGCTCATGTCCTAGATGTACTTATCAAGCTACTATTTTGTCCTGTCCTGCATCATGTATAAGGAAAATTTCTGAGCCTCACGGTCAAAAATTTCTTGATAACTTGCCAAGGATAACAACTAGATTAATGAATTCGAATCTTCTAGAGAGATTTCCTGGCTACTTGAAATCCCGGTATTCCAGCGACACCTGATGGATTTGGAGCTCTTTGTCATGAGTGGCACACTTCTAGCACATCGTCGAGTATTTCATTACTTGTAAATTACTGTACCTGATATAATCTATTATATGTATCCTTATGACTGGATAACCCGGATAGTCTGCAGGGCATGTGGCTGTATAAAATCTCAAATTGCATGTGCTAGTAACTAGGACTATGATAACCCTAGTTAGCTAATGATAGCAAGCCATAGGGTATAATTTATCGTGATTGCTTGATTTCCAGTCTAGTCTAGTTTAGTCCTGATATATTTAATAATTGATCCGAAAATTATAACCTGAGTACTAATTCCAAATATCATTGTTTAAATACTCCATAACTGTTTAACTGTTATTTTACCTGCTGCACTTATTTAATTATTCCTTGTGCTATTTCTTACTTATTTGTCTGTATGCTAGTTTTAGTTCCTAAGTTGGCTCCCTTGTGGTACTTGTCGTTTTGGGGTTTGACCCCACAGGTTTTGTATAGCCAGATTTTAGAGCAGGACCACATGATCTCTCGTAGTTCCCGTCTCAATATGGTGAACACTAGGAGCACCTGAGGACATGAATAGGTTTCTTCTTTATCACCCACTTGATATTGTACTTATACTTTTGAGACGTTTAGTCACCAAGCACGTATTTAGCTCATATTTTGGAACTTGACATTGTAGCCTGCAGGCCTACATGTAAAGCATATTATAGACTATAGCTAAAGCTGATCATGTAATATTGTACTCTTGCTAGTTCTTCATTTTGTAACTAGCTTCATGATCATCTGTGTATGTATAGTTTGGGATGCCTTACTATTATATGTTTGGTGATCATACATCTTGTAAATTGTTGCTTACTTGAGATTGAGACAACTAGTATTCTTGACACAAGAATGATTGTTGGATTGTAGAGTAAAACCCTCACAGGTCTAGACAGCCGTGACCGTATTTTGGAGTGTTAGTACTATGGTGTACGTAGCTAGCTTTGTCTGCCTCCGCTCTCCAGTATTCTATTTTTGGGATGTAACACGGTTTAAGTGGTGGCCCATGTAGGTCTAAAAATTCAGAAGTGTAGGGGGTTTACTAGATATGTTAGATGTCTCAATCATGTTACTCCTTGATCTCCTCCAAGTTTCAAATTTATATCCTTAAAATATCGATTCAATATCTGCCATGATCCTCGATCAATCATATATGTCCCTTTGTTGATCCTTGTGCCCTTTATCTTTCAGGGACATTACTTCTGGTCCTTCTGATCATCCCGTCCGAGTTCCTCCAGTAGCAGGATAGCATCTCGATGCCCAACAAACCCTTGAGGTTTAGCCTCAGCTTTCCGGGGCCGGGTCCAGAATAGAAAAAATAAGGAACCTCGAATCCAGCCAATGCCTCTCTACAACCAATACCTAATGCAGGAGGGGACGATAATATGCTAATTGGTATCCTTCAAAAATTATTGGCATCTCAAGGACGTCGAAAGGACGTACTCATTCAGTCAGTACAAGGGGCTTTGAAAAGAGGCGGACATCGTGCCAACAACTCAGCAAGCAATTTCAAGAACCTCCAACCCTCGTATTTTTATGGCACCGACATGCAATTACATCGGATGCATGATTTCAGAACACAGAAGCTATCCTAGAGGCAGTTGGAGTACGGGCTAGAGAGCAAGTATCAGTAGTTCTACTACAATTTCTAGACTTGGCACGAGATTGGTGGGCAACACAGATAATTTCACTAGCAGTACCCGTACCTTGGGCTGTCTTCAAAGAAAAATTTTAGACCAGATATTTTGATGCAGTGTCTCGTTATAACTTGCAACAAAGTTTTAACAGCTTAAAGCATATGGAAGGGCTGTCAACGGCTATGCGGTAGAGTTCTGTAGACTTAGTCGATTTGCTCACACCTTGGTGGTTATCGAATTGGATAGAGCAAGAAGATTCTAGCATGGACTTCACCTGGAGACATATTGTCAGTTGAACAGCATGAGTTCCAGACTTTTGATGTTGTGTTAAGAGCAGCAAGGAGGCATGATTATACCTCCCAGAGAATCGTGGACAGGACTGGGGAACGAAAAAGGACCCACACATCAGGAGGTTCTTACACTCAATCATCAGCACCAGCCCCGACAGTTAAGGCTTTAACCATCGGATCTTCGAGGAGGCCAGTTTTGATAGCCTCAGTTCAGCAAACAGCCCCAACCCAAACTCAAAAGCAACGGATATATTCTTCAGTAAGGTGTTCTCCTTATGGAAAGACTGGGCACGTAGTTTCTGAATTTCATAGAGCACAAGGGTTGTGCTTAGCTTGTGGAGCTCCAGGCCACAGAGTGGGATCTTGCCCACACAGAGCCAGTTCATCATCATCTTTCCCGGTAGGACCACAGTATAGGGCTCCAGTACCGGTTCAGCAATACCAGGGTCAAAGGCTTTTGCTGACCCAATCTCAAGTATTCCAACAACAGAGGCCACAGCAGTATGCATAGGCTTAGCTCAAGTACAGGCCAGGCAAGGAGGTCCGCAACAGAGAGGACCAGCACCCTAAGGACGAGGTCAGTCAATTGCACTCACTATGGAAGTGTAGTTAGCTTCAGGTGAAGTGGTCGCTAGTACCATTCTCATAAATTCTCATTCAGCTTCAGTATTATTTTATTATGGTACATCATATTCTTTTATGTCTGCATGATTTACGACATGAGTTGGATTAGAACCCGAATCATTATCAGTAAGACTCAATATACGTACTGGTAACGGTATCGTGGGAGTCGATAGAGTTTATGCCTCGTGTCGATTCATAGTGTGCGGGCGAGAGTTTTCCGCTAGATTGATAAAATTTTCTATAGGAGATTATGACGTCTTAGGCATAGATTGGTTGAGTGCCCGGTACGTAACGACAGATTACCATAATGGCAAGGTTAACTTTCATATCCCTGGTGAGAAGAAATTCTCATTTTCTAGAGGCGAGACGGAGTCTTCAACGGCGATCATGAGAATGACAGTGACAGAAGAAGTACAATTTCCTATAGTTTTTAATGAATTCCCAGATGTATTCCCAAAAGAACTTTCAGGCATGCCACCAGAAAGAGAGATCGAGTTTACTTTTGTAGTACCTCAAATCCCGATCCAACCGGGATGCGCACTATATAATTGGGCTTGTGGCTAGTCTGTCTGAGTCGTAGCTTGGTGTTTAGAATCTTCGGCATCCTTTTGCCACGAACAAAATACGATGATCATTTCTAACTCATTGATAGGCCTCCATTGAAATGAGTCCAATAGTTTTTATGTTTTGTTGCTTGATTTTCTTGATATCGCTTTGGGATTTTATTTTGGTGTTGCTTTCGATTTGCTTGCTTTTTGCTATTGGATTTGTCGCTTGGGACTTTGGTTCTTGGGGAGTTCAAGAGAAAGGATAGGAAAAAGGATTCTAAATCGTTGCTCGTGCTATTACAGGTCTGCATAACTGATATTTGATCATCGCTAGACGAGACTCCTTCATTCAGCACTTTCCTTAATCGGTGGGTGGTTCGGACCCTTCTTTCCTACTTCTTCACGCCTACGTCTCTAATGATTCAAACGTTCAATCGATGATGCCCGGCTGAACTCTTAAGAAATCCTTAGCCATAATGTATGTCAGCCACTAAGAAAGGAACATGGGAATTGTAGACTGACTTGTATATTCATGTACACGATCTAAACATAAGCTCCAAAATGAAGCGGTAGTTGTGGTTCGAAACCAAGGAATTGCTTGATGTGTAACACCCCGTTCCGCTCAAGCGGACTGCCATTTTAAACGGCAATAGTGCAGTTGTTCCGACCCGCTTTGCCTCAAAGAGAATGCAAAGAATATCCAGACTTGTCCCTACAGGAATCCGGCTTAGGCTTTCAGAGGCTCGCTTAGACGTATCGCTCTACCGAGGCGAATCATCGCTAAGGTGGGTGGCTACGGTGAACTTGTCTTTGCTTAGCCAGCACACATAAAAATCTGGAATGTTTATGCTAGTCGCTAGGTGATTCACTCATGTATGCTAATAAATCCAACGCACCTAGCTAAGGGAATAATCCCAACTTGTATTGCTTGCTAGAACATGGAAATTGAAATACTGCTTATATTCAGACCCTCGCATGCTAAGTCCCTAACGGCTTCATCTCTCGGCTTACCTTCGGGTCCGAGAAAACGTGTTTACTTATGTTCCTTAGAAACGCATGCTTGTCTGCTTGTACGTTGCCATGTTTTCATCCAAACCCCGGCAGACTACTACGTAGTCGTTCCGTGCCTGAATGAACCTGCAAGTATCCGGGACCGTTAGTTCACCAAGGCAATTCCCGAACTAGGGAATTTGTAATCTGACTGAATAAATCACTGAATCACAGCTCGTGGAGCAAACTACTGAATTAACTAGCCTGGCAAGCACTACTGAATCACTGAATTCTGCCTCAACAAGTTTTGTATATATACTGCATCGAACTCGTTCCATACCGGACTTGTTCAATATATACACATACTGCATCGAACTTGTTCCTGTACTAGACCGAAACCCTGACCTGCATGTCGCGGACAACTCGGAAATGAGGCATAGTGCCACGGACGGTCACCGGGGCACTGGGACCGTTCCGATCCGGATGGAACTGTACGATAGTCTACTGCATCTGGACAGGATGGTCTGCAACCACCACTACATCTTTGTTGCTTTCCATCCTTGTTCAAGATTATAACTGGTCCTTTATGGCTATGCCAGCGACTCAGGTTCATATAGATAAGTCATCCTCGCTTAGCGGCTATCCGCGTGCGAGTCACTGCATCGCATTAATGAACAACTGAATACCTGAACGATCATGTTAAACCGACCCTCGTGTTTGCATATGCTATGCCTCCTAAATGTTATCCTTGCCGTGCTTGAATTAACGATGTTTGCCTCAATGTTTGCCTTGGACAGGGAAGGAGAAATGGTAAGTGGTAAGTCTCGTCGTGTTTCCTCTAACATCGTACGGCGCACTGCCCGACACGTTAGGCTATTCAATGCTTGCATGAAACTGATCCTAAGGCAACTAGAAAGACAACTTAATAGTTGTGCACGGAACTTATATTACGTGTTTGGATTTGTCGAACGGACGAGTAGCTTCCCCACCAGTGCATTCAATGTACTGATAATCTACCAGTTTGTGTGCATGGTGCGGGAGAACCTCGTTCGGTGCGGATGCCTCCAACGTGCGTGCTAAGGCCAGGAGTTTCCTCTGAAGCCTTGCAACGGTACGTCCGGGACTTAAGCACATATACAAGACATAGTGTTGGAGCGTCGCCTGGACATCGTCTGTACAATCATTCCACAATTGTAGCCACTTGGCACGCTTTTACTGTTTCAGATAGAGAGGCTTGAGCGACTTGTAATCTCGGCTATACGCCGCCTGTAACACATGTTTATATCAATAAAAGAGATTGCTTTACTTCAACTTGTGTTTTAATGCTTCCGCTATATTGTCGACTCAGTGAACCTGTTACCAAATCGCTATGCGTTCATGACTCCGCTGCACTCGGACAATCTGTGCGACTCTGTGGCTTAGAACTCTTGCCGCCAGCCAATGAACCATGGCCTTGCACGGGCGTGGCTCACGCTCGTGCGGCATCACGCCGGGATGGGTCAAGCGATCGTTCCGCGGGAGCGCTGGCGAGGGTGATTCCCGCCTAGCGGGAACGGCTGATTGCCTGTGGGAGATCGGGGCATGACATGTTGGTATCAGAGCCTGGCTTCTATGCCTTTGGACTTCAATTCGATATCTCTGTTTTGAAAGCTCGTTCGTGGGTCATGTGCACGCTCTCTCTCAATGCCTCGATGGGATGTTCCAACAATAAATCTAAATACTTTCAAAATGCATTTTGAATGATATGATTGCTTGTCTAGTTGTATGCTGCGAGTGGCCTTTGTGCCAACCTGTGCGAACCCTTGAGAGTATCGCTAGTAGCTTGTCCGATTTTTACTAACTCTAAGTTTGGTTGAATGCATCTATTCGAGGGACGCCTTGAATTAGTACACCATCCAAGACTTAAGAAAAGGTAAAACTCGAGTGCTGAGACTACGCTATCACTAAGCTGGTTGACGTGTTCACGCTAGAAGTGCACTTCGAAAGTGCGCACGATCCAGTCTAAGCGATATGTTGATTTCGAAGCTTGTGCAAGTGAATATCCAATAAACAAGTACAACGACTTGTCTAGGATTGCCTCAACCCTAGATCACTGCTTGTCCTTAGTAAGTCTCGAGGACGAGACTTTTTCTAAGTTGGGTAGGATGTAACACCCCGTTCCGCTCAAGCGGACTGCCGTTTCAAACGGCAATAGTGCAGTTGTTTCAACCCGCTTTGCCTCAAAGAGAATGCAAAGGATATCCAGACTTGTCCCTACAGGAATCCGGCTTAGGCTTTCAGAGGCTCACTCAGACGTATCGCTCTACCGAGGCGAATCATTGCTAAGGTGGGTGGCTACGGTGAACTTGTCTTTGCTTAGCCAGCACACATAAAAATCTGGAATGTTTATGCTAGTCGCTAGGTGATTCACCCCTGCATGCTAATAAATCCAACGCACCTAGCTAAGGGAATAATCCCAACTTGTATTGCTTGCTAGAACATGGAAATTAAAATACTGCTTATATTCAGACCCTCGCATGCTATGTCCCTAACGGCTTCATCTCTCGGCTTACCTTCGGGTCCGAGCAAACTTGTTTACTTATGTTCCTTAGAAACGCATGCTTGTCTGCTTGTACGTTGCCATATTTTTATCCAAACCCCGGGAGACTACTACATAGTCGTTCCGTGCCTGAATGATCCTGCAAGTAACTGGGACCGTTAGGTCACCAAGGCAATTCCCGAACCAGGGAATTTGTACTCTGACTGAATAAATCACTGAATCACAGCTCGTAGAGCAAACTACTGAATCAACTGGCCTGGCAAGCACTACTGAATCACTGAATCCTGCCTCAACAAGTTCTTTATATATACTGCATCGAACTCGTTCCATACCGGACTTGTTCAATATATACACATACTGCATCGAACTTGTTCCTGTACTAGACCGAAACCCTGACCTGCATGTCGCGGACAACTCGAAAATGAGGCATAGTGCCACGGACGGTCACCGGGGCACTGGGACCGTTCTGATCCGGATGGAACTGCACGATAGTCTACTGCATCTGGACAGGATGGTCTGCAACCACCACTGCATCTTTGTTGCTTTTCATCCTTGTTCAAGACTATAACTGGTCCTTTATGGCTATGCCAGCGACTCATGTTCATATAGATAAGTCATCCTCGCTTAGCGGCTATCCGCGTGCGAGTCACTGCATCGCATTAATGAACAACTGAATACCTGAACGATCATGTTAAAACGACCCTCGTGTTTGCATATGCTATGCCTCCTAAATGTTATCCTTGCCGTGCTTGAATTAACGATATTTGCCTCAATATTTGCCTTGGACAGGGAAGGAGAAATGGTAAGTGGTAAGTCTCGCCGTGTTCCCTCTAACATCGCACGGCGCACTGCCCGACACGTTAGGCTACTCAATGCTTGCATAAAATTGATCCTAAGGCAACTAGAAAGACAACTTAATAGTTGTGCACAAAACTTATATTATGTGTTTGGATTTGTCGAGCGGGCGAGTAGCTTTCCCACAAGTGCATTCAATGTACTGATAATCTACCAGTTTGTGTGCAGGGTGCGGGAGAACCTCGTTCGGTGCAGATGCCTCCAACGTGCGTGTTAAGGCCAGGAGTTTCCTCTGAAGCCTTGCAACGGTGCATCCGGGACTTAAGAACATATACAAGACATAATGTTGGAGCGTCGCCTGAACATCGTCTGTACAATCATTCCACAATTGTAGCCACTTGGTACGCTTTTACTGTTTCAGAGAGAGAGGCTTGAGCGACTTGTAATCTCGGCTATACGCCGCCTGTAACATATGTTTATATCAATAAAAGATATTGCTTTACTTCAACTTGTGTTTCATTGCTTCCGCTATATTGTCGACTCAGTGAACCTGTTACCAAATCGCTATGCGTTCATGACTCCGCTGTACTCGGACAATCTGTGCGACTCTGTGGCTTAGAACTCTTGCCTCCAGCCAATGAACCATGGCCTTGCACTGGCGTGGCTCACGCTCGTGCGGCATCACGCCCGGATGGGTCAAGCGATCGTTCCGCGGGAGCGCTGGCGAGGGTGATTCCCGCCTAGCGGAAACGGCCGATTGCCTGCTGGAGATCGAGGCGTGACATGATGGAATGTGGCATCTGAAATATTGGTGCCTAGGAAAGTTTGGACCTGCAGGACACTAAAATCGGAACACAAATTTGAGAAAATATGAACTGTTGCATAAGGATATATATTGCTGCTTTACTTCTTCTGTTTTATCTCATGCATTGTATGATAGTTGAACTGTTCACGAATTTTTATGGTCTGGGACAACTTGTGCACAAGGTTTGATATTTCTTCGAAATGTTATTCTGGGGTACTGGAACCGTATCGATCCGAGAGAAAATATTTGATCGTGCTCATCGTGATGCATTATGGGACCTTTAGCAGGGCTTGCTACCCGGACTGATAGGCGCACCGCAATGCCTTGGATAAGTCCCCATGGTGTCGATCACACCAATGACCGCATATAGATAGAACACATGCTAATCTATTATCTTTTGCATAAGGTAAGTATACTTGTGTTTCGGTGCAGAGAAGACGCGCATCGGTTGAGTAAGCGACCAATGTGCTTTATGGGTTCAACGTTATTTGTTTCTCTAAAACCATGCAACTGATATAAACTGAATTCACTTAGTTATTAATAGCAAGATCATTTTTAATGCATGCTCGCCCCTAATAAGCAAGTGTTGA
This sequence comes from Iris macrosiphon, assembly GCA_036927795.1. Classification (NCBI taxonomy): domain Eukaryota; kingdom Viridiplantae; phylum Streptophyta; class Magnoliopsida; order Asparagales; family Iridaceae; genus Iris; species Iris macrosiphon. Next base: position 71,292,423 of record JAYESA010000011.1, on the reverse strand, counting down.
TTTAGGCGAGTGGGTTCATCCCACTCACCAGTACAAGCTGAGTACAGATTCATATTGTGGGCAAATATTTTAGGTACTCAGAGTGTGCAACGCTAGTGGACAGACGAGAAGGTGTTAGAAGCTCTTCTATTTTAAAGTATAGTTGAAGCCAGTTTATTTTGGAGGCATGGATTTTTTAATCTATACAATGGCGTAATGTATGGACGACAAGGCTTATCTGATGGAGCGTGCCTACCTTTTGAGTTTTCTTTTGTAATACAAATCAAGTAGCCGAGAGGCGCATCAAATGATAACTCTATGTAAATTACTCTAAATTATCAATGAAAAGCATATTTTCTTTATATACTTTGTGTTCAACTATCTGTGAATGTGTTCTCTAACTTGTGTTTCAAATGGATTCCTATCACTGCATGTTCTTGTCTTGTGCAAGCGCAACTCCAGGCTCGTACGGCATCACGCCCATGTGAGGACGATCGATTCCGCAAAGGATCCAAGAGAGAACGATCGACCCTTGCGGGATCGGGGCGTGACATGTTGGTATCATAGCACATCTTTATTTCCTTGGGTTTTCAAAAAGATGTTCTAGAAGTTTGATGCGCCTCTCGATTGAATGCGTTCGGCGTCCGCTGCATGAGATGAATCGCCCTATACAATGAGCCCATAGATAAAAATTGTCATTTTTAGAGTCTTGACAAGCAACTCTTTTTCTATACCAATGGCAAACAAAAATACTGCCGCTACAAGCAGTGCTCAGCCTTTCTAGAATGATCCGACAAGTTCTAGAGAATCCGAAGGAGCAGATTCAAACGATATGACGGAGAGGCTCATGCATCTAATGGAGGTGCAGCAACAACAAGCTTCCACTCAATAGGCGTAGATTCAAACACAGTTTACTTCTCAACAAAAAATATGGATACCATGATGCAATTGATCACATCTTTGGTGCCCAGCAACGGTGCCACCATGGTGACGCCTATCGCACCGCCAGCTATGGCGGTAGAAGATGAATCTGAGGAGACACAGCCTTCCGCTAAGAATTCCTACAGAGCGGCTGAGTTCACTAAGATGCACCCACCAATGTTCAACAAGCGAGCAGAACCTGTCACTACCACATTTTCCAGATAAGGGCATTTGTGTAAATTCACTATTTTGAATAATTATGTGTTGAATAAATCTGTTGAGTTTTATAAACTATTTATATATTGTTAATGATATTTGATTTTAGGTCAAACCCTAGAACTCATTAGGACAAACCCTAACGACTAAACCCTAATTTGAAGACCAATTCTAGAGAAACCCTAGAATTCAAATTTTAGGTTGGACCTCAAACCCTAGAAGGCCTAAACCTGAGTTAATTAGGTTCTACATGACCTAACATAGGGGGTTTAACCTAACTTATGCATTAGAAACCCTAGTTTGGTTTTAATATAAAAAGGGAACCCTCTCTTCCTTCATGTAGAAAGGAGAAACCCTAGCCTCCATCCAGGAAACCATTTTTCCCCCACCCAAATTTCGAGATCAAACCCTAGGGATCCTCTTTTCCTCCTCCAAAGCAAAGAGAAGCAAGGGGTTGGGTCAAGAAGCCTTGGAGAAGAAGAACCTCCATTGAAGAAGCCATCTTCCTAGGTAAAACCCTATTTCTATTCATTTAATCTCTGATTCCTGTTGTTAATGCCCATTAGGAACCCACCCTGAGGGTTAGATTTCGATTTTAGGGTTTCTACATGGAGACCTAGGAGGAACTATGGTTTTGTGTTCATACGTGGAATTTTCCCCAATTTCGGGAACCCTAATCCTAAGGGTTTGCAAGTATACATGATTACATCTCCTACCTATAACATTGATTTCGATTTAGGGTTTAGGTTTGGATATTTTTTAGAGTTCTTGATGTGGGATCCGTTTCTGCACTACATGTGTTTGAGGAAATATTTCTTAGGGTTTTGCCTATCCTTGTATTTTATTTCCTGCATATATTGATATACCTATCTATATTTATATGTATAATTACTTGTGTTCAGGTATGTGCTGTGTGCACTGTGGGAGGGAGGATCTTCCCTGTGCACAGTCGGGAATTGTAAACCAGTGTGCACAGTCGGGTCTTTGGGACTGTGTTGGGTTTCAGTTCAGTTAGGTATACCTGAGTACCAGTAATGAGAGCAAGTAAGTATCGGGTTTGGGGTTTTGAAGGGCTGATGATGGCTTAGATCAGTGTGTAGGTGATGCATCTGGGTACGTGTATATCTCTATGAGTGCAGTAAGGATAGGTGCATACCTGTGGGTAGGTATTGCTATTTCAGATCAGTGTGATGGCCTTAGAAATTCCCAATATCAAGTGTATCATCTAGGTGTAGTTGTCTGTATTGTGCTAGTATCTTGTAGGTATGGTTCTAGGATACTTGTGAGTGAGTTAGATGTATGTGTATCCTAGGTTCCTTCAGAATTCAGAACATGTGGGTTGGTTAGATAGCTATGTGTAGCTATGTATTAGTGTATAGATGAACCAATGTGTGCCTGAGAATGTAGAATTCTGTGTGTACATGGCTGTGTGTTAATGTAGTGTGTGTGTGTCCCAGATTTATTTCAAATTCAGTGTAAGTGATATATGTGTGTGTCTCAGTGTATATGTATCAATATATCTGAATTGGGAAAATCTTTGAGTAGAGCCAGTATCAGTAAGCAGTTTTATGAGAGTCTGTGTGTGTTATTATCTGTGTGAACCTAGCTAGAGAACAGTGTGTGCAGATTTTAGTGTGTACTAGTGTGTTTACCCGTGTCTCAGTCAGTGTAGATACCTGTGTCCCTAGTGTTCAGTGCAGTGTAGGTGTATTAATCCTGTAGGTGTGTGAGTGAGGTGCTTTTGGTCCAGTTCTTGAACTGTGTTGAGTTTTCCTGTGTGTGTGTATCTTTATATGAACCTGTAGTAGTGTGTGGCTTTTGTCTCAGTTTTTAGAGTGCAGTGAAGTTAGGTTCCTCACAGGTAGTAGTGCATTGTCAAGTAATTGTTAGTCTCAGTCAGTGTCTCAATGACACTGACACTGTGAGCTAAGTATCAGTGAATATTGCCTGTGCACTGATTTTAGTGTCTCAGTGATGCACAGGTGCACATAGCAGAAATTCAGTGCAGTGGTGAGCAGTGAGTGTAGGGTGTTAAGGTTTGTATGTGCACTGTGTTATGAAGGGGGGATCTGTGCAGTGAGCATCTGTTGCAATTCTGTTTGGTTAGCGTTCTGTATCTCATTTCTGCATTTCAGTTATGTACCAGTTTGAGTACAGTGAGTAAGGTAAGTTAAGTTGAGTTGAGTATTGGTTTGGGTTGGGGATAGATTTTGAGATACCAAGGTAAGAAGCTATTTGTTTCCTAAAGAGTAGATACTTATATACCCTAAGTTAAACTATTAGCTAGGAGTAGTGTCATATGTATGCATTATATGGGTATATATAATATGATGCAGTGTATACAATATTGGTTAGTGTGGAGATATCTACAAGTATTATATACATATTAGCAGTAGTTGATATAGTTGGCAATGACTAGTATGGTTAAGTATGGCATAGACAGCTCGCCAAGGACCTAGTATTGACTAGTAAACCTTAGAAATGACCTAGAACCTCGTATTTAATTAGTTAAACATGTTATTATTTTGATTTTAATATCTGACATTAATATTCCATAATTAGGTCATTGTGATCCCACTTTGGACATTGATCCTCACACCTTGCTCAGGACCACAGGCGAGTACATTCTCTGACAGTTTTTATTGTTGATTATTTCTATAATGCAGTTGTATTACATACTTGATTCCGACACTATGGATACACGGGTTAGCACCCTAGATCCCCATCATGAGGAGTCGTGGTTGGAATCCATCGTGCTAGCTGGGGGATGGGGAACTATTAGTAGATTATGTGATCATATCCAACCCTTTACATGCATCATAGCTCACCCCACTTCTCACATCGGGTGTGGCCTGACCATTTACATGTATCATAGCTGTTATATATGATTAGCCTGACCACTACATGCATCATAGCTAACCATATGGTTAGCCTGACCTACAAGAATCATAGCTAATCATATATAACCAGCCTGATCAAGTCCCAAGCCGATCACATAATAAACTGATAATTCAAACACTTAGTTAGATGTCTATTTTATTCAGATTCACTTGTTCTAGCATTCACTGTCTATTGTTCATTGCTAGATGCTCTATTGCCTAGTTCCATTTTCTTCAGTACTTTACATTTCCAGCATTTATTTCCATCTTGTATTTCTTACACTGTTTATAGTCTTTGTCAATTTAATGAAACTGCTGTTAGTGCTTGTGCTTCGCTCCAATCCTGACTGGATAATATTTTTCAGAGGACCTGGAGGATCTTTGCCCCCACTCATTACGGCCCAGGATTAGAGGAAGATTTCACTCCAGAAAACCCAGAGGAGTTGCCTAGCCTAGAGGAGAATGTACCTGGCAATTCTTAGATTATTTTTCTGCATTTATTGTTCTAGACTGAGACTGAGTTGTATTTATTATTTTGTGACCTTGTGAGGTCATCTAGACCCAGGATTGAGTTGGACTTATTGTGGTTGGTTTATTATAGAACTTTTTTCTATTCTCATCGTGCTATTATTTTCTATTAGCTTGTGATTGAGTATATCATAGAACTGTGGATTATTTATCATTGTCCTTCGTGCGGAGTTGAGACTATTGACAGGATATATTATATGTTGAGACCTAGACAGCGTTCTACCGCCGATGCTGCGGCGTAGGCTGGACGTACCCACGACTCATGCCCAAATTCCGGGTGTGGGTCGTGACACATTTTTAGTGGTGGCCCATGCAGGTCCAGTCAATAGATTCGCATTAGAGCGATATCGTAGTGGTGCTCGCTTAGAGTATTACTACGAGCCTGTTTTAGGAAATAGGAATTAGGCCGAGGATATGCTCAATCACAATTAGGGAATTCTGATTCTTATGATACTACCCTTAATGATTTTCCCTTAGAAATTTACTGTCCTTCCTTGATGATATCGTATCTATTGCCTTAATTAAATCTTTCGATCTGTCTTCAGGATGCCGCCGAGGAGGTCCCAGAGACTCGGAGCAGTGGATTCAGAGAGGTATGCCACCTCTCGCCCTGCCGGACAGACATCCGCAGCACCTCCTACATCTCCAGTACATGTGGGAGTGTCTGCAGCATTCGGGGGTCCTCCACCACCTGTTCAGAGGGTCCCCTCAGCTACGACGGGGCCTCTACCACCACCACCAGTTCAGCATCCAGGAGGTGTGCCCGTCGATGGGGCACAGATGTTCGCCTTGATTCAGGGCATGGTCGATGCCCAGAGGACGTCGGCAGAGGCCCAGAGAGTGCAGGCTGAGGCACATCAGGCTCAGACAGAGATGATGAGGGTGAACATGGAGAATGCTCATCAAGTGGCTCTCCAGGCTGTGGAGAGAGTTACTCAGCAGCAGCAACGTCCTGATCAGCACCACCAGAGGCCGGGCACCATTGTGGATTTCAAGAGGATGATGCCTCGGGAGTTCAAGGGGACAGAAGGGATACTCTACGCCGATGATTGGCTAGAGGACATCGAGAGGAACTTGCGCTTGGCACAGCTTCCAGAGGCCCTCCAGATCGAGGCCGCTGGCAGCCAGATGTTCGACATTGCCTTGACGTGGTTTCGCACGGAGCCGAGACTCTTGCGCAGGGGACTCACTTGGGAGGATTTTAAGGAGCTCTTCAAGGAGAAGTTATTTCCTGATGTTGCCCTGGGAGCTTTGGAGAGTCAGTTCCATGACTTAGCCCAGGGGAGCTCGTCCGTCGATGAGTATGCCGCGGAGTTTTCTCGCCTGAGCCGCTTCGCGCCATCGATGATTAGAGATCCGGGGGACAGGGCCCGGAAGTTCAGAAAGGGGCTGGCAAGGGAGATCAAGTCTCGCACGTCGGGACGTCGCACAGCTACCTACGAGGGCATATTGATGGATGCCCAGATAGCCGAGGACGACTTGGGCCTCAGGCCCAAGAGGGGACACGATGGTTCCGGAGGAGCAAACAGTAGTGCGGGACCGGGCAAGCGTCCACACTTTCAGCAGCAACAGCAGAGACCCTTTCAGCAGCAGCATCAGGCACCAGCCCGAGGGCAGGTCCAGCAGCAGCAACAGAGACAGAACCAGCCCGCCATCCAGTGTGCGTACTGTGGGAAGATGGGACATACTAGAGAGATCTGCAGGAAGAGATTGGGCTCATGTCTATCCTGCGGATCGACGACACACCAGCTGAAGGATTGCCCTACCATTCGTTCAGGTCAGGGTGGAGCAGCCGCCCAGAGAGGACCAGACAGGGTACCTGCCGTACCAGGAGGCCAGCAATAGAGGGCACCACTTCCACCGCAACATCAAAAGTTTGCCCAGCACCAGCAGCAAAGAGGTGTACCCCAGGGGCGAGCGTACGCCATAGCAGTCGAGGAGATCGAGCCAGCAGGAGACTTGATCACAGGTTCGGTTCTTCTCGATTGTATTCCCGCATTTACCTTATTCGACTCTGGCGCTTCCCATAGTTTTGTGTCTGTATCTTATGCACTTCGACATCATTTAGACACAGAACCATTAGCTAGGACTTGCAAGATCATGACTGGTGGAGGTATTATCCTAGTCCGTGATCACTGCAAGGACCGAAGGGTGTCAGTAGGAGGCCGAGAGTTGAGCGTGAGCTTACTTGTCATGCCACTTCCGGGGTACGATATAGTACTCGGAATGGACTGGTTGAGTAGGCATCATGCTACTATAGATTGTTATAGAGGCAGAGTTTTGTTTAGACCACCAGGAGAGCCAGAGTTTGAGGTCGTCAGAGGAGCAGCGGAACAGAGGAGGAGCACATTTTGCGGAGCCAGGGCGGAAGAAGAAGAGTTGCCATATCCTTTGATAGCGGAGTTCCTGGATGTATTTCCAGAGGAGTTGCCAGGCTTGCCGCCAGACAGAGATGTTGAATTCTCTATAGACTTGGTTCCAGGAGCGGAGCCCATTTCACAATATGTCTATAGAGTTAACAACAGCGAGCTGGCAGAACTGAAGAAGCAAGTTGAGGAGCTGCAGGACAAAGGCTTTATCAAATCCAGTTCATCACCATGGGGAGCTCCGGTATTATTTGTACCGAAGAAGAACGGCACGGTGTGCATGTGCATTGATTATAGAGCTTTGAACAATATCACTATCAAGAACAAGTACCCGCTGCCAAGGATAGATGATCTTTTCGATCAGTTGAGCGGAGCGAGGGTGTTTTCAAAGATAGATTTGAGGTCAGGCTATCACCAGGTGAAGGTGAAGAGAGAGGACACGCCGAAGACAGCTTTTCGGACCAGATACGGCCAGTTTGAATTCATGGTGATGCCATTTGGTTTAACCAATGCACCGGCAGTATTCATGAACTTGATGAACAAGGTGTTCCATCAGTACCTTGACAAGTTCGTAGTGGTGTTCATCGACGATATTCTTGTGTATTCCAAGACCCCGGAGGAGCACGAAGAGCACCTGAGGTTGGTCTTAGAGACCCTCAGGAGGGAGAAGCTGTACGGGAAACTCTCTAAGTGTGAATTCTTCCTTGACAAGGTCAAATTTCTTGGGCATGTGGTATCGGGTGACGGAATCTCGGTTAACCCGCAGAAGATCGAGGCAGTGGAGTCGTGGGCTACCCCCAGTTCGGTAGCTGAGATCAGGAGTTTTCTCGGGCTAGCAGGATACTACAGGAGGTTTGTACAAGACTTCTCCAAGATTGCAGTGCCGATGACCAGACTGACTAGGAAGGATGTGGATTTTGTCTGGACGGAGGAGTGCCAGGCTGCATTTGATGAACTGAAGAAGAGGTTGACGACAGCTCCAATTTTGACGTTGCCAGCAGGGACAGGTGGCTTCACCATCTACAGTGATGCTTCAGGGAAGGGTCTGGGATGTGTTCTTCAGCAGCACGGGAAGGTAATTGCCTATGCTTCCAGGCAGTTACGCCCTCATGAAAAGAACTACCCCACCCACGATTTGGAGTTGGCAGCAGTTATCTTCTCTCTAAAGCTGTGGAAACATTACCTGTACGAAGAGCGTGTGGAGATTTTCACAGACCACAAGAGCTTGAAGTACGTATTCACACAGAAGGAGCTGAACATGAGGCAGAGGAGGTGGTTAGAGTTGATGAAGGACTTTGACATCTCATTGCAGTACCACCCAGGAAAGGCCAACGTAGTCGCCGATGCCTTGAGCAGGTATCCGATGGCTATGTACTTGGCGACAGATAAATATTTGCTGGCGGATTTGGAGAGCTTGGAGATTGAGGTGTTAGTTCCCGGTACTGAGATTCAGATGTGGGGATTGCAGATACAGTCTGAGCTGATGGACAGGATCAGAGCTGCGCAGTTTGATGATGAGGCTCTGAGGAGTATCAGAGCACAGGTTCAGACAGGATTGTCGGACGACTTTACTATCGCAGATGATGGTTCCTTACGGCACGGCACGAGGATGTGTGTGCCGAGCGGGGAGCTGCGCGAGGAGGTTTTGCAGGAAGCACACCGCTCTCAGTACTCGATGCATCCCGGTGCCAACAAGATGTATCGAGACTTGAGGGAGCACGTATGGTGGTATGGAATGAAGCGCGAGGTAGCACGCTTCGTATCCCGGTGTCTAGTGTGCCAGCAGGTAAAGGCAGACCGGCAAAGGCCAGGTGGTCTGCTTCAACCTTTACCGATTCCAGAGTGGAAATGGGAGCACGTGACCATGGATTTCGTTTCAGGGCTTCCACGTTCTCTAGGAGGGAAGGACGCGATTTGGGTCATCGTGGACAGGTTGACCAAATCAGCCCATTTCTTACCTTTCAAGGTGGGCACGTCGACAGAGAGGCTAGCAGAGATGTACGTGCGTCAGATCGTTAGGCTTCATGGAGTTCCTATAAGCATCATCTCGGATCGGGATAGCCGTTTTACTTCCCACTTCTGGAGGAGTCTGCAGGCTAGCTTGGGCACTCAGCTCAAGTTCAGTACCGCATATCACCCCCAGACAGACGGGCAGTCTGAACGGACTATTCAGACTCTCGAGGATATGCTACGCACTTGCGTTCTAGATCTCGGAGGTTCTTGGGAGGATCATCTGCACCTGGTAGAATTTGCTTACAACAACAGCTACCAGGCCAGCATCGAGATGTCACCATTTGAGGCTCTTTATAGAAGGAGGTATCGTACACCGTTATCTTGGGACGACGTTGGAGAGAGAGCCTTGCTAGGACCAGAAATGGTCGTAGATACAGCAGAAAAAGTGAAACTCATCAGAGACAGACTGCGAGTGGCGCAGGACAGACAGCGGCATTGGGCCAACAGCCACCGTAGACCCCTTGAGTTTCAGGTATAGATTATTATTTTTCTGGCTTGTGCTTGTTTGTTTAGACTGCGTGTTGAGACTGTTTTGTTTTAGGTTGGCGATCTAGTATTCCTACGGATTTCTTCGACGCGTGGCATGATTCGTTTTGGTCGAGGCGGGAAGCTTAGCCCACGCTACATCGGACCCTTTAGTATTCTTGCGAGGGTAGGTGCAGTGGCGTATAGACTGGACTTGCCGCCTGCATTAGAGGGAGTGCATGATGTGTTCCACGTGTCGCAGCTGAGCCGGTACGTGGCAGACCCTAGTCACGTACTTGACCACACGGAGATTGAGGTTGGTCCGACGCTCAGCTACCCCGAGCAGCCCGTAAAGATCTTGGACCGCAGGGAGAAGGTGTTGCGGAACCAAACTATTCCTTTGGTTCATGTTGCATGGAGACATCACTCTCCAGGGGAGTCGACCTGGGAGAGAGAGGACGAAATGCGCGAGCAATACCCGTATCTCTTTTAGACTTGAGGTATATTTCCTTTTCTGATTTCATTCTTGTTCTAGTTCAGTCTAATTTCGAGGACGAAATTTCTTTTAGGAGGGTAGACTTGTCACTACCACATTTTTCAGATAAGGGCATTTGTGTAAATTTACTATTTTGAATAATTATGTGTTGAATAAATCTGTTGAGTTTTATAAACTATTTATATATTGTTAATGATATTTGATTTTAGGTCAAACCCTAGAACTCATTAGGACAAACCCTAATGACTAAACCCTAATTTGAAGACCAATTCTAGAGAAACCCTAAAATTCAAATTTTAGGTTGGACCTCAAACCCTAGAAGGCCTAAACCTGAGTTAATTAGGTTCTACATGACCTAACATAGGGGGTTTAACCTAACTTATGCATTAGAAACCCTAGTTTGGTTTTAATATAAAAAAGGAACCCTCTCTTCCTTCATGTAGAAAGGAGAAACCCTAGCCTCCATCCAGGAAACCATTTTTCCCCCACCCAAATTTCGAGATCAAACCCTAGGGATCCTCTTTTCCTCCTCCAAAGCAAAGAGAAGCAAGGGGTTGGGTCAAGAAGCCTTGGAGAAGAAGAACCTCCATTGAAGAAGCCATCTTCCTAGGTAAAATCCTATTTCTATTCATTTAATCTCTGATTCCTGTTGTTAATGCCCATTAGGAACCCACCCTGAGGGTTAGATTTCGATTTTAGGGTTTCTACATGGAGACCTAGGAGGAACTATGGTTTTGTGTTCATACGTGGAATTTCCCCAATTTCGGGAAGCCTAATCCTAAGGGTTTGCAAGTATACATGATTATATCTCCTACCTATAACATTGATTTCGATTTAGGGGTTAGGTTTGGGTATTTTTTGGAGTTCTTGATGTGGGATCCGTTTCTGCACTACATGTGTTTGAGGAAATGTTTCTTAGGGTTTTGCCTATCCTTGTATTTTATTTCCTGCATATATTGATATACCTATCTATATTTATATGTATAATTACTTGTGTTCAGGTATGTGCTGTGTGCACTATGGGAGGGGGGATCTTCCCTGTGCACAGTCGGGAATTGTAAACCAGTGTGCACAGTCGGGTCTTTGGGACTGTGTTGGGTTTCAGTTCAGTTAGGTATACCTGAGTACCAGTATTGAGAGCAAGTAAGTATCGGGTTTGGGGTTTTGAAGGGTTGATGATGGCTTAGATCAGTGTGTAGGTGATGCATCTGGGTACGTGTATATCTCTGTGAGTGCAGTAAGGATAGGTGCATACCTGTGGGTAGGTATTGCTATTTCAGATCAGTGTGATGGCCTTAGAAATTCCCAATATCAAGTGTATCATCTAGGTATAGTTGTCTGTATTGTGCTAGTGTCTTGTAGGTATGGTTCTAGGATACTTGTGAGTGAGTTAGATGTGTGTGTATCCTAGGTTCCTTCAGAATTCAGAACATGTGGGTTGGTTAGATAGCTATGTGTAGCTATGTATTAGTGTATAGATGAACCAATGTATGCCTGAGAGTGTAGAATTCTGTGTGTACATGGCTGTGTGTTAATGTAGTGTGTGTGTGTCCCAGATTTATTTTAGATTCAGTATAAGTGATATATGTGTGTGTCTCAGTGTATATGTATCAGTATATCTGAATTGGGGAAATCTTTGAGTAGAGCCAGTATCAGTAAGCAGTTTTGTGAGAGTCTGTGTGTTATTATCTGTGTGAACCTAGCTAGAGAACAGTGTGTGCAGATTTCATTGTGTACTAGTGTGTTTACCCGTGTCTCAGTCAGTGTAGATACCTGTGTCCCTAGTGTTCAGTGCAGTGTAGGTGTATTAATCCTGTAGGTGTGTGAGTGAGGTGCTTTTGGTTCAGTTCTTGAACTGTGTTGGGTTTTCCTGTGTGTGTGTATCTTTATATGAACCTGTAGTAGTGTGTGGCTTTTGTCTCAGTTTTTAGAGTGTAGTGAAGTTAGGTTCCTCACAGGTAGTAGTGCATTGTCAAGTAATTGTTAGTCTCAGTCAGTGTCTCAATGACACTGACACTGTGAGCTAAGTATCAGTGAATATTGCCTGTGCACTGATTTCAGTGTCTCAGTGATGCACAGGTGCACATAGCAGAAATTCAGTGCAGTGGTGAGCAGTGAGTGTAGGGTGTTAAGGTTTGTATGTGCACTGTGTTATGAAGGGGGGATCTGTGCAGTGAGCATCTGTTGCAATTCTGTTTGGTTAGCGTTCTGCATCTCATTTCTGCATTTCAGTTATGTACCTGTTAGAGTACAGTGAGTAAGGTAAGTTAAGTTGAGTTGAGTATTGGTTTGGGTTGGGGATAGATTTTGAGATACCAAGGTAAGAAGCTATTTGTTTCCTAAAGAGTAGATACTTATATACCCTAAGTTAAACTATTAGCTAGGAGTAGTGTCATGTGTATGCATTATATGGGTATGTATAATATGATACAGTGTATACAATATTGGTTAGTGTGGAGATCTCTACAAGTATTATATACATATTAGCAGTAGTTGATATAGTTGGCAATGACTAGTATGGTTAAGTATGGCATAGACAGCTCGCCAAGGACCTAGTATTGACCAGTAAACCTTAGAAATGACCTAGAACCTCGTATTTAATTAGTTAAACATGTTATTCTTTTGATTTTAATATCTGACATTAATATTCCATAATTAGGTCATTGTGATCCCACTTTGGACATCGATCCTCACACCTTGCTCAGGACCACAGGCGAGTATATTCTTTGACAGTTTTCATTGTTGATTATTTCTATAATGCAGTTGTATTACATACTTGATTCCGACACTATGGATACACGGGTTAGCACCCTAGATCCCCATCATGAGGAGTCGTGGTTGAAATCCATCGTGCTAGCTGGGGGATGGGGAACTATTAGTAGATTATGTGATCATATCCAACCCTTTACATGCATCATAGCTCACCCCACTTCTCACGTCGGGTGCGGCCTGACCATTTACATGTATCATAGCTGTTATATATGATTAGCCTGACCACTACATGCATCATAGCTAACCATATGGTTAGCCTGACCTACAAGAATCATAGCTAATCATATATAACCAGCCTGATCAAGTCCCAAGCCGATCACATAATAAACTGATAATTCAAACACTTAGTTAGATGTCTATTTTATTCAGATTCACTTGTTCTAGCATTCACTGTCTATTGTTCATTGCTAGATGCTCTATTGCCTAGTTCCATTTTCTCCAGTACTTTACATTTCCAGCATTTATTTCCATCTTGTATTTCTTACACTGTTTATAGTCTTTGTCAATTTAATGAAACTGCTGTTAGTGCTTGTGCTTCGCTCCAATCCTGACTGGATAACATTTTTCAGAGGACCTGGAGGATCTTTGCCCTACTCATTACGGCCCAGGATTAGAGGGAGATTTCACTCCAGAAAACCCAGAGGAGTTGCCTAGCCTAGAGAAGAATGTACCTGGCAATTCTTAGATTATTTTTCTGCATTTATTGTTCTAGACTGAGACTGAGTTGTATTTATTATTTTGTGACCTTGTGAGGTCATCTAGACCCAGGATTGAGTTGGACTTATTGTGGTTGGTTTATTATAGAACTTTTTTCTATTCTCATCGTGCTATTATTTTTTATTAGCTTGTGATTGAGTATATCATAGAACTGTGGATTATTTATCATTGTTCTCCGTGCGGAGTTGAGACTATTGACAGGATATATTATATGTTGAGACCTAGACAGCATTCTACCGCCGATGCTGCGGCGTAGGCTGGACGTACCCACGACTCATGCCCAAATTCCGGGTGCGGGTCGTGACAGAACCGGACGTGGTAATGGGATGGATAGAAAAATTTGAAGGACTCTTCAACCTGGTTGGCATTAATGGGTCCAAACAAGTGGCTTGTGCATCGGTGCAACTGAAATTACGGGCACATGATTGGTGGAAAGCCATCAAGCAAGAAATTTATGATGCCAATCCCAACTGAAAGATCACCTGGGAGATGTTCAAATCTGCCTTCATTGAATAATATTTTCCAAGGGCAGTGCGACAACAAAAGGAAGATGACTTCAGCAATCTGGTACAAGAAAGTATGTCTGTTGATGACTATGATTCAGTGTTCGCAAGACTCGCCAAGTTTGCTGGATACTTCATGCCTAAGCAGCAGGCGTGGTCCGATCATTTTCAGAAAGGTTTGAATGATGACCTACGTAGGGATGTCATAAATCAAAAATGCCAGACCTACCGGGAATGTTATGAAGCTGTCCTTAATAGCGAACGAATCTTTGGGCGCAATTCAAAAAAGACAAATGTACAAAGTCCTTGTACCAATTTTAACAAGCGGCCTCATAAAACAGGAGGGTCTGAAGCACCGAAGTGTCCACACACATCCGAGCACAGGGGTCTGCCTCAGGGACTGCATTACCATAAGTGCAGCAAGGTGGGACATCGGGTGACTGAGTGCCGAGTCGTAGAATGTTTCAAATGTAGCCGCTTGGACCATAAAGCATTTGACTGTCGAGACAGAAAGCAGATCGTCAGACGACAGTCAAACTAGAACAAGAGACCTCCAGCACATGGCGTCAATGTTGTACCAGTGAACCCACAACGCCAGAGTGCCCAAGGCCGAGTCTATGCATTGACTCGGGATGAGGCATCTGCCTCCGACACTATTGTGACAGGTACTTTACTTTTCAAAGATTTTTCTGCTAGAGTCTTATTTGATTCAGGTGCTACGCATAGTTTTATATCTGCTGATTTCATTGTTGAGAATAAATTAGGTTCTACTCCATTAAATATGAACCTTTGCGTGAGTACCCCTTCGAGAGTCGACATGCCCGCCAATGTGATCTGTAGGGACGGCTATATTTGCATCAGAGATGGGAAGATTTCCTTAGATGTCATTGTTCTAGACATTAAAAAATATGACATTATTCTTAAAATGGACTGGTTGGGTGCTTGTCATGCAACGATCGAGTGCGCGGAGAAGCCAGTTGTATTTCGTCTAGCCGACGAGGCAGACTTCAACTATTCTTGCAGCGCTGCACCGAAGACGGCGATGGAGATATCAGCAATTACGGCTAGGCGCATGTTGTATTCGGGCTATGAAGGGTACTTAGCCTCTGTTCCAGACACTCGACAGGAAGGTGCAGATGAAGCTCAAGTTGATGTCATAGCATATTTCCCCGATGTGGTCCCAAACGAGCTGCCTGGAATGCCTCATGACGAGAGATCGAATTCGCCATTGACACCTTTTCGGATATGCGACCGATATCGAAGGCACCCTACTGAATGGCCCAAGCAGAGCTAAAGGAACTGAAAGTGCAGTTACAAGATCTATTGGAACGATGATACATTCGCCCAAGCATTTCTCCATGGGGAGCTCCGGTACTGTTTGTAAAAAAAAAGGATATATCCAAGCGACTGTGCATATACTACCGAGAACTGAATAAGGCTACCGTACGGAACAAGTACCCGTTACCAAGGATAGACGACATGTTCTACCAACTACAAGGCACAGCAGTATTCTCTAAAATCGATCTCAGGTTGGGCTATCACCAATTGAAAATCAAATCCGGTGACATCCCCAAGTCATCCTTCCCAACCCGATACGGGCACTATGAATTTCTTGTAATATCGTTCGGCTTGACGAATACCCCAACAGCTTTCATGGATCTGATGAACCGCGTATTCCGACCGTTCGTGGACAAGTTTGTGGTCGTGTTTATTGGCGACATACTAATCTATTCCAAGAATGAGACAGAACACAAGGAACACTTAAAGATCGTGTTGTAGACGTTGCGGTAGCATCGGTTGTTCGCAAAGCTCAGCAAGTGTGAGTTCTGGTTGAACAGTATGGTGTTCCTTGGACATGTCATCTCGGCATAAGGCGTCATCGTAGACCCAAAGAAGATAGAAGCGGTGGTGGATTGGAAGCAACCTACGTCAACCAGTGAAGTTCATAACTTTATGGGCCTAGCGGGATACTACTGTAGGATTGTGAAAGATTTTTCTAAATTGGCCTCGCTTTTGACTCGCGTTACTCAGAAAGGGATTGCATTCAAGTGGAGTAACGACTGCGAAGCTAGCTTTCAGGAGCTAAAGCAACGGCTCATTTCAGCTCCAATACTTGCACTTCCGGATGACGTAGAAGAGTTTCAGATATACAACGATGCTTCAGGACTCGGCTTAGGGTGTATTCTCATGCAGAGGGACAAGAAAATATCGTACGCCTCAAGACAATTAAAGCTACAAGAAAAAACTACCCAACACATGACTTCAAATTGGCGGCAATTGTGTTCGCACTGAAGTTGTGACGACATTATCTTTATGGTGTTGCTTGCAAAATCTACACAGAATACAAGAGCCTCAAGTACCTATTCACCCAACGAGAACTGAACCTCCGATAGCGGCGTTGGCTAGAACTGAAAAAGGACTACGACCTGACGATCGCATATACACCGGGCAAGAAAAACTTTGTTGCTGATGCTCTGAGTCGAAAGCATGTGGGCTCGCTATCCATAAACAGCCGTCTGCTTCAGGATATAGAGGCGATGGGCATCGAATTTTGAGTTCGACAACGAGGAATACAATTGGCTCCACTCCATCTTGAGCCGAGTTTGCGTGATAGAATCAAGTCTTCTCAGAGGGACAATCAGTTCCTAACGAAGATGCGTAGGCTGATCTCGATGAAAAAAATATCCAACTTCGTGGAAGGCGAAGATGGAACCTTACAGATGAAAATAAGATTAGGCGTTCCTAGCGATCCAGAACTCCAAAAGAAAATCATGACAGAGGCACACTATGCGAAGTATTCCTTACATCCAGGGAGCACCAAGATGTACAAGGACTTGCACATGACCTTCTGGTGGCACGGTATGAAGCGGGATATGGCGACCTTTGTGTCGCAGTATATGGCATTTCAACAGTTGAATGCTAAACATCAGAGGTCTGGCGGGGAGCTACAGAACCTTGCTATTTCCGAGTAGAAATGGGACAACATCGCTATAAATTTTACCGTGGGCTTTCCGAAGATGCCGCGGGGGCATTATGCGATTTGGGTCATAGTTGATCGTTTGACCAAATCTGTCCATTTTCTCCCTATTAAAGTTACATGGAGCGTCGATCGGTTAGCGCAAATTTACATTGATGAGATTGTCTGACTACACGGAGTACCTGTCTCAATCGTCTCGGACCACGACAGACGTTTCTTATCTCATTTTTGGACTAGCCTACAGTCTGCTTTGGGCACCAAGCTAAAATTCAGTACCGTATACCACCCCTAGACTGATGGCCAAACGGAAAGGACGAATCAGATACTTGAGGATATATTACGACTGTGGACGATCGATCTAAAGACTAGTTGGGATACACACCTTCCGTTAGCGGAGTTCGCGTACAACAACAGTTACCAATCGAGTATCAAGATGACACCGTACGAAAAGCTCTATGGACGAAAGTATCGATCTCCAATCTGTTAGGACGAAGTCGGCGAGCGATAGGTACTCGGGCCAGAGTTGGTGGAGCAGGCCGTTGAGAAAGTTCGCTTGATTCGGGAAAGACTCCGCACTGTGCAGAGCTGACAGAAGAG
This sequence comes from Iris macrosiphon, assembly GCA_036927795.1. Taxonomy (NCBI): domain Eukaryota; kingdom Viridiplantae; phylum Streptophyta; class Magnoliopsida; order Asparagales; family Iridaceae; genus Iris; species Iris macrosiphon. The sequence continues at coordinate 71,274,994 of JAYESA010000011.1, read as the reverse complement.
ATATGCCGCTACTCATTGAAGACCCTTGGAGTTTATGGTCGGGGATCACGTCTTCTTAAAAGTGACACCAATACGTGTAGTGATGCGCTTCGGTATTAAGGGCAAATTGAGTCCCAGATTTGTTGGTCCCTTTGAAATACTTGAGCGAGTGAAAATTGTGGCCTATTGGATTACACAACCGCCCCCCCCCCCCCCCCGACCCTGGCTGAAGTGCATAATGTCTTCCACGTATCTCAACTTCGAAAGTATGTCCATGATCCGAGTCATGTGGTTAGCTTCGATAATTGGAACTACGAACGGACTTATTGTACTCAGAGGAGCCTGTACAGATTTTGGATTACAAGAAGAAGGTATCGTCGAACAGTACAATGTCCTTGGTCCGTGTGTTGTAGCAAAACCATTTAGTAGAAGAATCAACGTGGGAGATGGAGTCAGAGATGAAGAGAAGTACCCTTTATTGTTCGTTCAGTCGGAGGTAAGACCTTGTTCTTAAGTTTCGGGATAACTTTTTCTTAGTGGTATATTATGTAGTGCCTCAAATTCTGATCCGACCGGGATGCGCACTATATAATTGGACTTGTGGTTAGTCTGTCTGAGTCATAGCTTAGTGTTTAGAATCTTCGGCATCCTCTTGCCATGGACAAAATACGATAATCCTTTCCAACTCATGGATAGGCCTCTATTGAAATGAGTCCAATAGTTTTCGTGTTTTGTTGCTTCATTTTCTTGATGTCGCTTTGGGATTTTATTTTGGTGTTGCTTTCGATTTGCTTGGTTTTCGCTGTTGGTTTTCTTGCTTGGAGCTTTGGTTCTTGGGGAGTTCGGGAGGAAGGATAGGCAAAATGATTCTAACTCGGTGCTCGTGCTATTGCAGGTCAGCGTAACTGGTATTTGATCATTGCTAGGCGGGATAGCTTTCAGCATTTTCCTTAATCGGTGGGTGGTTCGGACCCTTCTTTCCTACTTCTTTATGTCCACATCTCTAATGATTTAAACGTTCAATCGATGATGTCCGGCTGAACGCCTAAAAAATTCTTAGCCATAATGCATGCCAGCCACTAAGAAAGGAATATGAGAATTATAAACTAACATGTATATTCATGTACATGATCTAAACACGAGCTCCGAAATAAAGCAGCAGTTGTGGGTCAAAATCAAAAAACTGTCTGATGGAATGCGACATCTAAAATATTGGTTGCGACTTGGTGCCTCGAAAAATTTGGACCCACGGGACCCCAAAATCGGAACACGGCTTTGAAAAAATATGAACAATTGCATAAGTATATATATATTGTTGCTTTACTTCTTTTGTTTCATCCCATGCATTGTATGATTGTTGAACTGTTCATTCATTTGCATGGTCTGGGATAACTCGTGCACAAGGTTTCGCATTTTCTCGAAATGGTATTCCGAGGTACTGGAACGGTATCGACTCGACGGTGAATATTTGATCGTGCTAGTCGCGATACATTGCGGGACCTTCAGCAGGGCTTACTACCCGGGCTGACAGGGCGAGCCGCAATGTCTTAGATAAGTCCCCATGGTGTCGATCACACTAATGACCGCATATAGATAGAACACATGCTAATCTATTGTCTTGTGCATATGGTAAGTATACTTGTGTTTCGGTGTAGAGAAGGCGCACATCGGTTGAGTAAGCGACCGATGTGCTATATGGATTCAACGTTATTTGTTCCTCTAAACTATTCAACTGATATGAAATAAATTAATTTAGTTCTTAATATCAAGATCATTTTTAATGCATGCTCTCCCTTAATAAGCAAGTATTGATTTAGGCGAGTGGGTTCGTCCCGCTCACCAGTACAAGCTGAGTACTGACCCACATTGTGGGCAAACATTTCAGGCACTTAGAGTGTGCAACGCTAGTGGATAGACGAGAAGGCGTTAGAAGCTCTTCTATTTTGAAGTATAGTTGAAGCCAGTTCATTTTGGAGGCATGGATTTTTCAATCTATACAAGAGTGTAATGTACGGACGACAAGGCTTATCTGATGGAGCGTGCCTACCTTTTGAGTTTTTTTTTGTAATACAAATCAAGTAGCCGAGAGGCGCATCAAATGTAAACTCTATGTAAATTACTCTGAATTATCAATGAAAAGCATGTTTTATTCCTATACTTTGTGTTCAACTATCTGTGAATGTGTTTTCTAACTTGTGTTTCAAATGGATTTCTATCACGGCACATTCTTGCCTTGTGCGAGCGCAACTCCAGGCTCACACGGCATCACGTCCAAGCGAGGCGATCGGTTCCGCAAAGGATCCATGCGAGGACGATCGACCCTTGCAAGATCGGGATGTAACAACTATAGATCTACTTCCAGGAGCAACACCAGTTCAGAGAGAGTCTACAGGTTGGCACCTTCAGAGTTAGAAATCTTGTACTGGATAATAAAAGAGTTGAGAACTAAAAAATTCATTCATGCTAGTGGATTGCCTTGGGGAGCCCCAATGCTATTTGTAAAGAAGAATAATGGAACATCATGATTATGTATGGATTATCGTACCCTCAATGCGGTAACCGTCAAGAACAAGTATCCTTTGCCAAGGATCGATGACATGTTCGATCAGCTTAGTGGAGCAGCGATATTTTTGAATATTGATTTGCGATCGGGATATCACCAGATCAGAGTCAGAGAGCATAACATACCCAAGACGGCGTTCAGATCGAGATATGGACATTGGGAGTTTCTAGTAATGCCCTATGGAGCAACCAATAATGCACCAGCAGTGTTCATGGACCTCATGAATCATATTTTTATTCCATACTTAGACAAGTTCGTGAAAGTATTCATTGACGATATCTTGATGTACAGTCGAAGTGAAGCATAGCACAAGCAAAATCTTCGCGCAGTTCTTCAAACTCTCAGAGAGCATAACTTATATGCCAAGTTCAGCAAGTGCGAGTTATGGCTTGATCGTATTTCATACTTAGGGCATATTATTGCAAAAGGAGGAGTTGAACTGAATTCCAAGAAGATAGAAGCCGTTGAGACATGGCCAGTTTTCCGAACAGTTACAAAAGTTCGTAGTTTTCTGGGCTTTGCCGGATATTATCGTAGATAGAAGCCGTTGGAGTAGATCTAAGTTTCTAGTTTGTAGCTTCCATGAGTTTACTTGGTTTTGATATCTTAAATCTTGATATTTTTCAAAACTAGTAGTTTCATGTTGATGAGCACTTGATTTTATGCGATTTTGAACTTTGCTTTGCTGGATTTGGACTTGAAATAAGGATTTCATGGTGAATACAATTTTTCTAGACTTGGAGCTTTTTTATGGTAGACTTGCTGTTTTAGGGACGATGGGACTTCATTTGCCCAACACCTATGCAGCAGAGAGTGCCATGCGGCACGAACTCTTTGCCGCATAACCTTGCAACATGTGCCTAAATTTTTTGGCGCATGATTGAATCCACACTTGAGTTTTTGAAACAAAGTGCTTGAAGAAGCTAAGTAGCAGAAACTCTTTGTATTGACTCATTGGGCGCATAAAGGTATCCATGCGACCAAAGTCGCATGCGCCTTTTCCTTGATTGAGCGCATGACTGAACCGACCATGGCACAACTTACTATAATTTTGTCTTTTCTTTCTGACTCCCTGCCTTGACCAGTCATATCAATCACTTCTCTGAAACGGCCACTCACATCAGTCACTTTCCTGACCTTGCATTTAATGTATGTCACTCACCTTGTCCCGAGGAGTGGACTTTGCATCTTCCATGAGCCATCTCTCGCATGTGCCAGCCCTTGTATGCGGCTAGCTATTGTATACGACCAGCTTACCCCATGCACCTATGATACTTGTAGTAGCTTAGCTTCTTATGATTTGTTCTCTTATGGTTTAACTGTTTCCATTGTTTAGCCTCTTCTGTTTAATTGTTATGAATCCAAACTTTCTCTAAATTATATATAATCTAAATTGTGACAACCTGCCAAAACCTAGAATTTTTTGAACATGGATTGTATTGATATTGTTAATCTGAACTTCCGACACCTTACCTGTACTGATACTCCTGATAGTGGTTCGACGAAGCTCACTTCTGACATGCTAGAATTGAACATGGATTGTATTCCTGATACCAGACTTGCCATGATATTCCTGATAATAGCTCATCGTATCGAGTTAACCTGACCTTACTGATACTTCTGATAGTGGCTCGACGAAGCAAACTCCTGACATGCTAGAATTTTCTGAACTGTAATGCTTGAATTGATATGATAAATTTCTGTGGTTGATTTGTTTGCTCCGGTCCTGAATGTACTTGTCAAGCTACTGTTTTGTCCTATCTTGCATCATGTCTAAGGCAAATTTCTGAGCACCACGGTCAGGAATTTCTTGATAACTTGCCCAGGATAACAACGAGATTAATGAATTAGAATCATTTGGAGAAATTTTCTGGCTACATGCAATCCCGGTATCCCAGCGACACCTGATAGATTTGGAGCTCTCCGTCGTGAGGGCACACTTCCAACACGTAGTCGAGTGTTGCATTACCTGTAAATTACTGTACCTGATATAATCTATTATATGTATCCTTACGACTGGATAATTCGGATAGCCTGTAGGGCATGTGGATGTATGAAATCTCAAACTGTATGTGTTAGTAACTAGGACTGTGATAACCCTAGTTAGCTAATGATAGCAAGTCGTAGGGTATGATTTTTCGTGATTGCTAGATTTCCAGTCTAGTCTATTACAGTCCTGATTTATTTAACAACTGATCTGGAAACTGTAACCTGAGTACTGATTCCAGATATCCTTGTTTAAATACTCCAGAACTGTTTAACTGTTATTTTACCTGATGCACTTATTTATTTGTTTCTTGTGCTATTTCTTACTGATTTATTTGTAAGCTGGTTTTAGTTCCTAAGTTGACTCCCTTGTGGTACTTGCTATTTTGGGATCCGACCCCACTGGTTTTATATGACCAGATTTTGGAGCAGGATCGCAGGATCCCCCGTATTTTCTGCCTCAAGATGGTGAACACCAGGAGCACCCGAGGACATGAGTGAGTTTCTTCTTCATCACCCACTTGATCTTGTAATTATACTTTTGAGGCATTTAGTCACCAAGCAAGTGTTTAGGTCGTGTTTTGGAACTTGACATTCTAGCCTGTAGGCCTATATGTAAAGCATATTCTAGCCTATAGCTAGAGCTGATCATGTAATATTGTACTCTTGCTAGTTCTTCATTTTATAACTAGCTTCATGATCATCTATGTATGTATAGTTGGAACGCCTTACTATTATATGTTTGGTGATCATACATCTTGTAACTTTTTGCTTGCTTGAGATTGTGACAACTAGGATTCTTGACCTAAGAATGACTATTGGATTGTAGAGTAAAACCCTCACAGGTCTAGACAGTCGTAACCGTATCTCAGAGTGTTAGTACTCCGGTATACGTAGCTAGTTTTGTCTGCCTCAGCTCTCTAGTATTTTGTTTCTGGGGCATGACACGGTTTAAGTGGTAGCCCATGCAGGTCTAAAAATTCAGAAGTATAGGGGATTTACTAAATATGTTAGATGTCTCAATCATGTTACTCCTTGATCTCCTCCAAGTTTCGAATTTATATCCTTGAAATCTTGATTCAATATCGGCCATGATCCTCGATCAATCATGTTCGTCTCTTTGTTGATCCTTGTATCATTTATCTTTCAGGGACATTGTTCATGGTCCTTCTGATCATACCGCCCGAGTTCCTCCAGTAGCAGGACAGCATCCCGATGCCCAGCAAACCCTTGAGGTTTAGTCTCAGCATTCCGGGGTCGGGTCCAGAATAGCTCAAAATGTGAAACCTCAGATCCAGCCAATGCCTCTCATGCAACCAATACCTGATGCGGGAGAGGACAACAGTGTGCTAATTGGTATCCTTTAGAAATTATTGGTATCTCAAGGACGTCTTGAGGACGTACTCGTTCATTCAGTACAAGGGGCTTTGGAAAGAGGCGGACATCATGCCAACAACTCAGCAAGCAACTTCAAGCGCCTCCAACCCTCGTATTTCTATGGCACCGATGATGTAGTTGCATCGGATACGTAGCTTCAGGACACAGAAGCTATCCTATAGGCTGCTAGAGTACCAGCTAGAGAGCAAGTGTCAGTAGTTCGACTATAATTGCTAGACTTGGCCCGAGACTGGTGGGAAGCACAAATAATTTCACTAGCAGTAACCGTCCCTTGGGATGTCTTCAATGAAATGAAAGATTTTAGACCAGATATTTTGACGCAGTGTCGCATTATGACATGCAGCAAAGGTTTAACAACTTAAAGCAGATAGGCAAGACTGTCGACGGCTATGCGGCAGAGTTCTGCAGACTTAGTCGGTTTACTCCCACCTTGGTGGCGACCGAATTAGATCGAGCAAGAAGGCTCGAGCAGGGACTTCACCTTGAGATCATATTGGCAGTTGAACAGCATAAGTTCCAGACTTTTGATGTTGTGTTAAGAGCAGCAAGGAGGCATGAGTATACCTCCCAGAGAATCATGGACATGACTTAGGGACGAAAGAGGACCCACACATCAGGAGGTTCTAACACTCAGTCCTGAACACCAGTTCCGGCAGTTAGGACTTTTAACATCAAATCTTCGAGGAGGCCAGTTTCAACAGCCTCAGTTCAGCAAACAGCCCCAAACGAACTCAATAACAAAGGATATCTTCTTCAGTAAGGTGTTCTCATTATGGAAAGCATGGACACGTAGTTTCCGAATGCCGCAGAGCACAAGGGTTGTGCTTAGCTTACGGAGCTCCAGGCCACAGAGTGGGATCTTGCCCACACAGAGCCAGTTCATCATCATCTTTCCCGGCAGGACCGCAGTATAGGGTTCCAGTATCGGTTCACCAATACCAAGGTCAAAGGCTTTTGCCGACCCAATCTTAAGTATTCCATCAACAGAGGCCACAGTAGTATGCACAGGCCCAAGCTCAAGTACAGGCTCGACAAGGAGGTCCGCAGCAGAGAGGACCAACACCGAGAGGACGAGGTCAGGCAATGGCACACACTGTGGAAAAGCAGTTAGCTTCAGGTGAAGTAGTGGCATGTACCATTCTCGTCAACTCTCATTCAGGTTCAGTATTATTTGATTCTGGTGCATCACATTCTTTTATGTCTGCACGATTTGCCACACGACTTGGATTAAAACCCTAATCATTATCAGTAAGACTCAATATACTTACTGGTAACGGTATCGTGGGATTCGATAGAGTTTATGTCTCGTGTCGAGTCGTAGTGTGCGAGCGAGAGTTTTTCGCTAGATTGATAGAATTTTATATAGGAGATTATGATGTTGTCTTAGGCATGGATTAGTTGAGTGTCTGGTACGTGACGATAGATTGTCATAATGGCAAGGTTATCTTTCATATCCCTGGTGAGGAAGAATTCTTATTTTCTAAAGGTGAGATGGACTCTTCAACGGCGATCATGAGAATGGAAGTGACAGAGGAATTACAAATTCCTATAGTTGTTAATGAATTCCCAGATATATTCCCAGAAGAACTTTCAGGCATGCCACCATAAAGAGAGATCGAGTTTACCATAGATCTACTTTCAGGAACAACAACATTATCAGAGAGAGTCTACAGGATGGCACCTTCAGAGTTAAAAATCTCGTACCGGATGATAGAAGAATTGAGAACCAAGGGATTCATTCGTGCTAGTGGGTCACCTTGGGGAGCTCCAATACTACTTGTAAAAAAGGATGGAACGTCATGATTATGTGTGGATTATCGTACCCTTAATGCAGTAACCGTCAACAACAAGTATCCCTGGCCAAGGATTGACGACTTGTTCGATCATCTTAGTGGAGTATCGGTGTTTCGAAGATTGATTTGCGATCCGGATATCACCAGATCAAAGTCAGAGAGCATGATATACCCAAGACGACGTTCAGATCGAGATATGGATATTGAGAGTTTCTAGTAATGCCCTTTTGAGTAACCAATGCGCCAGCAGTGTTCATGCCATACTTAAACAAGTTCGTGATAGTGCTCATTAACGACATCTTGCTGTACAGTCGAAGTGAAACAGAGAACAAGAAATATCTTCGCGCAGTTCTTCAAACTATCAGAGAGCATAAGTTATATGCCAAGTTCAGCAAGTGCGAGTTTTGACTTGATCGTATTTCATACTTAGGTCATATTATTGCTAAAGGAGGAGTTGAACTGGATCCCAAGAAGATAAAAGCCGTTGAGACATGGCCAGTTCCTCGAACAGTTGCAGACGTTCATAGTTTTCTGGGGTTAGCCGGATATTATCGAAGATTTGTGTCAGACTTTGCTAGAATTTTGGCACCATTAATGCAGCTAACGCAAAAAGATGTGCGGTTTGATTGGACAACTGAATGTCAAACCTCTTTCGAGAAGCTCAATCAAAAGTTAATCACGACACATATTTTGACCCTTCCAGATGGAACAGGTGGTTTCAACGTATATTGTAATGTGTCAAGCAGAGGATTGTGATGTATTCTTATGCAGCATGGCAATATTTTAGCTTATACGTCTCGGCAGCTTCGAGACTATGAGAAGATTTATCCGACGCACGACTTGGAGTTGGCAGCAGTTATCTTTGCACTCAAACTTTTGAGACATTATCTATATGGAGATCGGGTAGAGATTTATAATGATCACAAGAGTTTGAAGTATGTATTTACTCAGAAGGGTCGCAACATGAGGCGGAGAAGATGGCTAGAATTGATGACGAACTATGACCTTGACCTTCAGTATTACCCTAGAAAGGCCAATATCGTAGCAGATGCCTTGAACAGGAGAGCAAGAGCCAATTTTTTGACAACGCAACGAAGAATATTAGAAGATATTTAGGAGATGGGTATAGAAGTAGTATTGCCTGGCAACACGGCATTGATGGCTGGTCTGCAAGTTCAGTCCAGTATAGTGGAAAGAATCATGGCAGCACAACCAACAGATGTCAAGTTTCAGCGTCTCAGAGCAAAGTGTGAGGCAGGACATAGACCAAAACTGAGCATTCACAGTCACGCAACTTTTCGTTTTAAGAATCGATTTTGTGTACCAAGTGGAGACCTTTGTCGCGGGATTATGGCAGAAGCTCATAGTTCACAGTATTCAGTGCATCCCGGAGGAACAAAAATATACAGAGACATTCGTCGGCATTTTTGGTGGAACGGAATAAAGAGAGAAATAGCTCGGTTTGTCTCTTGATGTTTGGTCTGTTAACAAGTTAATGCTAAGCATCAGAGACCCGCAGGACTTCTTCAACATTTACTAATTACGGAGTGAAAGTGAAAGCATATCACCATGGATTTCGTGCCAGGTCTTCCTAGATCTCCAGTTGGAAGAGATGCTATTTAGGCAATAGTCGATCGTCTCACGAAAGTTGCACACTTTCTTCCTTTTAGAATTGGTCAATCCACAGAACGGTTAGCTGAGATGTACATGAGACAGATTGTCAGACTACATGGTATGCCAGTTAGCATAGTCTCGGATAGAGTATCAAGGTTTACTTCTCATTTTTGGCAAAGTCTTCAGGAAAACTTAGGTACCGGTCTAAAGTTCAGTACATCATACCATCCGTAGACAGATGGTCAGTCAGAGCATACCATCCAGACTCTAGAAGATTTGCTTCGTTCATGTATCCTTGACTTTAGTGGTTCGTGGGAGGATCATTTGCACTTGGTCGAATTCTACTACAACAACAATTTTCAAGCATGTATCCAGATGACACCGTTCGAGACATTATATGGCCGGAAGTGCAGATCTCCTGTAGCTTGGAATGATATTGGTGAAAGGCAATTGCTTGGTCACGAAATGATAGCTCAGACAGTTGAAGTAGTCAACCAAGTCCGAAAGCATATTAAAGTAGCCCAAGATCGCCAACGTCATTGGGCCGATTCGCATTCGATGACCTTTTGAGTTTTTGGTCGACGACCATGTATTCCTTCGAATTTTGCCTACCCAATGAGTCATCAGATTCGTTGTACGAAAAAAAGCTTAGTCCACGGTACATAGGTCTTTTCGATATTCTCGAGCGAGCAGGAGATATTTTCTATCGTCTTGCTCTTCCGCTGTCACTTAGTGAGATACATAATATTTTCCATGTATCCTAGTTATGACGGTATATACCTGATACGAGTCATGTCATGGATCATTCAGAATTTGTTGTTGGTACCGACCTTTCGTATGAGGAAAGACATGTATCCATTTTGGACCAAAGAGAGAAGATTCTCAAGAACCGGGCCATTCGTTTAGTCCGAGTTGCTTGGGGGCATCACTTACCAGGCAAGTCGACTTAGTAGCGCGAGGATAAAATCTGAGCAAGATATCTGTATTTATTTGACTCGTGAGGTATATTTGTTCGTATATCTTGTACCCTGATCTTGTCTTGTGCATGTTTGTCCTGTTCTAGGTAGTTCGTATCATGTGATTGATATTCTTGCTTATTTTATTACCTACCTGATATCAAGAGATACCTTGATAGACCCGGTGCCTTATTGAAATTCTGAGGACATAATTTTTCTAAGAAAGTAAAAAAATTTGAGACTCGTCTCACTATTTTAGTATTATTGTATTTTATCTGGTATATGTGTGTTATAGCTGTATATTGCTTCCCGTATAATTTATAAAAAAAATTAGTTGCTTTCATGTAATTTCTAGAATTATGAATAGTGCTAGTCAACCTTTGATATATATAGCCTTCCATTTCTCTCTCTCCTCCTTATTCTTCTTCATTTCCTTCTCTTTCTTTATTTTCTTCTCCCTCTCCTATCCTTGCCCGAACCTTAGCCCCAGCCGTGAGCTTGCCTTGGGTAGTAGTTTAGTAGTGGGTTTAGGCAAGTACATTTTGCCAATGAGTAAGAACTTGCTATATTGTATTTATTTAGTTTTCTTGTATTTTATTGCTCTATATTGTTCTCTAAGAGTTTCTCTACATGTTTAATTCTTGGTATTTTCGATTTTAATACCTTGCTGGAGTAGATCTAAGTTTCCAGTTTGTAGCTTCCATGAGTTTGCTTGATTTTGATCTCTTAAAACTTGATATTTTTCAAAACTAGTAGTCACATGTTGATGAGAATTTGATTTCATGCGATTTTTAACTTTGCTTTGCTGGATTCGGATTTGAAATAAGGATTTCATGGAGAATACAAGTTTTCTAGACTTGGAGCTTTTCTATGGCAGACTTGCTATTTTTTGGACGATGGAACTTCATGCGCTCAGCACCTATGCGGCAGAGAGTGTCATACGGCACAAACTCTTTATCGCATAACCTTGCAGCATGTGCCTAAATTGTTGGGCACATGACTGAATCCACACTTGAGTTTTTGAAACAAAGTGCTTAAAAAAGCTAAGTGGCAGAAACTCTTTGTGTTGATTCACTGGACGCATAAAGGTATCCATGCGGCCAAAGTCTCGTTCGCCTCTTCCTTGATTGAGCGCATGATGTCACTACCACATTCCAAAAATAGGGATATTTTTGACTTTTATATATTATTAATATTGTGTGTAGTTATTTTAAATAATTGCATGATATGTGTGTGTGTATATATATATATATATATATATATATATATATATATATATATATATATATATATATATAGTGTTCTTAATGTTTGAGCTAGTGGACTTGGCCTAGAAGCCCACTAGATGAACCCCTGACCGAAATATAGGGTTATGAATTTAATTTGTATTATTTAGGATTAATTTATCGAGGTTGTAATTAATTACCGTTATTTTATTTTATTGTTGCGCCTTACCGTTGCTTCGATATTTAGAGTGTTACCCTAGCTTTTGCCTTCCAACAAATTTCACAACCTTGTCCTAGACGTGCCAGCCTTTCATTCTGACCTTTGTGTAACTCATAATAATGCTCTCTTGTGCTTCATTTTAATCGCACAACATTCGTCGCAGACGTTATTATTTTAATTTCGAATAAATTCAACTTTGTATCGTTGTGCATTCCAATCAAAATTGGAGACACAATCTCGACCCATTTTTGTGCAACCCAAATTAGGGTAATATTCTTTTCTGAGTCTTCTTCATTCATGACACTTCTGTCACACTTAATTTTAGCCCTATGTACTTCTAATTAATTTTAGAACACCAATTGTATTAATTTTTAATTAAATAAATCCAAAATCTAACTTTGTGCAATTTTCTAATTGTTGGACACTTTTATGTAAAAGTGTATTAAGGTGACCACCCCATTGGACACAACACAGGAAGAAACACATTTCTCCTTTATGTGAATTTTTCCATAATTTATTGGAGTGTGTAACCCTCAACATCAACCCACCTTGAACCAAATGCAATCCTACCCATCCATTTTGAATCTAGGGAATCATAGCCCTTGGAATGCCTACATGAGAACCCTTTTTCCAAGTGTTGACCAAGTCAAATATTTCTAAGTCAACCCAACACCATGTGTATATATATTTTCTTTTATTTTCCTTTTCTTTTTCTATTCCCTTCAACCAAACCAAGCAGCCGACCCATCCCTATTCTTCTCCTTCCCCTTTCCTTCAACCCCTCGACCGCCGGACTGAACCCTTCGCCGGAGAACTCGACCGGATCCTCCCGTCGCCAACCACCTGAGCAGTCGTGTACGACCCAGTCTTCGCCTGAACCGCTACCATCTCCCTCCTCGTCACGGCCCCGAGCCGCTTCGACCCCCACGTCGACTTCGAACCCACCTGCATCGAGCCGCTGTCCACCTCGTCGATGATCGACTGCACAGCGCCAGAGAAGCTGCTGACCCGCCATCCTCACCGGATCTTCCTTTCCCCCATCGACTGAACACCTACACTCGTCGACCGGATCCTCCGCCGACCGACTAGAAGCCCCGTTCGCCTGAGAGCCCGTCGACCACCACCTTTATCACCTCGACCACCACCACTCTACACCATCACCTGAACCACCCCCTTCCTGCCAACCCGGAGCACTCCTCTTCCCCGGCCACTGCTCCCAGCCACCACCACCCTTCACCTCTCCTCTCATCCTCCTCGCCGAGTCCACGCACCACCAGCACCTTCACCACCACCATCATGACTTTGTCCACCTTCACCTTCATCATAATCACCATCATCATCACCAACGTCATCGTCAACGTCGTTATCAACAATCCTCATCATCAACATCGTCATCATCAACGTCGTCGTCATCGCCGCTCTCGTGCACGTGCACGCCGAGGCCAAGGTGAGGAGTATTTCCTCTTGTGAATTGTTGTGTACGCATACGTACGCGTATGCGTATATTACTTATTTGGTATGTATATATATATATATATTGGTATATATATATTTAGTATGCGTATATTGTTCATTTAGTATATGTATAAATATATTTAATATGTATAATTGGTATATATATATATATATATATATATATATATATATATATATATATATATATATATATATATATATGATTTTAATTAGTATATATACACATATATATATGGTATATGTATTTATTTGGTGTACATATATATTATGAGTATTAATGTTATATGCTAGTTAATAATATGTATAATTATATATGTACAAGGTGACCCGAGTGTAATTACGGATATCCCGTAGTTACATTGACCTGTGACCATGTAACATGTTAGCAGACTGCCATATGTAAACTGACGTACTGGCAAGGCCCGTATTATTTTTTACTGTCTGATTTTGCACAACAATTGCAGACGTGACACCCGTGCAGCTAAGCGCACGCTTGACCCTGTTAGATGACTGGGATCACCCCTAGAGTACCCCTGAGTTCAGTGTAATTATGGTTATGTATGTGCTAGTGTTTTGGCTGATGCAATATTGTATTATATGATATGTATATAGGACCATTGGATTATTCTGCGAGACTTCAGGAGCAGGACATTGGTATTGCCAGCTAAGGACCCCAGGCGAGTACATTCTCTGATAATTTCCGTTATTTGATCATTTCTATAATTCCAGTACTTAAAATATTACATCTGATTCTTGACACTGTGCTACACGGACTAGTATATAGATTGGATCTGCAGTCATGAGATGTTACATTGGTTATCGTATTGACATTGTACACAACATTGATATTAGACATTGATATTAGACATCGTACATGATATATTGGACATTGATCGTGTATCATAACGTGTCATGATTGGATCCACAGTACTAGTTGGGGGCGGAGGAAATTGCTAGTGAGAGATGTGATCAAATCCCTATCGTACAAGTGTAGACATTGATAGTATTAATCATACACCTCACGTATGATTAGCCAGACCATGTAGCTATCGAACAAGTTCCCAAGCCGATCACATTTCGAAACTACTATTCCAAACACATAGAATAGTTACAGTCCTCTATTTTTAGTTCATATACTACATCACTCGTATATGATATTGTACCTCTCTCTTTTTATTTCATATATGCACTGACTGTACCATATTGCCTATATTGCATGTCTCTTTATTTTTGCCATTGCATTTATTCATTGTCTTCTCTCAGTATATAGCATCATCTATTTATTATTTTATAGTCCTTATCAATTAACTGGAACTGTTATTTGGGTTGTACTTTGCTCCATCCTGACTAGAATTTTTTTTCCAGACTGCGCCTTAGAGGACTGGTGTCCGACATTTTATAGACCACAGGGAGAGTAGCTGCAGCCTTGGACTTTGTAGCAGGTGTGATTCCCGGGAGGTCTAGCCGGGATCACTAGTTATTCAGTTAGTTTCTTTTAGCAGTTTATTGGTATCGGATTTATTTCCGGCATACTTTGAGATTTGGATGTTATTGTTTGAGTTAGACTATTTATTTTTAGACTTGTGATGTATTTTATTTATTCTCTTCGATATCTTATCATGTTGTAGTTATGTGATTGAGTATATTGTTCATATTATATTGTGATATACGTGTCTCCTTGTGGAGTTGGATGCTCGTATGAGATTGTTTAGATAGTATTATGACCTAGACAGCATTCTACCGCCGATGTTGCGGCATAGGATGGACATACCCACGTACTCGTACCCCAAAATTCGGGTGCAGGTCGTGACACATTTTTAGTGGTGGCTCATGCAGGTCAGACTTCGCAAGTTGTGCGATGTCGTGGTAGTGCGACATCTTAGTTGTACTACTGCGTGCCTGCGATAGGATCTAGGATATAGCATACTAGGATGAGAGTGAATACTCAATCACAATTAGGAACACTTCCAATCTATTGCTATTGATATTCCTTCTTAATATTGCTTCCTTAGAATTTTACCGTCCTCCCTTGATGATATCGTATCTATTGCATAAATTTATTCTTTTCGGTCTGTCTTCAGGATGCCGCCGAAGACAAGATCTATGAGAGTAGGAGCATCAACTTCAGAGGGGTCTGCCATCTCTCCACCTGATGGACAGACATCTGGAGTTCCTCCTCTTCCACCTGTTTCGAGTGTTGCCCCAGCTATGACGGACAACCTTCCACCTCCACCGACACCGATTCCCGGAGGTGTGCCCACTGACGGGGCACAAATGTTTACACTGATCCAAGGCATGTTAGAAGCCCAGAGAGTGACAGCAGAAGCTCAGCGAGTTCAAGCTGAAGCTCAGAGGGTGCAAGCAGAGGTGCACCAGGCACAGACAGAGCTGATGAGAGAGAGCATGGAGAATGCTCATCAGGTGGCTCTCCAGGCTGTGGAGAGAGTAGCACAACAACAGCAGTTTTCTGGCCAGCAGTAACAGCAGAGATCAGGCACTATAGTGGACTTTAAGAGGATGATGCCTCGATAGTTCAAAGGCACAGAAGGAATACTCTACGCTGACGATTGTTTAGAGGACATAGAGAGAAACTTGCACTTAGCACAGATTCCGGAGATTCTTCAGATCGAGGCCGCTGGCAGTCAGATGTTTGATATCGCGCTGACGTGGTATCGTACCGAGCCGAGACTCACTGACGGAGGACTTACTTGGGAGGACATCAAGGAGCTCTTCAAGGAGAAATTCTTTCCTGACGTAGCTTTGGAAGCATTGGAAAGTCAGTTCCATGACTTAGTCCAAGGAAGCATATCAGTCGACGAATACGCCGTAGAGTTTTGCCGATTGAATCGATTTGCACCATCGATGATTCGAGACCCAGGAGATAGAGCACGAAAATTTAGGAAGGGATTGAATAGAGAGATCAAGTCTCGTACTCCAGGATGACGTACTGCTATATTTGAGGGTATTCTGATGGATGCCCAGATTGCTGAAGATGACTTGGACCTCAGGCCCAAGAGAGGACGCGACACTTCTAGAGCGACAGGTGGTAACACAGGACCGGCCAAGCGCCCACACTTTTAACAACAACAATAACAGAGGTTGTACCAGCAGCAGCATCAGCAACACCAGGCACCAGTTCGTATTCAGCAGGATCAGCAGCAGCCTCCAAAAGAGACACAGCAGACTTGTCATTACTGTAAGAAGCCAGGTCATCGTTGGGAGAACTGTAGAGCGAGACTAGAACTTTGTTTGCACTGTGGCGCTGCGGGACATCGAGTGAGGGATTGTCTTCTAGCCCCTTATCTTCCCGGCCAGCGAGTAGCTCCAAATCATAGAGATCTAGTTAAGCCACCTGTGGAACCGCAGATTGCTCAGCACCCGCGAAGGAAGCCACCCAAGCAGGGCAGGGCATTTGCGATGACGGTCGAGGAGACCGATACTGCAAGTGATGTGTTAGCAGGTTCTGTTCTTTTCTTTCCTTCTATTCTTTTCTATTTGATTGATTGATTGATTCCTTATTACCGTAGTTGTGTCAGTGATTTTTTTGTTAGAATGTAGTTAGTAGTACACCCTGACAGAGACTGCAATACCATGACGAAAGACACCATAACCATATATGTTTTCCCTAGATTGCATATTGAATGATTGTAGGTAGAATTTTCTTAAGACCTTGATTGTTGGGGGTTTGACCGTAGTGAAGATTAATGAAGAGGTTATGACTTGACAGAGAGACAATGTGTCTTAAATTTCGAGGACGAAATTCTTTTAAGGAGGGTAGACTTGTCACTACCACATTCCAAAAATAGGGATATTTTTGAATTTTTATATATTATTAATATTGTGTGTAGTTATTTTAAATAATTGCATGATATGTGTATTTATATATATATATATATATTATATATAGTGTTCCTTAATGTTTGAGCTAGTGGACTTGACCTAGAAGCCCACTAGATGAACTCCTAACCGAAATATAGGGTTGTAATTAATTACCGTTATTTTATTTTATTGTTGTGCCTTACCGTTGCTTCGATATCTAGGACAAGGTTGTAAAATTTGTTATCAAAAAAATCCAAAACCCAATTTTCTGCAATTTTCCAATTGTTGGACACTTTTATGCAAAAGTGAATTAAGGTGACCACCCCATTGGACACAACACAGGAAGAAACTCATCTCTCCTTTATGTGAATTTTTTCATAATTTATTGGAGTGTGTAACCCTCAACATCAACCCACCTTGAACCAAATGCAATCCTACCCATCCATTTTGAATCTAGGGAATCATAGCCCTTGAAATGCCTACATGAGAACCCTTTTTCCAAGTGTTGACCAAGTCAAATATTTTTAGGTTAACCCAACACCATGTGTATATATATTCTTTCTTTTATTTTCCTTTTCTTTTTCTATTCCCTTCAACCAAACCAAGCAGCCGACCCATCCATATTCTTCTCCTTCCCCTTTCCTTCAACCCCTCGACCGCCGAACCGAACCCCTTCGCCGGAGAACTCGACCGGATCCTCCCGCCGCCAACCACCTGAGCCATAGTGCACGACCTAGTCTTCGCCTAAACCGCTGCCATCTCCCTCCTCGTCACGTCCCCGAGCCACTTCGACCCCCACATCGACTTCGAACCCGCCTGCACCGAGCCACTGTCCACCTCATCGAGGATCGACTGCACAGCGCCGGAGAAACCGTTGACCCGCCATCCTCGCCGGATCTTCCTCTCCTCCATCGACTGAATACTTGCACTCGTCGACCGGATCCTCCATCGACCGACTAGAAGCCCCGTTCGCCTAAAGCCCGTCGACCACCACCCTTATCACCTCGACCACCACCACTCTACACCATCACCTGAACCACCCCCTTCCTGCCAACCCGGAGCACTCCTCTTCCCCGGCCACTGCTCCCAGCCACCACCACCCTTCACCTCTCCTCCCATCCTCCTCGCCGAGTCCACGCACCACCAGCACCTTCACCACCACCATCATGACTTCGTCCACCTTCACCTTCATCATAATCACCATCATCATCACCAACGTCATCGTCATCGTCGTTATCAACAATTCTCGCCATTGTCGTCGTCATCAACATCGTCGTCATCAACGTCGTCGTCATCGCCGCTCTCGTGCACGTGCACGCCGAGGCCAAGGTGAGGAGTATTTCCTCTTGTGAATTGTTGTGTACACATACGTACGTGTATGCGTATATTACTTATTTTGTATGTATATATATTGGTATATATATATTTAGTATGCGTATATTGTTAATTTAGTATATATATAAATATATTTAATATGTATAATTGGTATGTATATATATATATATATATATATATATATATATATGTGATTTCAATTAGTATATATACACATATATATATGGTATATGTATTTATTTGGTGTACATATATATTATGAGTATTAATGTTATATGATAGTTAATAATATGTATAATTATATATGTACTAGGTGATCCGAGTGCAATTACGAATATCCCGTAGTTACATTGACCTGTGACCATGTAATATGTTAGCAGACTGCCATATGTACACTGACGTACTGGCAAGGCCCGTATTATTTTTGACTGTCTGATCTTGCACAGCAATTGCAGACGTGACACCCGTGTAGCTAAACGCACGCTTGACCCTGTTAGATGACTGGGATCACCCCTAGAGTACTCCTGAGTTCAGTGTAATTATGGTTATGTATGTGCTAGTGTTTTGGCTGATGCAATATTGTATTATATGATATGTATATAGGACCATTGGGTTGTTCTGCGAGACTTCAGGAGTAGGACATTGGTATTGCCAGCTAAGGACCCCAGGCGAGTACATTCTTTGATAATTTTCGTTATTTGATCATTTCTATAATTCCAGTATTTAGAAATATTACATCTGATTCTTGACACTGTGCTACACGGACTAGTATATAGATTGGATCTGCAGTCATGAGATGTTACATTGGTTATCGTATTGATATTGTACACGACATTGATATTAGACATCGTACATGATATATTGGATATTGATCGTGTATCGTGACGTGTCATGATTGGATCCACAATACTAGTTGGGGGCAGGGAAAATTGCTAGTGAAAGATGTGATCAAATCCCTATCGTACAAGTGTAGACATTGATAGTGTTAATCATATACCTCACGTATGATTAGCCAGACCATGTAGCTATCGAACAAGTTCTCAAGCCGATCACATTTCGAAACTACTATTTCAAACACTTAGAATAGTTACAGTCCTCTATTTTTAGTTCATATACTACATCACTCGTATATGATATTGTACCTCTCTATTTTTATTTCATATATGCACTAACTGTACCATATTGCCTATATTGCATGTCTCTTTATTTTTGCCATTGCATTTATTCATTGTCTTCTCTCAGTATATAGCATCATCTATTTATTGTTTTATAGTCCTTATCAATTAACTGGAACTGTTATTTGGGTTGTACTTTGCTCCATCTTGACTGGAAATATTTTTTCAGACTGCGCCTTAGAGGACTGGTGTCCGACATTTTATGGACCACAGGGAGAGTAGCTGCAGCCTTGGACTTTGTAGCAGGTGTTATTCCCGGGAGGTCTAGCCGGGATTACTAGTTATTCAGTTAGTTTCTTTTAGCAGTTTATTGGTACCAGATTTGTTTCCGACATACTTTGATATTTGGATGTTATTGTTTGAGCTAGACTATTTATTTTTAGACTTGTGATGTATTTCATTTATTCTCTTCGATATCTTATCGTGTTGTAGTTATGTGATTGAGTATATTGTTCATATTATATTGTGATATATGTGTCTCCTTATGGAGTCGGATGCTCGTGTGAGATTGTTTAGATAATATTATGACATAGACAGCATTCTACCGCCGATGTTGCGGCGTAGGCTGGACGTACCCACGTACTCGTGCCCCAAAATTCGGGTGCGGGTCGTGACACATGACAGAACCGACCTTGCACGACTTTCCATGATTTTGTCTTTTCCCTCTGACTCCCTGTCTTGACCAGTTACATCGGTTACTTCTCTGACACGGCAAGTCACATAAGTCACTTCCCTGATCTTGCATTTATTGCATGTCACTCACCTTGTCCCGAGGAGTGGACTTTGCATCTTCCATGCGCCAGCTCTTCCATGTGCCAGCTCTTACATGCGCCAGATCTTGCATACGACCAGCTCTTGTATGCGACCACCTTACCCCCATGCGCCTATGATACTTGTAGTAGCTTAGCTTCTTATGATTTGTTCTCTTATGGTTTAATTGTTTCATTGTTTAGCCTCTTCTGTTTAATTATTATGAATGCAAGCTTTCTCTAAATTATTTATAACCCGAATTGTGACAACCTGCCAGAACATGAAATTTTCTGAACATGGATTATATTGACACTGTTAATATGAACTCACGACACCTGACATGTACTGATACTCCTGATAGTGACTCGACGAAGCGCTCTTGACATGCTAAAATTGAACATGGATTGTATTCCCGATACCAGACTTACCATGATATTCCTGATAATAGCCCATCGTATCGATTTAACCTAACCTGTACTGATACTCCTGATAGTGGCTCGACGAAGCATACTCCTGACATGCTAGAATTTTCTGAACTATAATGCTTGAATTGATAAGATAAATTTTTGTAGTTGATTTTCTTGCTCATGTCCTGAATGTACTTGTCAAGCTACTGTCTTATCCTGTATCATGTCTAAGGCAAATTTCTGAGCACCACGGTCAGAAATTCTTGATAACTTGTCCAGGATAACAACTAGATTAATGAATTAGAAGCATCTAGAGAGATTTTCTGGCTACATGCAATCCCGGTCTCCCAGCGACATCTGATAGATTTGGAGCTCTCTGTCGTGAGGGACACACTTTCAGCACGCCGTCGAGTGTTTCATTACATGTAAATTACTGTACCTGATATAATCTATTCTATGTATGCTTACGCCTAGATAACCCGAATAGTCTGTAGGACATCTGGCTGTATGAAATCTCAAACTGCATGTATTAGTAACTAGGACTGTGATAACCCTAGTTAGCTAACGATAGCAAGCCGTAGGGCATAATTTGTCGTGATTGCTTGATTTCCAGTCTAGTCTAGTCTAGTCCAGTCCTGATTTATTTAACAACTAATCTGAAAACTGTAACATGAGTACTGATTCCATATATCCTTGTTTAAATACTCCAGAACTGTTTAACTGTTATTTTACCTGCTGTACTTATTTAATTATTTCTTGTGTTATTTCTTACTGATTTGTCTGCATGCTGGTTTTAGTTCCTAAGTTGGCTCCCTTGTGGTACTTGTTGTTTTGGGGTCTGACTCAACTGGTTTTGTATGGCCAAATTTTGGAGCAGGATCGCAGGATCTTTCGTATTTTCTGCCTCAAGATGGTGAACACCAGGAGCACCTGAGGACATGAATGTGTTTCTTCTTCATCACCTACTTAATCTCGTACTTATACTTTTGAGGCGTTTAGCCACCGAGCACGTGTTTAGCTCGTGTTTTGAAAATTGACATTCTAGCATGCAGGCCTACATGTAAAGCATATTCTAGACTATAGCTAAAGCTGATCATGTAATATTGTACTCTTGCTAGTTCTTCATTTTGTAACTAGCTTCATGACCATCTGTGTATGTATAGTTTGGGACGCCTTACTATTATATGTTTGGTGATCATACATCTTGTAAATTGTTGCTTGCTTGATATTAAGACAACTAGGATTATTGACCCAGGGATGACTGTTGGATTGTAGAGTAAAACCCCCACATGTCTAGACAGTCGTGACTGTATCTCGAAGTATTAGTACTCTGGTGTACGTAGCTGGCTTGTCCGCCTTCGCTCTCTAGTATTTTGGTTCTGGGACGTGACAATAGGATACAAGAAGCATGGGATGCATGATGCAGGACGCATGGGATTCTGGACGCATGGGATGTTGGGCTCATGGGATGCATGACGCATGGGATGTTGGATGCAGGGATGCAGGAGGCATGGGATTCTTCGCACATGGGATGCAAGACGCAGGGATGGGGGACGCATGGGATATTGGACGCATGGACAGCCATGCACCCAATAAGATAGGTGCATGCTGGAAGAGGTCGCATAAAACTGGGCCGCATAGGACTCCATCATCCCAAATCAACACGAACTCTATGAAAAAAACTTCAAAAATGTGAAAACTTATTTTCTTCATAAAATTTTTATTTTAACTCCAAATCAAGTGAAACAAAAGTCAAAATCGCACAAAATATAATTCTCTACCACATGGAATAATTAGTTTCCAAAAATAACAAGTTTTTATAAATCAAACCAAAAAAAACCCATGGAACCCATAAAAATCTTAACTTTAAAATGTATATCTACTCAAATCTATCCATCAAAACCACAAACTTCAAGTATTAAAAGTGCTTAGAAACTCATGGCACACATATTAGACTAATAATATACAAGCAAAAGCAAGAATTAAAATCTAAGTGTTTGTTCATGTCATGCAATGTGTACTTGCCTAAAATGAAGAATGAGAAGAAATGAAGAGAATGAGGAAAGAGAAAGAAGGCTTATATAGGCTAGGTTGGATGCTTGACCATTGGATCAAGTCATGATCAATCCTAGCCATTTAAATAAACCATGAGCCCAAACTCAACCAAAAAATGGGTCCAGTCCCTTTGGAGTGACCCAAGTCTTCAACTTCTGAAATTGGGATCTCATCGATTTCTGGGCGCAGTCTTCGTAGTTTTCTTTTGGACAAATAAATTATGCCACTTCAAAATTCGACTGGTACAGGGGAACAAGTCAGTAAGTCCATTAAAAATCCAGGCCGCTATCTCGAGAACCGAATAGTCGAGGAAGTTTATAAATATGAGAAGGACGAGAAATAAAACTACATCATTCATATGCCTCCATTGGATCTTTCCTCTTCTGTTCTTGCGAATGATTGATGCCGCCTGAGTCTTCCCTCTCATGGGAAACTCTAACATGAGTAGGCTGCTTGGGAGTTTGATTCCCTTGTCATTGTAGATACTTGCATATTTTCTTGTAAGTATGCTAAGTATACTCTTTTGTTTGCAAGAGTTTCCTCAAATTGTCCTGACAATGATGAAGCGTGAAGGATATCATAAGGATCCTTGTTCGGAGTGAACAAACAAATTACTTGAATGATAGTTTGTCGTCTTCAAACCAAATTGGTTGTGCGCACACAAAAGATGAGACTCACCTTTATTAGGTAGCTCTGCAATGGTGCTTCTCACGCTACGATAACCAATAGTGTGCTTAGAAAACCTAGAAGGGGCAAATTGCTTACCCTCCCTCCATTGCTGCAAATCCCGACCAGCGTAATATTACGTCCTCCGACCTTAACCTTGTTGGTATGGTCAGAAGACGTGAACTTGCGAGTCACTCCTTCATCAGGTCTACAACATTACACATGGTATAACTTGAATGCCAATAAAAATCTCTCATCATGTAATGTGATCTTGAATATTGATGAAAAGCTCTGATTTTGTAGCTGTTGTAGTTTGTCTTTATTTTGCATGCCACAACCCTTTTTCTTTTCCTCTTTCTGTTTGACGAGTATAGATGTACCACATCAAGTAGACTTGCTTTTAGGTCACAAAAAATGTCCAACTGAGAATGATAATAATGATACTTGAGCACTTGCCGAGGAACATGGAGCGACCTTTAATGGATCTACTATTTATGGCATATCTATTGCTAAATATGAACAATAGAGAAGAGAATTTTAAGGTGGAACCAAATGATGAGATTTAGTCCAAAAATTTTTAGAGTCTGGTGCGATCATAATGAGTTTGGTAATCTAAAGCATTGATTGTTTAGAGGTAGTGTGGACATAAACAACCTTTAGATGAAAACATTGATGAAAATGTTGACACTTAATGATATATTCTTGAACAAAATGGAAGTGTACTAGAGGAATAAAATTCAACACTATCAGAGGTAGGATAAGACGTGATAGCCGCATCATTCCTAGAAGTTCATTGTCTGGGAGGAGTATGGATCATGGTGATGAACGTCAAAGAGGTTAACATATTGTCGTTTAGCGAGACGAAACTAAGTATAATAAGAAAGTATGACCGTTTAAGGATAACTTTTGTACATGTTGACTGATCATCCGTTGGTAAATGTAGACATGTTGCTGGAAACAATAGAAAATATTAGACATCTTTTAAGGAATATAAACAGATAATGGCATCTTGTAGGAATTTAAGCAGCCGAGGAAGATGAGAGAAGACTTACTAATTCGCTAGAAAATTATTGGTTATGCTAGGAGGCGCTGGGGAATCAAGAAGTGGTTGAAAATGTTAATAGTGAAATTGTCAGAAATCTATTAATCCTCTAGGGATTAAAATAGATAAGAAGTGATAGTGAAATTTGTTGGGAGTCCATTAATCCTCTAGAAATTAAAATAAAGAAAAGCGGAGGGGTGAGAAGTTTGATTAACGGCGGAAGTATTGTGGCCCACAATACTTCTTTTATTGCTTTTTTTTTATTCAACATTCGGACGAATGCTTAGCCAGGGAATGATTGCTCTAGGTGAGAGGTGTCAAGCCTTGGCGTTTGTTGTCCGTTAGGTTTCTACTAGCAAATATTGGCTTAGGGTGTCCGTTGCCATCAGTCAATGATGTAGGCAAATTTTGTATCTCATGGGATGTCACATTTGCCGCCAGGAGTTTCGTAGTTTCGTGAACATAACATACTAACGTCAAAATCCCATATTAAGAGGTCAGCGGACCATGATTCTTCCGCAAAATCTGAAGCGGTATCAGACGAAGAACTCAGAATGACGTATCCTAACCCATGTTTCGTCTTTTGATAATAGTCATTGGGCTTGCCTCTAAGGATAAAAGCTCGCAACAAAAGCAACATCCTTTTCGTAGTTCAGCCCTCGTCCTTTATGGTGCGCACAAACACTATTGGACAGAGTGCTATCACAAAAGGATGCTCCGGCTACGGTTGCTCTATGTATGCTTATGATGTGCGTTTGATAAGCACAAAAATTGAGACTATTTATAGCAAAAAAATATCATAAAATTAATTAATTGCTATGTTCCCACAAGCAGCACTGTCCCGCCAGAGGAGACCTCGCGAGAACCAATGTCCTACGATTGTAGGCTCCGTGCAAGACCACATTAGCCCACGATCACGCGAGGCTCAAGGAGAAACTGCTACGTAGCTCCACGTTCACACGGCTCACAAGGAGATTTTGATACGTAGCAACGGATACACGGGAGAGTAAGCACAGTCCCACTGGAGGTAACTGCACATTATGCCACGTGGCTTCTCACAGTTGTAACTGCACGCAATACGATGAGCACAATCTTAACATATGTTGACAAATCACCTCTATTTTCACAATATCACTGAGACCTCGATCTCTGCACATATGGCACGTTAATTGCAGTTGTTCAGTCTCGCAGGAAGAAAGCTCCAAGAAGCTCTTGCTAAAAAAATCGTGAAACTTCCGCGAAGAAGCTCTTCCCGCTTAAAGGAGCTCCCCGAAAGGAATTTCCTTTTGATGAAAAGCGGTTCTCACATGGTAAGTCTTTCACGCAGGGAGGGACTCTCACTAGAATAAAATTCTTGTATAAAAATCTTACCCGGCAGGAAAGTTCCTGCAGCGAATGTCTTCTAGTTAGAAAGGAACTTCCTGCGGAAAGTCTGCACTTTGATGATTTGTTTGCTTCTACAATCAGAACGACGTCCAACATAGGGAACCAAAGTAACTCAACCTAACAATCTCGGTTCGATTTGGTTCTTTAATCAGTTTCATACATTGAAAATTATCATCAATACTGTTCTTTTATTCACCTGTGGTTTCTTTTCTTTTTCTTACACAGAGTAGCCGGACAATATGCGCATTCTGAGTAGCTGCTGCAATACATACAAAGAACCAACCTTATATTTGACATTAAGATACATGATGCACATTCCTCCAATAATTAAGTATACTGGTAGAGATTGGAGAAGTCTTGCACTTTTGCTGGCGAGGTTCGTCAGTGCTTGTGTCCCAACTCTAAGGCATACTGAGTACACTTGTCACACTGGATCTTTCCCAGTGATGCCAAGGGAAACAATGCAGTAGCAATTTGTTGGAAGTCTCATACATTCTCTCAAGCAAATATGTCATATCAATATTTAAATAGCAAAGCCACGTCATAAACCAACGAACACGAAGTTGTTAACATCAAGAAATTTAGTTATCTATTATCTCAAAAGCAAGTAAATAATCTGTGTAACCAATCCCCAACCTAATCATCCATAATCATCAAAATTAATCAAAACATAAATCATAAATAAAAGTGGGTTATATTTAATTAGTATATATACAACTTTGGCCAGGATTGGAGAGGAGGCTGCCACCGCTCTCATGAAAGCAAACAATGAAAGAGTGAATTAAGAGTTTATTAAATTAGGTATATGTACACCTTCGGTCTGCTCTCATGAATGCAAATAACGTAAGTACGAGTTAGGCTTTATTCAATTAGGTATATATACTACTTTGGTTCTTCACGATTTCTTTCCCTCAACCTGGAATCAGACCAAAAAAATAAAAAGATTTTAAAAAGAAACGATCGGACCGAGAGCTGAAAAGAACCAACCCAACCCAACCCAACCCGACCAAGAGTTTTTCGGTCCTGTTCGTTTTTTTTCCGGTTCCTGCACACCCCTCCAACTGAGAAGTTCTATACAAGAGGACTCGTCAAATAGGAGATCATGCAAGGAAGTGAAATTCTACATTAAGCTTGTGTGAACTTGCGAGTCAAACTTGTGATATGTTGTTTATGAATTCTAAAAGTGAAACTAAACTGGGCATATGTTTTACAGATCTTAGTGTCTATGCGAATATACTCTGTAAATTTCAAAACTTATGTATCGACATCTTCAGCATCCTTGTTATCTGTTTCGTGTATTACTATTGGAAGCTAGATTAATATAGAAGATTATGCTTATGAATTTATGTTTGATAATAATCTACAAAGTGAATTTGATTTTGAAAATGATTAACCCTTCATCCGTTGTATGACTAGAATCTTTCACTATTAATTGGGTTGGCCATGGAGCGTAAAAAGTTTCATACAAAATTTGACAAAGTTTTATGACCGGCTGTTATCCGTTGTATGCCTTACTATTGTTTGATGTTGTTTGGAACAATTTGTTTCAATTGTTTAATGTAATCAAATCTGAAAGTCCAGAAGATCCCTTAGAAAAATATTTCAAATGGAGGCACTTCTGGCAATTTTCAAATTTTAATGTTATGTTCTATATCTTATTCTATTGTTCCGAGCTATCACTCAGACGGCATAGGCAGACTGATTAGATATGCCGACTGATACGATATGACCGACCGATATGAAGAAACCCGCTCCTGACCCATATCAGCAGTATCTAAACCAAAATGGTCGATATATTGGTCAAACCGGTAGATATATTGGCCTAACTAGATATGAACCATAGGTTGGATCATTTCGGTTTCAACTAGGTTACAAAGTTTTAGAAATTAGTGTTTAGTGTGACTTAGAATATGTATGTTTGATAGAGTTATATTCCAAATTACACTACAAACCAATAGGCCTAACTCGGTACGGGTTGGATAATTTGGGTTTAAACTTCAAACATGGTTTAAAAAACTGGGTTTAGAATGTCTATATTTTCACTAGTGTTTAGTGTGACTTAAAATATGTGTGGATAGAGCCATATTCTAAATCACACTAAATAGTAATTCTATCATATTCATATTAATACTCTAAATTTGCCATTATGTTATGAAGTGAATTGTTATTCTATACTATCATGAGGTCATATCTCCTAATATATCCGGTATATCACCCCGTATATGATTTTTTGTACAATATGAAGAGCTTTTAGGCAATAATTCTATTCTCCCCCCACCGCCCAGGTATTTTTGCTATTAAAGGAAGTTCACAAGATATCCCGTAATATTCAATTTTTCCATCATTTGACCTTTTTTAATAACATATGATTTAGATATATTATAATACATCACCTGCTATACAGATAGCTCATACTAGAGATGAATTTAGTTTCACACTTAAAACTCATAGAAGTCCTAGATGAAACAAGGTAATATTCTAACTTCCTTTCTTATAGGATCTCTTCAACAAGTCCTTCAATATATAACATGTAGGAAATCTCATCTTCTCTCATTTAAATAACTTATCAAACTAGAATATTTTCTTGTAAATCACTTGTCAACTTTGCAGCTTACCTAGGGGGATACACCAAAAAAGAAGAAGAAATGGATTGTTGAGCTTCACTCTCCACAAGGTGTTACAAATTTCACAATGTCACTCCCTTAAACCTCCATTAACCATGGTTCACAGTATCAGTATCGAAATTGGACCCTTTCCATGAGTATCGGGGCCGACAATTTATGATCAGAATATCGGACTTTTGTTATCAAAAACCAAAATTGAATGAAATAATAGTCAACCTTATTGATTGATTCGTCCGCGATAAATAAATTTTTTTTTCATTTACATTCTCTTACAACTTTACTAAGCTTTTACGTCATTGTTGATTGGTCTTTTTTATTCATTTCTCTTTACCGAATTGAATGTGAAAGAGACCCCCAATGTCATTATCGGTGAATATTGATTGCGGTCGGTAAACAGATCGGAACATGCCAAATTGTATCAGATCGGTATCGGATGATACTGCAAACTATGCCATTAACTAGCAAAATCCAACAATCAAAACTAGAATGGCATCTTGGTTATGAACTAGCTTCCTCTCTTTTTTTCCTCCTTTTCCTCTCTCCTTCCCAGCCAGGGAATCATTCACATCAAATACTTCGAAATAGGACGGGCGATTGCATATGCCGCCACCAATCCGTCCTTCTTGCTTCACCGGTCCAACCCTCAACAAATTTAAACATTGCGAATAGATCCACAAGGAAGGTGCCTTACCTATTGTTCACCTTCCGACTCAGACAGGGTTAACCAAAATATCTCGGAAGGTGCATCAACACACCGACCATCATGTAGAGATCCATTATGAGGGAATAATTATGAAACTTGTGATGGTGGAGCAAAAAACAAGGGTTTCTCAATAATTACATGCTAAGAGGAGAGAGCGAGGGTACGCTCGACCTCTCAACAATGCCTACGAGTGGGGCCCAACAATAGCGTGAGAACCTTTGTGCATGATTTAACCCTCCTGTGTGTGTTTCGATGGCAGGTAGGGCACAAGTGTTGGAGTATATGGTTCAACGTAGGTGGCAATTGAGGGGTTGTCAGAACGTTTCCATACGACTCATAGCTTGCCAACGACCGACGACATGGAAAGGGATAGCCAGTAGTATTTTTTTATTACAGATAGTAGTTTCATGAGTAAAAGGACCATTTTTCACATTTCGTTTTTATTTACATTCCCGACATCACAGATTGGGAGGGAAGCCGCCAGAGAAATTGGCATAGAATTAAGAAATGGCAAAAATGATTGGAAAATGACTAACAAGGGGGATAAGGTAAGGGGGGTAGCAGTTACACGGGGACATGACACTTTTCAAAGACGTGTTTCATGGTGTTATTATTTGAGACAGGATAAAGGTGAATAATTGAACACATCTATGTTGAAGACTTCACATTTCATTTTTATTTACATTCCCGACTTCACATATTGCCAGAGAAATTGGCATAGAATCAAGAAATGGCAAAATGATTGGAAAATGACTAACAAGGGGGATAAAGTAAGGGGGATAGAAGTGATTAATCTGCACGGGGACACTTTTCAAAGTCGTGTTTCATGGTGCTATTACTTGAGACGGGATAAAGGTGAATAATTGAACACTATCTATGTTGAAGACCTTAAGGCCTGGACACAGGCTTGAAGACTATAATTAGGGGTATGTAATAGGTAAGTTGAGATAAGTTTGTGATTTGTTACTGGGACTTTGTGTTATAGCTTCATCTTAATTGTTATGATAAATGTATAATTGAAAACTATAGCATTGCATGCAAATCTTGTTTGCAAACTGAAAATACAAAGGTCGAGACTTCAATATCAATTGAATGTAATTGGTTAATCGAGATAACAACAAAAAGTATGACAAGCTTGACATAACGAGGAAGAAATAACAAGAATAGAGATAAGATTTTACGAGATATTGCAGGTATAGAAGGAAAGGAAATGGAGAGGTCAAAGAGGCCTATTTTAATTTGCTCTAAATATCTAGACTACAAATAGTAACTATATCTTTAAGTTACTTGGGTTGGGCCAGGTTCCAACTTCCAAATACAAAAAGGGCATAGGTCAGGACACATTAAAGTCAAGTGAAGGTGGATGCCAAAGCTGGCAAAGCCTTATAGAATTAGAGACGCCTATGCAACCGCCCAAGGCGACAAGACAGTACCTATAATAATAGTGACTTTGGAGACCGCAAAGGCACGTCTCATGGTGTTGTTTGACTTGGGAGCTGGTAGGATGTTGTATCCATGAGGAACCACATTATCATTATCAAGGGTAATGAATCATCGGAGGCCATGTCACTCAACAATATGCATGTTCAACTAACACAATGCTTCGCTCGCTAGAGACGTCACGGCAACAATATGTTCAAATGATAGGTGTTGGGTTCACTAGATACGTTCTTTTCCTTTTAATACTTGGAGGGTCAGGTTGCAGTACGGTCAGATAATATGGGGAAGTTTGCAATATGGTTAGATAATATTGGGAAAGGCACATCAGAAGCTGAGCAGAAGTTGATAAGAAACTATGGTTCCATGTACATGGATGAAACACAGAAACACTAGAAACCGGAATGGGGCTATGCCTATTTTTCATCCTTAATGGTCAATTCTCTCTTACAGTGGACTTCCAGTAGGGGAGTTTCTTCGATGATGGACAATTCAAGCTTTTGACGTGTCTGGTATATTACTTTGATAGTTTCTAGTTGCAGCAAGCTAAACTATCTATTCCAATATTGGAGTCTTAGTGCTTGTTTTTATCTTTCACAGTGAGGGTGGATTTATTCCCACCGTCTTATCTCAAAAACTCAAGCCTAAAGTTGAACGAGACACTGAGCGAAGTGAGGTTCTATTACCTTGCATCTTTCTTAATGTGTAACTCATCAAGTTTGCCTCTTTCTTTGACTCATTGTCATCTTCAAAAGTCCATGTGATTTGTGCAACCATATCGCCATAGTACAGTCATAAGTTCTAGATTCAATGAATGACACTTATTTAAAATCCCAACATTCGGTTAAGGTTTAAACTTTATAAGGCTCACAATCTAATGGGGCTATAAAGCGTTTGAACTTACATAATTTATATCCAAAATAGTTCATAAAGCATTTATGGTTCATATGCTTTATCACTAAAACTGATGTTCATCATGTTTCTTAAAAACGTTTCGAAAGAAATTTGGTGCTCTTTCAAAATCGTTGTTACCATTAACTAGATTTGGTTCTTTTAAATTGATGTTTATCAAATGAAATATGCCTCTAAATTAAATCTAGTCCAAGGGATCTTCTAGAGTAAGGTTTGATCATTAAATTGAAGCAACTATAAAAACTCACATATAAACCGCAATATGGGTCACCCATCTAGATTAGTACCTTTAAGACTGTCATTCCAAATTTCCATTTCATGGGTCAAATAATTCAAAGTGAACTACACATCTTAAAGCATATCTACATATCAAGGATCCGTTGAGTTGAACAGTTCTAAAGCATCCATCAAGTGGCTCTCTATTTCAATTGTTGAAAATCTATATATTTTGCAAACTTGGATGGATGAGATAGAAATATTCAATTCACGTAATTTTTCATGAGTAAACTTTTATGATGTAAACTTAAGCACACTATCATCTCCAAGGGGGGTATTTTTTTATATTAAATAACAAAAACTAAATTTGAAGGGGAAAAAAAGCTATAACTAAATCATTCCCGTATATTGTGAGTTGAAATTTTTTTCTGTTCATATAAATTTCTCACAAAATCAAATCGTATACAATCTAATTCTAGACAAACTCCAAGGTTTTGTTTGGTTGGGTGGAAAGTGATGGAAATGAAAGCGAAAGTATTTCATGTAGAAACGGGATTCTACTTACATAGGATCAAGTTTCATTTTCCTTTCCTTTCCTTTCTCTCACTTTCTGAGCAACCAAACACAACCTACAGGACTGTGCTAATCAAATTCTACATCATTCTCAAGACTACAAAAAGATTCATTGGTGAGAATACCCCAAAAAAATGTCTTTACATAGCAAGACGGCAAGAACTGGTTTGATGTAGTAACGGTAGATTAGATTGTTGCGTAAGGAAAACAAAAACTGTTCATGTTGAATCACTAACATGCTATAAAGACAACTAGAAAAATATAAATAGAAGTTGGAGATAAAATCTAGAAATGAACCTAAATCATGACAAAGGAAAAAGCTATGTTTTAGATGCATCCAAGTAATACTACTAGAGATTCATCCAAAGCACATATCAACCTATTAGGTGATGTAAAGGCATCCACATATAACTGTCATCATACAAGTATGTATTATACAAAAGAAAAGGGCAAAAATATATACATATAAACAGTAAAAGTTATGATGCATAAATGCAATCTCCCTATTATTATTTTCCTTTTTATAATACAAAAAGATTGCATACTTAACTTACCATCAATCCTTCTCCTTCCTCTCAAATTAACGGGAACATATTTCCACCTTCGTCGTCATGATCCACGTCCTCATTGAAGAAATTGAAGCTCATGTCCCCTTTGTAAAGGAAACCCGGGTTCACATAACACTTGATCTCGTGGAACAGGTTCAGATTGTCCACTAGTTTATGGAACACATTGCATCCACAACACTATCCCCCGGTAATCAAGAATAAATATTAACAACAATCCATTTATAAAAATAAGAGTTAATAGTCCAAATGATGCCTGAGGAATGTCGTGGTTGCTGGTTTGGTGATTGAACTTTTTTTTGTTAATTTGGTACATAAGCTTTACATTTTTGTTTTAAAGAGTGTCTGAAATAGATTTCGTTGGTGCTTTGGGATGAAAACCGTTAAAAATGGACATGTCATGGTCACGTAACTTATTTTTCAGGATTATTTTTTGTTGTTGGACTACCATTTTTATAAGAACACTAGTTAGTTCCGCGTGCGCAGCACGTAAAAAAAGAAAAAGAAAAATCTATGATATTATTGAAAAATTAGATAGAAATTTAAATTATATTTGAATATTTTAAATATGATTTGAATATATTTTATTTATGATTTATTATAAATATATTTTTAGAATTTTGAATATGTGTTTTAGTTCATTTAGTTAGTTTAAATATAATTTAAATATTGAATATATTTTAGGATTTATACATGTTCAGATAATTAGAAGGATTTTATGTTTTTTATTTTTTTCCTCAATTTGGTAGATCTAAGTTGGTGTCATAATTTTGGGACTCGATTTGAAAAAATCTCAATTGTGTTCATTGAGTGTGTGTATTGCATTCTAATGAGAACTATTGATGTTTATTTGATGGTGTGAAGGTGTTCTTGTGTCTAAAATTAGACACATAGAGTCCATATCATGATACGTCATGATACGTTTAGGTGAATTCGGTAAATTGGATGTATACATGTGTTCTTTTGTCCAAAACAACCCAAATTCGTCATAGTATTTAGCCTCGTTTTTAGCTGTCATAGCAACTTAGAAATGCCATAACTCCTAACTCATGACTCCGATTAATCTTCTATTTTTTTAAAAGAACCGTATCGAAGTTAGCTTTCCAAATATATAAATTAATAGGCCAAATTCGTTATAGAACTTTTTGTAAAACTGTTTGAGTGTCATGTGTCCGAAAGACGAACGTATTTTGGTGTTTTCGCGATTTCGGGAGCTTCCAGACACGAAAATACGATCCGTTTGAAGTTTCGGAAAGCTGATACGAAGGGCTATGATATAATTTAACCCTACAATTTATTGAGTATATATAATAGGTGCAGTATTGGTTACAAGTAGAGAACTGGCTATATGACATAGGCATTTTATGTATCCTATGAGCCTAGGTAGTATGGATATCAAGTTAGTGTAGCTATCATAGCTTGTCAAGTATATATATATATATATATATATATATATATATATATATATATATATATACTTGACAAGCTATGATAGCTACACTCACTTGATATCCATACTACCTAGGCTCATAGGATACATAGGTGTTAGGTAATAGGTGTTAGTGTTGATACAAGTGGTTATTAAGTGAGCCAAGTATAGGTAAGTTATGTGTCAAGGTATTAGAGTTTGGGGTAATGTACTAGTGTGATAGTTGGGTACCATGATGATATTGATATCATGACATTCAAGTATCATGAGTGAGGGTAATTGAGTATTGGGGCTTGAGTAAGGTATTATATTTGGTATCAAGTATTAGTATTAGAGTTAGTTGGGTAAGTATCTAGGAGGATAAGGTATTGGTCAAGATACTGAGATATTGGATATTAGAACTAGGTAATGGGTAAATATCAAGATGTCAAGTGCCAAGAGTAGGGTAAGTATCTTGGATGTAAGGTAAGTGTAGGTTATGGTCTATCTTGGGGGTTGGTACCATATGATACTTAATGTGGTACCATATACAAACAAGTGGGATATGTATGGAATAAATTAGGGTATGGTATCCTAGGATGTATCAAAGTATTTAGAATACCAATATACCAAAATATTAAAAATAGTATGAGGTAATACTAGGATACTAAGTTAAGGTTATGATATTAGGTATTGGATTAAGATATCATGGTAAGGGTAGTGTCTAGCTTGGATAATGGGTTAGATACCAAGGTATGAGTTAAGGTATTGGGTATTGGTCAAGGTAATGGTATTAGCTAAGGTATTAGTCTAGAAACTATGATAAGAGCTAATATGTTAAGGTATTGGTTAAGGTAATGAGGTAATACTAAAATAATAGCTAGGTAATGAGATAATACTAAGGTATTGGCTAGGTATTAAGTGTTAGACTAAGTTATTGTATATATTGGTATATCTATATAGTATATATGATATCATTATATTATAGCTAACTAGTATGACTTTAAAACCTAGTATTAGCAAGGTATTGACACATAGTTGAGGCATTGGTGGTACGGCTAAGGTATTAGTCTAGAAACTTGGATACTAGCAAGGTATTGACTAGTATGGACTAGAAAACATAGTTTAACCAAGGTATTGACTAGTATGAACTAGAAAACATAGTTTAACCAAGGTATTGACCCTAGAACTAAGGTATTGACTAATAGTTAATGTATTTGATATACGAGCTAAGGTATTAGATAAATGTGTGATATAGGTTAAGATATCGTGATACGGGTTAAGGTAAATAGCGATAGACCAAGGTATTGCTAGAAATTATAGGTAGAATTATATATTAGGATAATATATGCTAGAAACTTATTAGTATAGCCTAGAAACCTAGTATTGGCCTAGTATTAACTACTATTGACTAGTTTGACCTAGTTAGCACCTAAAAAAATAAATAGTGACTTGTTAAGACCTAGTATAACTTTATAAATCTTGTAAATAAGTAAAATCAACCTAGAAACTATAAAATGACCTAGTTTGACTGTGTTGAGCTAGATTTGACCTAGTTTGACCAATTTTGACCTAGTTTGACTTAGTTAGACCTAGTGTTGACTTAGAGACCTAGTTTCAAGCTAGTATAGCATGTTTATGATTCCAAAACACTATTTTAACTTAATATTTCATATTTAGGTCTTTGAGGCACCGATACGAATACAGTTTGACATTCATTGCTCTGGATCACAGGCGAATACATTCTCCTATAGTTTCTATTATTTAATAATTACTATAATACAAGTATTTAGCAATATTTTACTTGACTCTTGACAAGATGGTACACGGATTAGTATACTTGGATTCTCGTCATGAGATGTTACTCCTCAGTGATTACCATGATATTCTCCGTGATAATATAGATCGTGATCATCGTGCTTGTATTATAGACCTTGCATAATGATTATCGTGTCGTGACGTGCCATGATTTGGATCCATTGTACTAGTCGGGGGCGGAAGAAGTACTAGATAGATATGTGATCAAGAACCTTAAACAATGTATTATATGTGTAGACAACAGCCAATCATTCGTGATTGTGTTATCGTGTAGACAACAACCAATCATTCGTGATTGTTTATCGTGTAGACAACATTCAGTCATTCGTGATTGTATTATCGTGTAGACAACCACCAATCATAATGTACATATGATTGTGTTACTGATTCTTGATAGTAGACAATGATAAACTCAAGCCGAGATCACATATCTAACTAGTATTTCAAAACACTTAGTAGAGGAGAAAACTACGGTTTTTATTTTTTTCCTAAATACGTGAGGAGAAAACTACGGTAGTTAAAAGATTTAATTTTTTTAAATTAATTAGTGATGATATACATACGATTTATACGGCTCATTTTTTTAACCGTTTCTAAGCCACATTATAATAGTAGAAATTGGTGTTCGAAGACATTCTATATGTACAAAATAAAGGCACTACAATCCAAGGTAGTCAAAGGCGCAAGGCGCACTCGAGGCGCAAAAGGTCCAAATCGCCCGAGGCGCAAGGCGCACTTAAGGCGCGCGCCCGAGCGACGCGAGGCGCAAAAATTATATATATATATATATATTCACATTGGATTTCTACATTGATAAACATGTGTGCTTTAAATTCCCCCATGTCTAGGTTGCAATCACTTTGAATTGAGTGAGTGAGAGAGAAAAAAGTAAAAAAAAAAGTACATCAGTTCAAAAAACAGATTAAAAATAGTACAACAGTTAAAAAAACAGTCTAAACATGTTACTTTTTTAGAAGATTTTCAAGACGCGTCTTAGCTATTCCAAGGCGCTCGAAAATGACGCACCTAAGCGCGCCTTAGATGCGCCTTAAGAATTGCGTTCCGCCTGGAGTGCCCTGAGGCGCTGCCCCTGCGCCTAGGAGCAAGGCGCGCCTGAAACGCGCCTTTGACTACACTGCTACAATCAATCATAGCCCTCGGTTATGACAAAAATAATCCTAAAAAGCACAACAGAAAGCACAACAGACCTAGTTTAGACACTCTTTAAACCAAAATGCAAAACTTGGGTATCAAATTAACCAAAAAAAAGTCCAATCACGAAAATGACGACCACGCATTCCTCATGCACCATTTGGACAATTAACTCTAAAAATAAAAATATCACTGATGATGACGATGATGATGATTTCTAAATAAAATATACCTGGACAAAGACGGTGCCGTCAGTGTAAGCGTGGGGGTTGATTGCGCGGGTGGTGCGCTGGCCGCATACATTGCAGGTGAAAGCCACGCGCATCCGGCGGCGTGGGGACTTGGTGAAGAGGGACCAGGGGAAGGTGTTTACCTCCCGGCCGCCGGAAAGATCGGCTTCCGGGTTGGCCGGGCCCTCCATTCCCGAACCGGTGGTCCAGCCCCTCCCGACCGCCGCGCTCAGCACCAGGCCCATCGCCGAGTCCTGAATCAATAAAGAAAAAATACTTAGAAATAATAAATGGAAAAGAAGAGAGATGTTGGGGGGGGGGGGGGGGGGGGGGGGGGGGGGGTCATGGGGACAGTTGTAAATAAATAGTACTTTGGAGAGAGGGGAGAGGGAGGTGGGGGTCCTGATGGAAGGGACGAGGGAGGTGGTCTCGGCGGCGGCATCTGACTGGAGATCGGATTCGTCTTCTTTATCTGGAAAAAAAAAAAAAGAGGAACAAAGTGAATCAGAAGATTAGAAAATAAAGAAAGAAAGAAAGAAAAGAAAGTAACAA
Organism: Iris macrosiphon; assembly: GCA_036927795.1. Classification (NCBI taxonomy): domain Eukaryota; kingdom Viridiplantae; phylum Streptophyta; class Magnoliopsida; order Asparagales; family Iridaceae; genus Iris; species Iris macrosiphon. The sequence continues at coordinate 71,236,957 of JAYESA010000011.1, read as the reverse complement.
AAATCGACACACAGAGAGAGAGAAATAAATGGATACTTTTGGAGGAGATGGGGATTAGGAGAGGGCGTTTGGAGAAAGGAGTTGTTTTGGGAGAGAAGACGTAAGGGATCGCTGAAGAAATCGAGAGGGAGTCCATGGCGTAGAGAGAGAGAGAAGATGGAGATGGAATATCTACTCGTTGGGGGAGAGGAAGAAGAGTTTGTGTGCTCGACAGAGAGAGAGACGGAAACGGCTTTGGAAGCGTTTTTGGTCGACAATCTACACCTTAAGGCTATCTTTTATACAGAATGGGCCGAAATGGGATGGACTTCCAATGGATGGGCTTCCTTGTATCCTGTACAATCTTTACCTAAGAAGCCTAAAAACAACTCAAAACAAACGATTTAAACATCTCTCTCCTCTCTACTATTAATAATGCGAAAACGGCTCAAAAACCGTATAAAAAAATAAAAAATATTAACCATCACGTGAGTTCTAGTCAAATATATATATATATATATATATATATATATATATATATATATATATATCCATGTGCACTAGTATATTACATTCCTATTGGTCCACGTGTGCAATAGCTCATGTAAGAATACGAGCCTATGACTCATATCCCTTTTACCCATATATATATATATATATATATATATATATATATATATATATATATTAAAAATTAAAAATTACCTTAAAATATAATCTATCCTAAAATATATTCAAAATTTAAATTATATTTAAATTAATTATAAGATATTATCTAATTAAACACCTATCCAAAATTAAAAAAATAAATCTATAACAAATTATAATTCAAATATATTCAAATCATATTTAAAATATTATAATATAATTTAAATTTTCATCTAATTTTTTTTAATAATATCATAAAAAAGTTTAATACGTGCAACGCATGTGAATTTACTAGTACATATAATAAATCCAAGTTACAAAAAATCTAAAATTATATATATATATATATATATATATATATATATATATATATATATATATATATATATATATATATGTGTGTGTGTGTGTGTGTATGTGTGTGTGTGTGTGTGTGGATCAAGAGCACATCTTATAAAGTCCCCAAAAAGTTTCGTTATTTCTAGCCGTTGGATCGACTTTAAGTCATCTAATCTTGACCGTTGTTTTGATCAACGGTCAAGATTAGATGACTTAAAGCACCATCCAATGGACCACAGTGACGAAACTTTTTGGGGCTTTATAAGCGGAGCTCTTGATCCGTATATATATATATATAATATATATATATATATATATATATATATATATATATATATATATATATATATATATACAGAACACTGGAGAACGGGGGCGAAAAAAGCCAACTACATACACCAGAGTACTCTATACCCCGAGATACGGTCACGGTTGTCTAGACATGTGAGAATTTACTCTACAATCCAACAGGCATTCCTGGGTCAAGAGTTCTAATTGTCTCAATCTCAAGCAAGCAACCAGTTATAAGAAGCATAATCACCAAACATATAATAGTAAGGCGTCCCAAACTATACATACATAGATGATCATGAAGCTAGTTACCCAAAATAAAAAACTAGCAGAGTGCAATATTACATGATCAGCTCTAGCTATAGTCTAGAATATGCTTTACATATAGGCCCGCATGCTAGAATATCAAATACCAAAATACGAGCTAAACACGTGCTCGGTGGCTAAAAGCCTCAAAAGTATAAGTACAAGATTAGGTGGGTGATGAAGAAGAAATTCACCCAAGTCCTCGGGTGCTCCTGGTGTTCACCATCTGGTGGTGGAAAGTACGGAACATCCTGCGGTGTTGCTCCAAAATCTGGTCAAACAAAACCAGTGGGATCATACCCCAAAAATATCAAGTACCAGAAGGGAGCCAACTTAGGAACTAAAATCAGCATGCAAACATTCAATAACATAAGAAAATATAAATAAGAGCAATGTGTAAATAAGCAGTTTAAGCAGTTTCAGGAATTAGTAACGGGTACAATTCAAGATTAGTAGCTGGATGATCCAAGACAAGATAAGACAAGACTAAAAAATATGTAATTACGGCCAATCATGACCTACGACTTAACTAACTAGGGTTATCACAATCCTGGTTATTAACAAATGCAGTTGAGATTCCATATAACCACATGCCCTGCAGACTATCTGGGTTATCCAGATGTAAGTGTCACGACCCGCACCCGGTTTAGGGGCACGAGTGCGTGGGTACGTCCAGCCTACGCCGCAGCATCGGCGGTAGAACGCTGTCAAGGTCTTGATACTATCTAACTAATGTCACGCAAGCATCCAATCTCCATTAGGAAGCACGGATGACACAAATAAGATGAACACATACTCAATCACAGGATTACAGCACGATAAGATTTCGAATAGTAAAACTAAAATTAAACACAACACAAGTCCACAAGTAATATTCTAACTCAATAATATCCAAGAATCATCAAAATGCCGGAGACAAATCCGGTACCAAATAGTCTACTTAAAGAACTAACAATAAATAATAACTCCGGCTAGACCTTCCAGAATCACAACTAAACTACCAAGTCTGCAGCTACTCACCATATGGTCCATAAAGTGTCGGACAGCGGTCCTCTAAGGCATAGTCTGGAAAAATATTTCCAGTCAGGAAGGAGCAAAGCATAATCTCAAATAACAGTTCCATCTAATTGATAAGGACTATAAAGCAATAAACATGTCATGCTAGCTACTGAGAAGACAGTGAAATAAATGCAATGGCAATTTAAGAGAGACAGGCAATGTAAAGAGACGGCAATAGGCAATGTAATATAGTCAGTGCATGTATAAAAATAAAAAGAACAAGAAACAACATCATATACGGGTGATGTAGTATATGATTTAAATAGGGAACTGTAATCTATTCTAAGTGTTTGAAATTGTAGTTTCGAAATGTGATCGGCTTGGGACTTGTACGATTGCTACATGGCCTGGCTAATCATGCGTGAGGCGAATGATTAACACCAATAATATAAACTTGTACGATAGGTATTTGATCACATTTCTCACTAGCAATTTCCCCGCCCCCAACTAGTATTGTGGATCCAATCATGACACGTCACGATACACGAGCAAGTCTAGTCTATCATGTACGATGTCTAATATACATGTCGTGTACAATATCAATACGATAATCAATGTAACATCTCATGACTGCAGATCCAAGCTATACTAGTCCGTGTAACACAGTGTCAAGGATTCAGATGTAACATTTTATGATTATTTAATTTATAGAAATTATCAAGGAATTGGAAATTATCAGAGAATGTACTTGCCTTGGGTCCTTAGCTGGTATTTATTGGTGTCCTGTTCCAGAGTATCCCCTGGGATCAACAGTCCTATAAACATATCACAATTATAACACTTGTATCAGATGCTACGCTAACACACAGTCTATAAACACTGGCCTCAGGGCCATGCCAGGCAGGGCACTAGTCAACTAGGGTCATCTAGTATATTCACTAATTAAACGTAGTATTATTAATAATCAAATATAATACATATATATAGGGTTATACCAAATTCTATACAAAATATGTATAAGTGTATACTCATAATAGAATATGTATTATATATACATAGGTAAAAATATTCATAACACATATACATTTATATGTACAACTACCAAAGTTTTATATATATATACAAAAGAATATATATATATATATACTAAATTACATTTGTATATACTACATATTTATACATACCACGATCATACATATATATGTATTTACATATACCAAGATACACTTTTATACTAATACCAATATATATATATATATATACATTTTTATACCAAAATAATACATATTTAATACACATAGCAGAACACGTATTTATATATACCAAAATATGTTTTACAAGCACATACATATATATCATTACAGTTTTATACACATACCATATCTATTTACATACCAAAAATATGTTTATACATGTACTAAAAATACATATTTGTATCTATACCATTACATACATTAACACATATATATTTATATATACAGATAAATTAATATATATATACATTTAATACGTATATATATATAAAATAGAGAAATACACAAGATATATATATATATATATATATATATATATATATATATATACACATATATATATACAATAAAATATGTTAGAGACATACATTAACATATATTTATTTATATTATACTATATGAAAATAACCAATTTCATGCATATACATATATTAAACATTAAATAAATACTGTACATATACATGTATTAGACATTAATTAAATTATACTCTACACATATACCTACACATTGATTAAATATATATACAATCATATATACATACATTAGATATATATATACATACATATATATATACATATATATATATATATATATATAAAGAAGGAGGGAGAAGAAGAAGGAGGACTTACTGGCTGGGGGGCTGGCCGGAGTACGGCCGGACAGATGGTGGTGGTGTATGTGAAGATGGTGGTGGCGATGATGTCCGGCGGAGCAGTCGCAGCGGGAGAGCGGCGGTCGGATGGACTGAAGGGAGATCGGGGAGGAGCAGTCGCCGGGTCGAGGACTCGGGCGTCGGAGGGAGGAGTTAGGAGGATGGGGTTGGGGACTCTCGGGATGGCAGAGGGGGAGCACAGCAGTCGGCGGGTCGAGCCGCCGGACGCAGCAGGGAGAAGACGGAGGGAAGGAGCAGCCGCCGGAATCGGGTGCAGGCCGCCGGACGCGTCGGGCAGCGGCTAGCCAGACGGGCCGGGGAGGAGATGTGGGGCGCCGGCGCAGTGCTGCGGGTCAGCCGCCGATGAACAGTAGGGGGAAATGCACAGTGTTCCCCCCCTTACTACTATTTCAAAGTTTAAAAAAGAAAGAGAAAGAGAAAGGGAAGAAGGAAGAAGAAAAAGAAAGAAGAAAGGAAGAAGGATGGAGAAAAGAGTTTCATACGTATGAGAGAGGGGATGTGGGGGCTTGTGAGGAGGTGGTGTTTTCTAGGTTGCCTAGGGATTAGGGTTTGATGTAGACATGATATTAAATAGGGAGAGAGAGGGTGTGATGGAGGGTGATGATTTCATCCCTTGAATGGGTGGCTAGGATTGTTCATGAAGGGAAGTAATTCATATAGGGATGGGGGTTTTTAATTAAAAATTAATAGGCTCCCTCATTGGTTTAAACAATGAGGTGTTGCCACAAAAATGTATATTTGCAAATTAACCCCCCTTAAATTTGGGAAATTGCACAAACACATAAATGACGAAAATTTGGCGGGCGATTCGGGGTCCGGTGTTTTGTAGGGTCAGGGGGCACTGTAAGTTTGGTACGGGCTCAATTAGCAGGGCACTGGAATTAAATTGGGATTTTAGAATCAGATAAAATAGTATCCTCAATTTAAATAGAAATAAATGCAAGTTGGGTTCAACAATTAATTAGGAGTACTTGGGGCCAAAATCAGGTCAGGTTATCGATACCAATAATGAAGAAGACTCAGAACAGAATATTACCCTAATTTAGGCCGCACGAAAAATAGGTCAAGATGGCCTCCAATTTTTGATTGGAACGCACAACGATGCAAAAATAGGAGTTTATTAATTAACGTCCGCGACGATTTTTGTGCGGCCAGAAATAATGCACAGGGAGCATAATTATGAGTTACAAAAATAGCAGAATTGAAGGCGGGCATGTCTAGGGCAAGATGGTGAAATTTGTTGGAAGACAAAAGTCAGGATACTACTCCAAATATCGAAGCAAAGGCAATGCGCAAAAATATTAAATAAAACAGTAATTAATTTCAATCTTCAAGAATTAAATTCTAAATAAAACAATTTACCTCAAAATTCCATAATTCCGACAGGTGCTCATCTACTGGCTTCTAGGTCAAGTCTACCATCACAACACAAATGAACACTGTCTATAATATAATATATTAAAGTACACATCACACAGTTATTAAATTTAATTATATACTATTCATGTAATTAATTAATTATAACTACAATAATATTAAATATTGCAAAAAAAAAGTCAAAAATACCCCTGTTTTCGGAATGTGGTAGTGACAAGTCTACCCACCTTAAAAGAATTTCGTCCTCGAAATTTAAAATCCTCATAGTAGTGTTTACTCATACACATTATTATTTCCCTCAAATTTAAATTTATCATCCATGAAATCTTTTAATAATCCACAATGTCCTTTCGCAATTTCAAAATTCTAAAATCGTTGTATAACCTGAAAAATCCTCAAAGTAAAAATCAAAGTCCATCAAAATTTCCTTGAAAGTTTTTGTTAATAATTCAATACTCGGAATTTAATATTCACTCCTTAAATTTGATTTGAATCAATGCACAATTATAAAATGTAATCTCGTCTCACAAGTTTGAATTTAAACATTAGTCCATCAAAAATTTTATTTCTCGATTTCCTCTTTCCTCAAAATACTTAACAATGCGATACTTAAGGATTCTCCAACTGCAACATCAATATAAAATTTTAAAAATTTCATAACTTGCAATCAATTAAATATAATGATAATCTCCCCAAAATTCCAAATTAAATAACATGTCATAATCTTCCTGGAATTAATTAAACCACCAATTATGAAATGTTAATTTCTTAACCATTTATTTAAATCAATATTTATCCTCAAATTTTAATCATCTTGTTCCTCTTGTCAAATAATAACCTCTTCATGAATCTTTACTACAGTCAACACCAATAATCACGGTCTAAGAAAATTCTACCTATAGTCATACCACATACAATCTAGGGGGAACATACATGGTTATGGTCTCATTTGTTATGGTATTGCAGTCTATGTATCAGGGGTACTACTAACTACATTCTAACAAGAAAATCATGCATACAACTATTGTACTAAGCAATCAATCAATCAAATAGGTAGGAACAGAATAAAGGAAAGAACAGAAACTGCTAACACATTACATGCAGTATCGGTCTCCTCGACCGTCATCGCAAATGCCCGCCCTGCTGGGGTGGTTCCCTTTGCGGGTGCTGAGCAATATACGGTTCCACAGGTAGCCTAACTGGATCTCTATAGTCTGAAGCTGCGCGCTGGCCGGGAAGATAAGGGGCTAGAAGACAATCCTTTACCCGATGGCCCGCAGCGCCGCAGTGCAAACAAAGTCCTAGCCTCGTTCTACAGCTCTCCCAAAGGTGACCTGGCTTCTTACAGAAATGACAAGTCTGCTGTGTCTCTCTTGGAGGCTGTTGCTGATCCTGCTGAACATGAATTGGTGCCTGGTACTGCTGTTGATACTGATACTCCCATGGATGTTGCTGGATAGGAACTGGTGCTAGGTACTGCGGTGGATGCTGAAATGTCCATGGTTGTTGCTGAATATGGAATGGTACTTGGTACTGCTGTTGGTGCTGAATACGGGGATGCTTGGCTGGTCCTGCGCTATCATTTGTATCTCCAAAAGTATTGTGGCTCCTCTTAGGCCTGAGATCCAGATCCTCTTCTGCGATCTGAGCATCCATCAAGATAGCCTCATAGGTAGCGGTACGACGACCAGAAGTGTGTGACCTAATCTCTCTCGTCAGTCCCTTTCTAAATTTCCGGGCTCGATCTCCTGGGTCTCGAATCATGGACGATGCAAAACGGCTCAATCTACAGAATTCTGCAGCGTACTCGTCGACCGACATGTTTCCTTGAACTAAGTCATGAAACTGACTTTCCAAGGTTCCCAATGCCACGTCGGGAAAGAACTTTTCCTTGAAGAGCTCCTTGAAGGTCTCCCAAGTAAGTCCTTGCGTAGAAATTCTCGGCTCTGTGCGATACCACGTGAGTGCGATATCGAATATTTGACTGCCAGCGGCTTCTATCTGCAAGTTCTCCGGAATCTGGGTCAATCGCAGGCTTCTCTCTATATCCTCTAGCCAGTCGTCAGCGTAGAGTATCCCTTCGGTGCCTTTGAACTCTCGAGGCATCATCTTTTTGAAATCCACTATAGTGCCTGATCTCTGCTGTTGCTGGCCAGGAAACTGCTGGTACTGTGCTACTCTCTCCAAAGCTTGGAGAGTCACTTGATGAGCATTCTCTATGTTTTCTTTCGTCAGCTCGGTTTGTGCCTGGTACGCTTCTGCTTGCACCCTCTGAGCCTCAGCTTGAACTCGCTGAGCATCTGCCGTCACTCTCTGGGCATCTACCATGCCCTGGATCAAGGTAAACATCTGCGCCCCGTCAATGGGCAAACCTCCGGGAATCGGAGTCGGTGGAGGAGGAAGGTTATCCGTCACAGTTGCGGCAATCCTCTGAACAGGTGGAGGAGGAGGATCCCCGAAAAGTGCAGACACACCCACATGCATCGGAGATGTAGGAGGAACTACGGATGTCTGTCCATCAGGTGGAGAGGTGGCAGACCCCTCTAAAGCTGATGTTCCCGCTCTCATAGACCGTGTCTGCGGCGACATCCTGAAGACAGATCCCAAAGAATCAATTTAGGCAAAAATGCGATATCATTAAGGAAGGACAGTACAGTTCTAAAGAAACAACATTCAAGATAATCGATTGGAATAAACCCTAGTTGTGATTGCACGGGTTAAGATGCATCCAAGGTTTGATACCTCTATCCCCTAGGTATCACAGTTCTATCACAAGCACTGCTAGCTTCCTTACTTACTGAAATCGTTGATACTAGTTATTCTTATCACTCAATGCATATCAATTCCAATACACTATACTAAGTACTGCTCTCTTCAATACAATCCTAGATGAACACCTAAGCCAGTTGGCAGTGAATCTCAATCATGCTCAAACCAACATATCCTTACACATGCATCTCACCTACTTATATACTAATATCTCTCTCACTATAAATTCTTATCCTTAAATAAAATTCCTTAAAGTAACTCCTCGAATAAACTTTTAAAGTATAATGCATACACTTTTCTCAAGGTTAATTATTTAAATACTGAAATAAAAATTTTATCAACTCCAAAAATCCTTACAGCTTGTCTAGGTTCAACAAATTGAATCTGAATTCCTCAAAATTTTTAATAACAATATCTCAATATTTTAAAATTTTAAAATTCATTTTCAATCTTCAATTAAAATTTTACATCCACCTTCGGTAGTTCAATAGCTCTAATGTTAATCCTTTCACTGTCCTCGTTGACAGGCGTCCTCAAATAATACCATAAATTAGTCTGTAAATATATCTTGATATGAAATCAAAACCCTACAATGAAACCAAAATCCTAATTTAATAACTAATCAATAATAATCAAATCAATATCAACAAGTGAGAATGGACGGAACAAGGGAACGATTTTAAATTGGAAATTATAACAAGATTCTCAGGGGCCATCCCAAGAATCTCTCAAGGAATTGTGATTGAGTATTTGCTCTCGTCCTAGTATCCTATGTCCTAGATCCTATTGCAGGCACGCAGTAGTATAACAAGGATGTCACACTACTACGACATCGCACAACTCGGGAAGTCTGACCTGCATGGGCCACCACTAAAAATGTGTCACGACCCGCACCCGATTTAGGGGCACGAGTGCGTGGGTACGTCCAGCCTATGCCGCAGCATCGGCGGTAGAACGCTGTCAAGGTCTTGATACTATCTAACTAATGTCACGCAAGCATCCAATCTTCATTAGGAGGCACGGATGACACAAATAAGATGAACACATACTCAATCACAGGATTACAGCACGATAAGATTTCGAATAGTAAAACTAAAATTAAACACAACACAAGTCCAAAAGTAATATTCTAACTCAACAATATCCAAGAATCATCAAAATGCCGGAGACAAATTCGGTACCAAATAGTCTACTTAAAGAACTAACAATAAATAATAACTCCGGCTAGACCTTCCAGAATCACAACTAAACTACCAAGTCTGCAGCTACTCACCATATGGTCCATAAAGTGTCGGACAGCGGTCCTCTAAGGCATAGTCTGGAAAAATATTTCCAGTCAGGAAGGAGCAAAGCACAATCTCAAATAACAGTTCCATCTAATTGATAAGGACTATAAAGCAATAAACATGTCATGCTAGCTACTGAGAAGACAGTGAAATAAATGCAATGGCAATTTAAGAGAGACATGCAATGTAAAAAGACGGCAATAGGCAATATGATATAGTCACTGCATGTATGAAAATGAAAAGAACAAGAAACAACATCATATACGGGTGATGTAGTATATGATTTAAATAGGGGACTGTAATCTATTCTAAGTGTTTGAAATTGTAGTTTCAAAATATGATCGGCTTGGGACTTGTACGATTGCTACATGGCCTGGCTAATCATGCGTGAGGCGAATGATTAACACCAATAATATAAACTTGTACGATAGGTATTTGATCACATTTCTCACTAGCAATTTCCCCGCCCCCAACTAGTATTGTGGATCCAATCATGACACGTCACGATACACGAGCAAGTCCAGTCTATCATGTACGATGTCTAATATACATGTCGTGTACAATGTCAATATGATAATCAATGTAACATCTCATGACTGCAGATCCAAGCTATACTAGTCCGTGTAACACAGTGTCAAGGATTCAGATGTAACATTTCATGATTATTTAATTTATAGAAATTATCAAGGAATTGGAAATTATCAGAGAATGTACTTGCCTTGGGTCCTTAGCTGGTATTTATTGGTGTCCTGTTCCAGAGTATCCCCTGGGATCAACAGTCCTATAAACATATCACAATTATAACACTTGTATCAGATGCTACGCTAACACACAGTCTATAAACACTGGCCTCAGGGCCATGCCAGGCAGGGCACTAGTCAACTAGGGTCATCTAGTATATTCACTAATTAAACGTAGTATTATTAATAATCAAATATAATACATATATATATAGGGTTATACCAAATTCTATACAAAATATGTATAAGTATATACTCATAATAGAATATGTATTATATATACATAGGTAAAAATATTCATAACACATATACATTTATATGTACAACTACCAAAGTTTTATATATATATACAAAAGAATATATATATATATATACTAAATTACATTTGTATATACTACATATTTATACATACCACGATCATACATATATATATATTTACGTATACCAAGATACACTTTTATACTAATACCAATATATATATATATACATTTTTATACCAAAATAATACATATTTAATACACATAGCAGAACACGTATTTATATATACCAAAATATGTTTTACAAGCACATACATATATATCATTACAGTTTTATACACATACCATATCTATTTACATACCAAAAATATGTTTATACATGTACTAAAAATACATATTTGTATCTATACCATTACATACATTAACACATATATATTTATATATACAGATAAATTAATATATATATACATTTAATACGTATATATATATAAAATAAAGAAATACGCAAGATATATATATATATATATATATACATATATATATACAATAAAATATGTTAGAGACATACATTAACATATATTTATTTATTTTATACTATATGAAAATAACCAATTTCATGCATATACATATATTAAACATTAAATAAATACTGTACATATACATGTATTAGACATTAATTAAATTATACTCTACACATATACCTACACATTGATTAAATATATATACAATCATATATACATACATTAGATATATATATACATACATATATATATATATATATATATATATATATATATATATATTATATATACTATATATATATATATATATATATATATATATATATGTAAAGAAGGAGGGAGAAGAAGAAGGAGGACTTACTGGCTGGGGGGCTGGCCGGAGTACGGCCGGATAGATGGTGGTGGTGTATGTGAAGATGGTGGTGGCGATGATGTCCGGCGGAGCAGTCGCAGCGGGAGAGAGCGGCGGTCGGATGGACTGAAGGGAGATCGGGGAGGAGCAGTCGCCGGGTCGAGGACTCGGGCGCCGGAGGGGAGGAGTTAGGAGGATGGGGTCGGGGACTCTCGGGATGGCAGAAGGGGAGCACAGCAGTCGGCGGGTCGAGCCGCCGGACGCAGCAGGGAGAAGACGGAGGGAAGGAGCAGCCGCCGGAATCGGGTGCAGGCCGCCGGACGCGTCGGGCAGCGGCTAGCCAGACGGGCCGGGGAGGAGATGTGGGGCGCCGGCGCAGTGCTGCGGGTCAGCCGCCGATGAACAGTAGGGGGAAATGCACAGTGTTCCCCCCTACTACTATTTCAAAGTTTAAAAAAGAAAGAGAAAGAGAAAGGGAAGAAGGAAGAAGAAAAAGAAAGAAGAAAGGAAGAAGGATGGAGAAAAGAGTTTCATACGTATGAGAGAGGGGATGTGGGGGCTTGTGAGGAGGTGGTGTTTTCTAGGTTGCCTAGGGATTAGAGTTTGATGTAGACATGATATTAAATAGGGAGAGAGAGGGTGTGATGGAGGGTGATGATTTCATCCCTTGAATGGGTGGCTAGGATTGTTCATGAAGGGAAGTAATTCATGTAGGGATGAGGGTTTTTAATTAAAAATTAATAGGCTCCCTCATTGGTTTAAACAATGAGGTGTTGCCACAAAAATGTATATTTGCAAATTAACCCTCCTTAAATTTGGGAAATTGCACAAACACATAAATGACGAAAATTTGGCGGGCGATTCGGGGTCCGATGTTTTGTAGGGTCAGGGGGCACTGTAAGTTTGGTACGGGCTCAATTAGCAGGGCACTGGAATTAAATTGGGATTTTAGAATCAGATAAAATAGTATCCTCAATTTAAATAGAAATAAATGCAAGTTGGGTTCAACAATTAATTAGGAGTACTTGGGGCCAAAATCAGGTCAGGTTATCAATACCAATAATGAAGAAGACTCAGAACAGAATATTACCCTAATTTAGGCCGCACGAAAAATAGGTCAAGATGCCTCCAATTTTTGATTGGAACGCACAACGATGCAAAAATAGGAGTTTATTAATTAACGTCCGCGACGATTTTTGTGCGGCCAGAAATAATGCACAGGGAGCATAATTATGAGTTACAAAAATAGCAGAATTGAAGGCGGGCATGTCTAGGGCAAGATGGTGAAATTTGTTGGAAGACAAAAGTCAGGATACTGCTCCAAATATCGAAGCAAAGGCAATGCGCAAAAATATTAAATAAAACAGTAATTAATTTCAATCTTCAAGAATTAAATTCTAAATAAAACAATTTACCTCAAAATTCCATAATTCCGACAGGTGCTCATCTACTGGCTTCTAGGTCAAGTCTACCATCACAACACAAATGAACACTGTCTATAATATAATATATTAAAGTACACATCACACAGTTATTAAATTTAATTATATACTATTCATGCAATTAATTAATTATAACTACAATAATATTAAATATTGCAAAAAAAAAAAAGTTGAAAATATACCTGTTTCCGGAATGTGGTAGTGACAGTAAGAATACTTAGCATAGGTTCATTTAAGTATATAGTATTATATTGGTAGATTGCAACACTCGGCGGTGTGCTGGAAGTGTGTCCCTTTCGACGGAGAGCTCTAAATCCATCAGGTGTCGCTGGAATACCGAAATTGCATGTAGCCAGTCTCTCTAGATGCTTCTAGATAATTATTCTAGTTATTAACTTAGGCAAGTTATCAAGGATTCCTGACCGTGGCGCTCAGAAATCTGTATTAGATATGATGCGAGACGGGACAATATCTTGACAAGTACAATCAGGACAGGGACAAGCAGGCAGCCACGGGAATTTATCTTATCAGTACAACTATTTCAGTTCTGGAGATTCTAGCATGTCCGGAGTGAGCTACGTCGAGCCACTATCCGATTTTTCAGTACATATTAGGTATCTGGAGTCAGAGATCAGTTTTATTCAGTACAAGGCAGGTGTCGGGAGTTCTTAGTTTAACAGTGTCATTATATTCCATGTTCTGGTAAGTGTAGCATCCAGGTTATAAGAAATTTAGAAATAACATGCATCATATGAATTTAACTAATTGGGCCAAGCACAAGGAGTAAAAAATTCATAAGAGAACATATAACAACGAAAAACATTCTACTATGACTGCTAGGGGTGCATAAGATGAGCTGGCCGCAAGCAAGAAATTGGCTGCATGCATGAAGCTGGTTGCATGCAAGAAATTGGTCGCATGTGCAAACCCCCTCAACAAATTTTTAGGTAGACTGGTTTTGGTAAGAATTTTGGTTTAGCTTCAGGTTGTCTAAGGATTAGAAATTAGGGTTATGTAGACTGGTTCTTTAATTCTAAACTCTTGGTGCACCTTACCTTTGCTACAATAATTGGAGCACAACAATAGCCTTTACTTTCCAACAAATTCTGCACTCTTGACCTAACAAGCCAACCTAGGCCCTGGATATTTCTGTCACTCACAAACATACTCCCTTGTCATAACCCGCACCCGATGTAGGGATGCAAGTCGGAAACAACGCCCAGCCTACGCCGCAGAATCAGCGGTAGAATAATGTCTTGGTAATCTATCTAGCAATATAATAAACCACCAATAATAACAATATACTCAATCACAGATCTAAAATATAAATGAGCATGAATATGATAAAGAATAGAATAGTCACATAGAACTCATGAGTCTAAAATAATACATCAATGAGTCTGAAAGAATACTAACAAGGTAATATGGAGACAAATCCAGTATAAAAGAATACTAAGAAGCTACTAAACCAAGGTCATCTGTGTCGGTCGGGATAAGTCCCTCCTGAGCCAGGGTCTCTAACTCTAAACCCACAATATCCTGAGGTCCATAATGTGTAGGGTACCACTCCTCAATGTCATCTGGAAAAAATATACCCAGTCAGGAAAGGAGCATAGTACATCTCTAACAGCAGTTCTAATCAATGATAAAAACTATATAACAATAAATAGATATGAATATACAAGATGCACATAGATACAAGATATACACAATAAGAAAATACTGGAAATAAATATAAGAATGAAAAATATGTCAATGAACAAGAATACTAATGACTAAGTGAGTGAGTACTAGCTTTAACATGTGATTAGCTTGGAAACTTGCACAGGAATAATAGCCTAGTTAGTCATACGTGTGGTATATGACCAACACTCACAGGAAAATAATACTTGCACAGGAAGGTATGATCGCATATCTACACTAAAATACTCTTCACCCCCGACTGGTATAGTAGATCCAACCATGGTATGCTATGGCACGAAATTCTCTAGGAAGGTAACAATCTCCCCGAGAATCAGTGTCTGTACATGCACAAGATAATTAATGAAACAAGACTTGCACAAGATACACCATATACAAGGAATAATATCTCATGACGAGATCCGGATATACCAATCCGTGTAACCATCGTGTCAAAAAAATATGGATATCTACACTAGATACAATGAACATAGAGGATATCATAAATGAGAAACTATCAGAGAATGTACTTGCCTGAAGTCCAATGAACAGTCTCACAGATGTCAGATACGGTGCCTCGAAGACCTAAATATGGAATATAACATCAATACAAGATTTTGGGAAGAAAATAAGTTAAACTAATCAACTTCTAGGTCAACAAGCCATCTCTAAGTCAAAAGTCAAACTAAGTCAACTCTAAGCCAAACTATGGTCAACTATGGTCAAACTATGGTCAATTATGTTAAACTACCTAATTCTAGGTTGCATGAGTCTATCTCAAGGATATTGGTTTCAAACACTAGTCTAGGTCATAAAAGTTATATCTTAGGATACAAGGATATCGTATCTCAGGATATGTAAAACAATAGGTAAAGTATCACATATACATATCAAACAAATATTAATATATATAAAATCCTAATTACAAACATTAAATGGATACCTTGGTTTCGAACCAACTTGGTATCACAACGCTAAACCTCAATCTTGATACCCAAACCCAATACCTTGGGTATCCCCAAATACCTTGATACTTACCTTGGTGTTTCAAGGTAATATCCAATACCTTGTTTATACTAACTACCCATAAATAATATATGCTAACAACTAATAATTATAAATATAGTATACTATATCACAATTAAAATTAGGAATATATATACGTATATATTAATACCATATATATACATATATATAACTATTATATTTAATTATATAATATCTATTCAAAATCGCATATCTGTCACTAAAACCCCTGTTGATCGTTGCTATAGCTGCTGATACCGTTGTTATTGCGACAAATTCCTGCGGCTGTCGCTGTTGCTGAACTGCTGCTGTCGATGTTGTTGCTGCAGCCGTCACTACTGTTGTTGCTGTTGTTATTGCTGATGCGGCTACTGTTGCTATTTTTGCTGTTGCTGCTGTGCTATGTTGCTGCTGCTGCTGTTATCGTGACAAAGAACTGTCACTATAACTGTTGTTGTGATTCCCATCTCTATATATAACACCATATATATATATAATATATATAACATATAGTATATAATTACTACTATATATAACTTACAACTATATAAATATATGTAAACACATATACTCCTCCACATACATATATATGTACATAATAAATACATATAACAATAACATACATATATCTAGTAACATATATATAACTACATATATAAATACACAATATATATATACATATAACATTTAAGTATGTGTATAACAACATATATATATATATATATATATATATATAAAAATTAGATACATAGATCTATGACATTCTAATACATATATATATATATATATATATATATATATATATATATATATATATATATATATATATATATATATATATATATATATATATATATATATATATATAACAATAATATATATATACATACATATAAATACACATCACCATGACTAAGAACACAAGAGAAATAGATCTAGAAATAATTGCACAAACACATGGAGCGTATCACACCCGTATCCTACTAGATCTAGGATACACTTGCAATACGAGTCCACCACACATCCAAACATACCCCGAATGACACGATCAAGTCTAATATATTATATATGAACAATAAAAAGAGTCAAACACAAATTTACGTGTCCGTGTCAAAATATGACATGCACAAAGTCCCGTGTCGGAGGAAAACCACCAAATCAATACGTATCACCAAATTATTAGGATACGACCTACACGTACCCAATTGTGGATATGACACTAGCCCCAAACACACAAGCACAAGCCAAATTGATCTATAGGACAAATTAACACACACAACAATATCAATCTCGGAATTTCCCCAAAATTGACACAAAAAGTACCATAACTTTCACAATAGGCCTCCTATGAGGACAAAACCAAATCCTATGTGTAGCCTATGCATATGGGTCAAAACCAAATCCTATGATACCTTCATGTACCTACTTGGTTACATCGGAATCCTAGGACACATTCAGACACTGTCATCGTGCCAGACTTCATGTATCCTAATAGTGTCAGCATGACCGGAACCTGTAATGACTATAGGATCGTGATTGGTGCTAGTTACTTCAGTATAACGAAACCGTTAGATAGAGGTCCAGGCTCAGCGAGCTGCGAATGCGTCTCGTTGAGCGCATTGGGAGGGAAAGACAGTTACTAGACGCTTGGGCTACTTCGTATGTACTATATATATATCCTTATTTACGTAGAGATCCTATATCCGGAGTCATAGTACTTATTGTGTGTCTCTGTGCTCGTAGCTATGGGTATACACCATGTGTCTCTGTGCCTCAGAGCTACGAATTTATATTTGGAAAGCCCATGTGTCAAATATTGTTTTCAAGTTGTGTCTCACTTATGTGGTTATTCTAGATTATACTAGCGTATCATATGTTTTCTTTCTGTTTTACTATGGCATATTATTTTTGTACCTTGTTATGTCCCTCTGAGGACCTGGTTTCCTTCCAGGCATAGGCGAGGAGGACTACCCGGAGGAGTACGGACCGGGTGTATATCCAGGAGTAGGACTTGTAGCAGAGGATGAGATCCTTCCTGAGGACTTTGCTTGATCACCGGTAGTGACTTCACCTTGGGTTTGGTATCATTATCTAGTTAGCAGTTATCAGCCCAAGTTACCTTATTGCTTCCTTTCATTCAGTACTTGTATTAGCAGGTCTGTCCCCATGTAACTCTATACGTGTTGTATTATGATATATTTCTGGACTTATTTTCTTTTTGCACATTAGTAGACTTATTTTCTCTATGTGTTTCATATTCTTATGTCTGTAGATGAGATTAGTTACATTGCTTATGTTTTAATATTGGGTTATATCATTGTACTTTACAGCTTAGGTGCACTCCATCGGGTCCATTAGATTGGGATGCCCGTCAGAGTGTACCCGCTGGCCAATGCCACGTGGCTCAGTTCCTTATTGTAAACCCTCTCGACCAAATTTAGGTCTACTTGGCCTAGAGAGAGACTAGGGTTAGTTTGGAGCCATTTAGAATTAGAACATGGTATTTTAAATAAATGTACAAAATTTTGTATCACTTGTTGCACCTTGTCATTGTTTCGATATTTGGAGCGCTACTCTAGCTTTTGCTTTCAAACAAATTTTACACACTTGACCTAGACGTGCCAGTCTTCTTTTTTGACCTTTGGATCACTCATAAATACTCTCTTTTTTGCTTTATTTTAGTCGCACAATATTCGTTACAAAATATCTAATTTTAAATCCAAATAAATCTAAAACTTTGCATCTTTGCCTGTTCCAATCAAAATTGGAGACACAACCTCGACCATTTTCTTGCAACCAAATTTATGACAATAATCTACTCTGAATCTACTACGTCCATGATACTTGTGTCATACCTAATTTAATTACTATGTACTTCCAATTAAATTAAGAACACCAATGACACTAATTTTGACTAATTTGGTGCAATGACACAACCTAACCCAAAACTAGACCCAATACCAACCCAAACCTCTACTCACACCCTCATGGTTCATAAAAAATACCACACACAAATTTCTCTGCTACAATACACCAAACATAGTATTTTTCTACATCCAATCAACTTTTTCCTCTTTGTGCAAGTCCTAAACTATTGGGAACTTTTGTGTAAATAGCTAGCCATGTGTCCACCTCCTATTGGTTGGAGCAAATAAAAAAAACCCATTTTGATGAGGCTTGACCGATCTTGGTACTTTCCTCTCTCCCTTTTTGTTTGGTACTACATACCAAAATATACCTACAATCCATCATAGCCCTCCATTCAAACTTCAAACCATCCCCACCACTTATTTTCTTCATGACAACCCCACACATACCTAAGAATTAAGAGGAGCAGCCGGCCCTAATCCCAATACTCCCTCTCTTTTTTAAATATACCTCTTCTCTCTCTCCTCACTTATCATTCTTCTTCTTCTTCTTCCCTTCTACTTTATTTTTTCTTCCACTCCTATTTTCTAACCAACCCAACCATCATTGCCACTACCTTCACCTTAGCTCCACCACCATCACCACCACACCACGACCACCACCAACACCGAGCTTCGCCACCGTCATCATCACCACCACCATCATCTCCGCCAACCACCACACCACGACCACCACCAACACCGAGCTTCGCCACCGTCATCATCACCACCACCATCATCTCCGCCAACCACCACACCATGACCACCACCTTCACCGAGCTCCACCACCGTTATCATCACCACCACCATCATCTACACCAACCACCACACTACGACCACCACCTTCACCGAGCTCCGCCACCGTCATCTCCGCCACCACCACACCACGACGACTACTTCCAACCATCACCACAATCATCATCTCTGCCACTACCACACCATGACGACCATTGCCAACCATCACCACCACTATCATCTCCGCCACCATCACCTCCATGATCACCAACCACCACCACTAGCAACCCGCCTCCGCCACCATGTGTAGCTGTCGCCGCTTCTTGCTAAAGCTGTTGCCGCTGCTATGACAGCATATACTGCTGCTGCGGCTTTTGTTGCTGCTACCTTGCCAAGCCTCCGGAGCACACCCCCGGTCAGAGCTTGGGTTCCGGAGCACCCCCAATCCGGCCAGAACCGTGAGCAATCCCCCCCCTAGACGAGCACCCCCTCTCCAAGTTCTTCTCCCGCTTACATTTGTTCTCAAGGTAACCTTCATCTCTTCCTCTTCATCTTATTCTTCTTCAAAGTATATAAGTATATACTTCAAAGTCTTATTCTTCATCTCCTGTAATGTTGAAAGGAAGTATATATTTATATACACCCATGATTAACAACACTTGTATGTTTTAATCTCAAACCCTAGCTTGCCTAACCAATTTAAACTCTTGTCAAACTCCTAATAACTCCTTGTACTTATTTATTTTAGAATATATATTTTAGTGTTGTATTGGATGCATGAATTAGTGGTTAAGTGTGAGACCATTAGTTATGGATATTATCTAGGGTTATATTCAAGGTTGTTATATATGAAGTGTCATGTGTTAGGGTGTGACTTATACCATGTGATAGAGAGTATTATCATCATGTTAGATTTAATTCTTGTTTCTATAATTAAATAGTGCACGTGTGTAAATGAGGAAATCCTAAACTATTTATGATATGCACGTATTTAGGGTTACATGGATAATGTATTATGTGGATAGTGTTAGTGAGTTACAATTACCCTTGAACTTGATAATGACCCTAGAACACACTTTGATATACTTAAGTTAGGTCAACACTTGTTTCATGTATTTGAGAAGCAACTTAACACGTACACAAACCCTAGTTATAACTTTAGTTATAATATTTGAGAAGTTGTACATTTAGAGGGACTTGCACTTGTGCAGTTTTTAGACTCTTGCACACTCAACCCTTCTAGTTGACCGGGTTAGAACCCCTACTTGCGTTAGCTTCTAGGTATAGTGCATAGGTGTACTTTTGTGCGTATTCTAGTATAATAATTAATTATTATTATATTATATTATATTATATTATATTATATTATATTATATTATATTATATTATATTATATTATATTATATTATATTATATTATATTATATATAGGCTAATTGGATCTTTCGGGCGAGGCATCGGGAGCAGACTTTGGCATTCGCAGCTTGAGGATTCAGGCAAGTATACCTTGCCTTATTTACTATTTTAATTCAAGTTATTAAATATTGCATGAGTGGTTGTTGCAAATATTATTTATAACTGTACGCGTCCGAGAATGACTCGGGTGCAGTCGACGATTGTGTCGATAAGTAGTGTAGCGACTTAGTCTCTAGTAGACTCAACTACTATTGTAGAGATGTTCTAATATCTTCTAAGACTCTGACACTTCTTACACTCATCACGATAACAAACTAATGTTGGAATGCGAGTTGGCATACCCGACTAGCTATCGGTGTGTGCGACATGCATCACAGTTTAGTGCGTAGTCAGGTTAGTCTAGTTATTTGAGTCTTGGCATGTAGTTACGAAGTGTGCACGTCGTGTATTCAACTTGTATATTTATATTGGGCGGGGAGGACAACTGGTAGGCATATGTGATACGCATTAGTACCCATAATGTCCATCGGAGCTACAGGAACTGATGACCTCTTTATTCAGGTTCTGCGTTCCTTGGAGCGATACGGACGTATATATATACTATGCAGATTTTGTATTCTACGGAGCGATATGGACGTTATATCACGAAGATTCTATATTCTTTGGAACAATATGGATGTTATATATTTATTTCTTCACCTACCCATACGTACCAAGGTTGTCCTCAGATTGCATTCACTTAGATGGTTAGTACACCCCCTTACTTATTCAGTATTTATATTCAGCATGTATTTTTGTATCTTGTTACGTCCTTCTGATAACATGATTCCCTTCCAGATTTGGACGAGGTGTAAACCCCCTCGACCAAATTTAGGTCTATCTGGCTTAGATAGAGAGACTAGGGTTAGTTTGAAGAAATTTAGAATTAGAACATAGTATTTTAGATTAATGTACACAATATTTGTATCACTTTGTACACCTTACCGTTGCTTCGGTATTTGGAGTGCTACACTAGCATTTTCTTTCCAATAAATTTTATACACTTTTCCTAGACATGCCAGCCTTCCATCCTGACATTTGTATAACTCATAAATACCTTCCCTTGTGCTTCATTTTAGTTGCACAATATTTATTATAAACGTCCATTCTTAAATCCGAATAAATCTAACTTTGCATCCTTGTCCGTTCCAATCAAAATTGGAGACACAACCTTGACCCATTTTGTGTAACCCAAATTATGACAATATTCTATTTTGAGTCTACTACGTCCATGACACTTGTGTCCCACCCAATTTTAACCCTATGTATTTCCCTTCATGTAAAAGTCGACACCCTCCATCCACACACACACACTATCCTAGCCCTCCATCCACACACACACACACACACCATCCTAGCCATCAAATTTCCTTCATGTAAAAGCCAACCCCATCCCAAGGAATACATGGCCAGCCCTAATCCCTAGGTAATCATCACCCTATTCTCCATCCTACATAAAAACTCATCCTCCATTATTTATACATCACCACCATCAACCAATATTCAAACCGAACCCTAAACCAACCCTAACCGACTTCACCTTCCTCCCCTCCGGCCACTATCCCGTCGGAGTAGACTCCACCGCCGAGTAACCCCGTTGTCAGCCAACCCCGACCGTCCTTTCCGACTTCCAACTGCCGGACCACTTCTCCAACAACTGACTTTTCTATGCCATCACCGACCGAGCACAGTCGACACCCTCCTCCTCGACTCATCTTTCCGACCATCTCGTCGGATCCTCCGCCCACAGCCATGACCACCCTCCCTGACTTCCCCTCACCCGATTTCGGCTATCAGCCCCGGCCACACGACCTCGACGAGCTCATCACCACCACCATCATCAATATCATCACCATCACCACCATCGTCAACATTATCACGATCATTACCATCATCCTGACTCGACCCCGACTGCAACCACAGTCCACCTGCCTGAGCACCTGATTTCGGCCATCCCTGAGTCATCTTCGCCGACTGTACCGCCTCCATTTCGACTTTATACCGCTGGACGACCTCGACAGCATCCTCCCCCGACCTGTTCATCGACTCCTCGACCCATCTCACCCGACCACCCTCGCCAGAGCCCGAGCAGTCGACCATTGACTTCCCTCTCTACCGGGACAACAGCCACCGAGCACCACCCTCCCTCGCCGGAGGCAGGCCACCCACGAGCCGCGGACACCCCCCCTGAACATGATCACGACTAGGTATACATTTATCCTTCCTTTCTACATGTGTAATTGTGAACCCTTGTGTATTGTGTATAGTTGTACATGTTTTAGAATAAAATTAGTGTTAGTGAATACCTCATAGTAAATATGGTTATTTAATGTATTATACTTGTGTTGACCTAGGTGTTTAGACAAACTGGCTTGTGCATATTACCCTGTAAATTAGGACTGGTATTTTGTGTGATATGTTATTTGACATTGTAGCATATTTTGATAACTCGTTGTCTTGCTGTGTACGGTAATTGAGGATATGACACTTGTACGTTTTAGCTGCGTGCATACGCGACCCTGCTAGTTGACTAATTATGACCCTCCCCTGCGTCAGTTTCTAAGTGTAGTGTAGTTGTATTTTCTGTACGTGCTAGTATAGTAAGTGATAATTATATTATTATTATTATATATATAGGGTCGCTGGACCATTCGGGCGAGACTTCGGGAGCAAAATTTTGGTACTCACAGCTTGAGGACCCAGGCAAGTATACCTTGCCTTGTTGTACTATTTAAGTTCAGTTATTATTTAGTTACATATTTTATTATTTTAATATTATATAACTGTACGCGTTCGAGAAAGACTCGGGTGCAGTAAACGAAGGCGTTGACGTTAGAACTTTTGTCTGACCTAGTGTCTAGTGGACGCACCTAAAGTTGTATTGTTATTAATATGACTTTCCAGGCCTTGACACGTTCATTACACGTCATAGAGTGAGTTCATATAGGGACACGTGCTTCATGACTGACTGGCCATCGGTGTGAGCAGCACGTATGATGGTATTTAGCTTAGTTATATATTTCTTTAGTGACTTGCATTATAGTACAAAATGTACACGTCATATTCGTGACTTGAACATTGGCATTGGGCGGAAAAGACAATTAGTAGGCGTATGGGACAGACATTTGGCTACCATAGTTTCAGAGTAAACTACGGGGTCATGAGCCTTAGTGTTACCCGATTATGGGCCATGTGGTACCTGGTTATGGGCTCAGTGTTACCCGGTTATGGGCGTTATATGCTTGTCGATACATCTGGCATAGGTTACTAGCTGCGCGCTATCATGATCGATGATGTTGTCAGCATATACTCCTAGCATCCAGTTTACAGCTAATGTCAGGTACTTAGCCTCTGGCTCGACGCTACGTTTTATACCTTTTACCTACCCATACGTACCAATGTTGTCTTCAAGTGTATTTCACTTAGCTGGTTAGTTTACCTTCGAGTTTTTATAGTATTTACTTTATGGCATATATTTTTGTATCTTGTTACGTCCCTCTGAGGACCTGGTTCCCTTCTAGGTTATTTGTGCAATTTGCAGGATGCTTGATCTAGTAGAGTGTAGACATCGTTACAGGTATCTTTACATGTTCAGCTATTACAGTCATGTACTATTTTTTATGTTTGATTCTGCTTTTATAGCCTAGTATTTATAGGCCTATGTTGTTCTTTTGGCCTATTCGAATGGATATAATATTGGGCTGTAGACTGATGATGCGTTTCGTTCTTTCTTGAGATTTATTTACCATGGATTAAGATTTAATTTACTTGTTGCATGTTAGAATTAGATTATTAATTGGATCACTTGACGGTGGACAGCGTAAGTGCGCTTCGTCGGGTCCATTAAATTGGAAAGCCCTACGGAGTCGTACCAGCTGGCCATTGCCATGTGTCTGGTCCCACACGTTTTGGGACTGGGGCGTGACATGGTTTTATTGGTATCCTATGTAGGTCAGAGCTTATTATTTTGGTTACGTTACTGTACCGAACAAGCCTGCAACTTAGGATTAATGTTGAATAATATCTCAATCCGTAACTGATTTTAAAACTCCTTTTGTATTCGATTGTCGCCCTTGGACTTCATTGCTGTATTCATTTATTTACCATCGATATCGTTATTATTGTTTCTTATCTTCCTTATTTCGAAAAGATGGATGCTCGCGCTCGGTGATTTCCTCCAGGAGAAGATCCTCGTCAAGACGAAGATGGCATATTTGATAGGATGTTTGAGTAGATGGTTAACCATGATAGAGAAGGTTGATCAGTTTTTTTTGTTACTAGAGTAAGTATAGACTGTTGGCGTAAGAATTAGACATAGAAGTAGAGACTTAAAACTAGACCCTACCCTTACTTAAGCGCCCCGCTCCGCGTAGGCACTATGTACAAGTGATATCGCCTTATTTGCTCGAACGAAAGTCTTCTCGGAGAGTTCCTGACCAAGATTGATCAAAGTGAGTGGGCAGAACTGCATTCTCTGATTCTTGCACGACTTAATAATGAATCTGAGTTTTTGAATGCTTGTTTGCTTAAGAAGATTGTTTCATAAGAAGAATGATACCGACTTAGCATGCTAATAAGAGAACTCACGTAGCTTGTCATTGAAACGAATTTGTTTACTTGCCTAGCTAAGAGAATATGAATGCTTGTCAGAATGAGGTAGAACTATTGCCATGCTAAGAGAAAGATAGAATTGTTGCATGCTTAGAAACACTGACACAGCTATCGAACGAACCCTTGCCATGCTAAGAAAGATAAATAAATGAATCACTTGAAAATGTCCCTTTGTAATATGCTAAGAAAGAGGTAGACTTTTGCATGTTGATTATGAGATAAATCATGCTTGTCATTATATGTTTTGCTTGCCTGTTTTGCTATCAATCTGCTATAAGTTATAAGTGTAAAAGAGAGTCTAATAGTCCGCCCTGATATTCCGATCCTTCGAGATCTTGGGGTGTGTGCTATTAGATTATTGAAAAGATGTGTTTGCTTGAATAAGAGAAAGAAGAGAGTCTAATAGTCCGCCCTGATATTCCGGTCATTCGGGATCTTGGGGGGGTGTGCTATTAGATTGTTATATGCTTGTGAATGTGAATGTGATTGTATATTGTTGAATGTTACTTGTCATACATTGGTCTCGGACAACTTGTGCACAAGGTAATAGTCTCTCTATCGATTCCTAGGGCACTGGGAATCGGTCGGTCCGGAAGGAATTATGAGAGCATCCTGATGTTCCGGTCCTACGAGATCTTGGGGGGTGTTGTTATCTATTAATGGGGAAACTCATGGACCGTCATATAGATAGGGCGCATGCTAGGTTTACCTTCTTACATACCTATCATTTTTGACACCAAAGTTTGATAAATAAGTTTATGCACATATGCAAATTGTGGCTAACTTGTGTGTCTGCTACAGGGATAACCGTTCGGCTATGGGGTAAGAAATATGAGTTTATTCATAAGCCTGCTTGTTTATTTTGTCTGCATCGTAGAGATTATCTGTTAGTGCTTCATACATTGCATCGGTCATATAATGACTATTAGTGCAGAGCTGAACCTCGGTCACAGCTGCTAATAGTATCAGAATGTGAGTCATTGGTTAGCTGGATTACCGCTACCGATCCTGAGTTTCTCGGGGACCGACCTCTGATTGATAGTTTAACTTGTGTGCTTGATTGAATGATAGTTCCTATATGCTACTTTGCCCCAAAGAGTTAGATTTTAAATGCACAATACATGTTGCACACTGCACGATAGAGCACTGCCCCGATCGTATGCTTATTATTTGAATATGCAAAAACTGTTTCAAAGTTATGTTTTCAAAAGATGTAATCTGACTATAGTCCTGAGCTGCATGAAATGAACTTAGGTAAAAGTAGCAAGATCACTAGTAATGCAATGTTTTGTCACAAGTTTACTTAGTGTGGGTTTCAGGGGGTGTAGCTTCTGTTCAGTTGTTTATACTCACCAGTACTTATAAAAGTGCTGACCCACCAACAGTTTGCTTGTTCTCAGGTGCCTGATCATCCGAGAAAGCGATAGCCGTGCCTCATCCCAAGGAATCGGAAATCTGGAGTCGATGCCTTGAGCCGTATCGAGATTGCCTTGAGTTGCTTTTGTATAAAGGGACATAATGTATGGAACGGTGTCATTGTAATCGAGAGAAAGAGTGCTTGAGTGAATTGTAACCTCGGCCATGCGTCGCTTGTAACACTTCCGAATATCAATAAAAGAGCTTATTTTTCATGTGCCATTGTGTTCTTTACTTTTCTGCAATATGTGTGTCACTGCTTCAGTATTGAATAGCTTACTTGCCCTTGTTTAAAGCTTTGGCCTTGTGCAAGCGCACTTTAGGCTTGCACGACATCACGCCCAAGCGAGGACGAACGGCCCTGAGGGACCGGGGCATGACACTTAAGGTAGCCGTGATTGTAAGTATTAGAAGCTAGAAAGGTTGTTTGATTCTAAGACTCTAGAATAATTTGGAGAAGACATAGCTAGATACTAGGGTTAGTTGTAGCCCCATGATAATGATACAAGGAATTAGTGGTAGTCTTATGGTAGTGATACAAGGAACGACATTATGAATTTGACAAGACAGAATTTTAGACTCACATCTAGAAGAAGATTATCGGATACTAATAAAAATAGGGTATAAAATAGTACCTTAGGGTAGCAAACCATAGTGGTTAATCCTAGTTGCCTTGTGACTTACAATATTAGACCTAGAAATTCTTCCACCCTTTAGATAATAATGATTACGACTAAGCTAAAACAGATTGGTAGATTGCTAGACATAGATTGCTAGACCCAATATTTGGATAATGAGATAACTTGAGTACTATAATGTTGCTTTCAAATTAGATTAGATGTACTAGACTTATTTTGATTGTCAGTGTCTATTAGGCTCGTATTCTTACTATTGATAATTCGATTAGTTCAGCTAGTATCTGGAATAGAGCAATTAGATTGAAGGATGAGAGCATCGACAGATGTTATAGCCTTAAGTTGGATATCGTAAACTACCTATAATGGATGGCCAGTTATAAACAAGATGGTACCCATATAGTTTAGGTGAAGGATACGCATGGAGTAAACTAGGAGAAACCTCAGGTTCGAGGTAAAAAGGTAGAGGGGCAACAAGATGAGATTCGCGACAAGTACCTGACCTCGAGTTTCTTTTAAAATTTAGAGAAGGACCTGAACCGGAGAAAAAGACGTTGGCTCAAGGTGATGACAGACTTTGAGATTGAGCTACAGTACCATCCGGAGAAAAAAAGCAAACATAGTAGTTGACGCATTAAGCAGGAGGCCCATGATATTCTTTTTGACTACCCAGCAACACCTGTTGAGAGATCTAGAGCAGTTGAGCATAGAGGTCATTATGCCCGGAGTAGACGGTCAGTTGTCGAGTTTTCAGGTAAAATCGACATTGGTCGAGAGAATCAAGGCTGCCTTACCAACAGATGTCAGATTCTAGAGACTTCGACAGAGGACAGAGGCCAGAATGCAGACAGGATTGCGCATACACGAGGACGGGACTTTGAGATGTGGAGATCATCTTTATGTTCTGAACGGAGAATTTCATCAGAAGCTGATGTCGAAGGCGCATAATTCAGCATACTTTATTCATCCAGGAGGCACAAGATGTATAGCGATTTGAGGCAGTACTATTGGTAACATGGAATAAAGAGGGAGATAGCCCACTTTATGGCAAAGTGCCTGGTGTGTCAGCAGGTCAAGGCGGAGCATTAATGGTCTGCAAGTTTACTTAATCTGCTCCCGATACCTGAGTGAAAATGAGAGCATATCACTATAGACTTCGTTATGGGCTTCCTGAGGAGTCCTAGTGGTCACAATAAGGTATGAGTAATCGTGGATTGACTCACCAAGTCCGCTCACTTTTTACCTTTCAGAGTTGGACAGTCTACGGAGGTCTTATTCCATGGAACGAAATACAGGTTTAGGTCACACGCTGACTCATTGGTCAATTGGTAGAGGATTACCACTAGACTCTTAGATTATATATTGATACGTGAGTATGGGGTATAAATAGAAGATAGAAGTCTGACAGGAATGGTAGCTGAATATCATGAATTACACATAAACTGCTTAGGGATAGAGATTTAGACTTTTGACTAATAGGACATGAGCATGCTGAACCTAATCCTTAGTAGTAGGTGGTGTTATAGGAGCCTAAATCTAATTTGCCCTAGCCAATAAATTTTAGGAATCGTATTCTTCTTATTATAATTATTGTATTTTATTCTAGGGTATTTAGAAGGATTGAATAGATATTTATTACATAATTTCTATATATCCTTATTACTATATACTGAGTAGAGACCTATGTGGTATTTTATTACATATATTTCTCTTAGAAATTGTTCGAGTTGAGCTTTTAGACTAGGTATGACTGACTAATTAGACTTGTTGCTGCTAGGACTGATTATAAGAAGTTAGGTTGGATGATTCCATTGTGGATACTATAGGATGATGACGTTATACCTAGGAAAGAATATTGAGATATTAATCGTCCTAGTTGCAGAAGAAGGTTAGGACAGTGTTTGAGGTACAGATCAAAGCAATATTAGGCTCAGGAGTGTTCCCGGTATGTCAATAGAGCACAGCAGATAGTACAAAGGCCAGCTCCACCGATCCTAGGTATGTCCGTAGCATTGCTTGATAATTTATAGTTTATTATGTATTTATTTTAATTTTGAGGACGAAATTTTTATAAGTTTGGTAGATTGTAAACTCCCTCAACCAAATTTAGGTCTACCTGGCTTAGATAGAGATACTAGGGTTAGTTTGAAGCCATTTAGAATTAGAACATAGTGCTTTAGATTAATGTACATAATATTCGTATCACTTTGTGCACCTTACTGTTGCTTCGATATTTGGAGCTACACTAGCATTTGCTTTCCAAAAAATTTTACACACTTTTCCTAGACGTGCCAGCCTTCCAATCTGACCTTTGTGTAACTCATGAATACCTTCCCTTGTACTTTATTTTAGTCGCACAATATTTGTTACAAACGTCCATTCTTAAATCCGAATAAATCCAAATTTGCATCCTTGTCCGCTCCAATCAAAATTGGTGTCATGCCCCAGTCCCAAAATATCGGGGAACTAGACACGTGGCAATGGCCAGCAGCACACACCGATGGACAAACCCAATTTAATGGACCTATCAGGATGTACTTAAACTATAGTACAATAATGAGGGTCTAAATATACTAATCTCATCCACAGAAATGAATACAACAATATCAGAATCATAAAGCAAGATCAATCTCAATAAAACATAAACTCAGGAAATAACTCGATAATGAGTCTGATATAATAGTCAAGATACAGGAATAAAGATAACAACAACAAATACTGAGTATGGATAAAGCATATACTCAAAAGATATCCTCGGTGATCACTCGTCTACTGGATCTGGTACTGCTCCAATGCCTGCTCCTGTTCCTGCTCCTGCTAATGCTCCTGTCCCGTATACCTCGGGATAGATCTCGTCTGCTAATCCTGGAGACATAATCCGGATCCAGGTTCTCAGGGGACATAGCAAGGTACAAAATAACTCAAGCCATAAATAATATAGTACAACAATAATGAATCAAAAGGGTAAACTATATAACCAGCTAAGTGATATGCAAGATGAGAGCATCACTAGAACTCAGGCTGAGACCACTACAAGCTCAGTGTCGGGGAGCCGGTAGCAGAGATATCATGCAGTTGTCGAGCTCAGAGTGAGACTACGACACCGTCATAATATAATCAACCGGTAGCCTGTGTGTCTCTCCCCACCCAATGTAATCATATGTCTCATGTCCACGACGTCTCATGTCCATGCCACGTAGGATCATATCTAGTGCAACAAGTCAATGATATCTAAGCAAAAAAATATGTCATGAAACCTGTAACCTATATAGAATCACCATGAATATCTCAGGAAGATTCTGTCTCATGAATAGTGTCAGGTGTCCTGGGTTATGACATACTTGATAATGCAAGCACGAGAATATATAGGGTCTCGATATCCATGTCTATGTGACGTTACACAACTCCGCGTATAGCGTTGGCACCCAAATATTATTCGGATGCTAATTAATATCACACGGTCCTAGATAAAGTATGTACATCATATAAATAAATCAAGATAATAATATGAAGCAGGTACTGCAAGTTTGGTAAGGTACACTTGCCTGGGGTTCTGAATCCAACTGTAGCTCTGGTATCCGTAGAATTTTGCAGGTACTCCTCCGGTTGCTGAAATAGATATCACCATCAGATTCAAAAAATATCAAATAGCTAGAAATGCCTGTCTTTGAGTCTAATTTGGATACAGGAGCAAAAATGACAGTTCTTGGTCAAAGCGGGGTCGACATGTGGCCCGCTTCACACCAAAAAATGTGTCAGAAACAATGGTCTCCAAATTCCTCAAACTTAGTGTCAACAAGTCCAGAACGACGATACGAACCCAACGAACGTCCAGAACTGGATTCCGATGAGCCGATCACAAAATCGTCCGTCAAGTGGAGCCGTGAGGCCCACGATACGCGATTTTGTCAACGTTTTCAGAATCAAACCAAACTTGGGTCACAGGACCAGCGTATTGCTACGAGTCCGATGGCACAAGTTTCGTTTTGATCCGACGTGTGTACACAAAGTTACAATAAGTTCCAGAATAGGGCCGATACGGGGCATTGTCGACGGATACACGTTGATTCCGGTGTGCACGCACATCCAAATCAACTTCCGTAAAATTCCACACGTCCGTATCATCGACGCGCACCTTTCAGTAAAGTTCGCACATGACCAAGTTGTCCCGTTTGGCGGGACGCACTCAGTTCTGGGGAAAAGTAGGGTATATATTTTCCTGATTTTGGATCGTAGTTCACGATCGCCATAGGACGCGACACACCGAGCGGGTTATACGGGCATCGAGAGGGTCACGCAGGGTTCGTGTCACAACAGACGAAACGAAAAATGGGGCAGCGAGGAGAGAGAAAAGGCTACCTGAATAGGGCTACGCAGAATTGGGATTCCTCGTGTCCGCGAGGCGATACGACACACCACGACTAGGGTTAGGGTTTCGTGCTGCGGCTGGGGGAGCTGGACTTCGCCGGAGGAGGGGCTGCTCGGGTGGAGGCGGCTTAGGCGGAGGTGGCTCAGGCGGAGGTGCTGGGCGGCCGGGCTCGGGGCTGAGACTGCGGGGGAAAGACGGAGGAGCTACTGCTGAAGGTCACAACGGAGCTCGGGGTCGACTCGCCGGGGCTCGAGTGGAGGAGGTGGTGTCTCGGGGAGAGTGTTGGTGGTGGTGGTGAAGGTGAATGCTGGTGGAGGCCGGAGGCTGTCGGGGACGGAGATGGCGATGGGTGGTGACAGAGGAGAGATGGCGGTGGAGATGCGGCGGAGACGGGGGTATTTATAGGAGGAGAGGGAGGAGAAGGGCCGGGGACGGTTGCTGTAACGCCCCGTAACCGCTCGGAGCGTTACGCTGAGTCGGACTGAATAAATCAAATGCTGGTTACATTTGAATTGTTGGATTTTGGGAAGAAGGATTAATCGAGTTAGTTTCAATGTGCAGATGGCTAACGGGTTCAATAGAAATCAGGTTTTGTTCAGAACAGTACTGAATAGCTGGATGGAAGCGATAATACCGTCTTCCTTAATCCGATTGGTCGGATGATTTGGAGAGCACGGCCTGCT
Source organism: Iris macrosiphon (assembly GCA_036927795.1). Classification (NCBI taxonomy): domain Eukaryota; kingdom Viridiplantae; phylum Streptophyta; class Magnoliopsida; order Asparagales; family Iridaceae; genus Iris; species Iris macrosiphon. Next base: position 71,204,209 of record JAYESA010000011.1, on the reverse strand, counting down.
CGCACGATCATATCAGTTGAGTAGATCGCGCTTGCATCGGACCACGGGTTTAAGGGATTGGCTGTATCGGCAGGACAGGATGCCCAACGGGATCAATCATTGTGAGTGGGCTCTTTCCCTTCTCCTCTACTCCATGCCTAATAATATGGAAAACACGTAAAAGGCTTGAACACTTGGGCTAAAACATTCGGAAATACTACACTGAGGCGTGCATAGAGTGTACGTCGTTGGCTTGGTAGGATTGTGGCTTGAAATGATTTACGCGTTGGATAGTTGGTACGATAATTGGGTTATACATTTGAGGCAGTCGGTTGGATAATTGGGATTATACTTGGACGGTTGGAATTATACAAGTTGGAATGATACAATAGAAATATCGGGAATTCGGGCGAGCGAGCGTGCATCCGTGCACGAGTATCACTGGGTTGCTTTGTCTTGCAAAGCGAGCAGTTGTGGTTCGAAACTGAACAACTGCATAGGCGAGGGTATTGTGCCACTGTTGGGGCATTGTGCCACGGGATTATTCAGAGTATGGGGTATTGTACCCAATGTAAAATACTGTGTTGGGAAGCGGCAATGTGAAAAGTAGGCATAATTTGGGCATAACTTGAGAGATTGTGCATATGGATATTTTGGTGCCTTGGGATATATATATTGAGGTCGAGATTTGGAATCCTTGGGGATATGTTAAAAGAATGGTTATGGATGCTTTGGTTGGATATCGGTTGAACGAGTCTAGGATCGCTTGGTGGGGCGAGAATGTTGGATCTTCTCGTCATACCTACTTTCTGCATGTCACGGATAACCTGTGTAAACAGGGTTTGACATTTCCTCGAAACAGTATTCTGGGGCACTGGGAACGTATCGATCCGGAGGGAAATATTGATTCGTGCTAGTCACGATGCATTACGGGACCTCCAGCGGGGCTTGCTATCCGGGCTGATAGGGCGCACCGTTAATGCTTGAAATATGTCCTTTATGGCTTTGCCAGTGACTTCATATAGATAAGAGTTGGCTTACTTTTCTTTTGTTTGTTTGGCTTTCGTGTAGGCGCGGCCACCTTGCCTCGGCAAGAGTGTGCACTCGATATTGGGATATAAACTTTGGTTGAGGATGGATATTGAGACGAGACTGTTGGTTCGATATGTTATCGTGCAAGCGATGGCATTGAGTTAGACGGGTCGGATATATAAAACTGCTTGTCGTTTGGTTTGAGTTGAATGTTTGCATGCTTAAACTGTTTTACAGCTTTCCTTAACATGTCATCCATATGCCATGAAACAAATCTAGGATTCAAACTAGAAAGATCACCATATAACTGTTTGCACTCACTATTTTACTTAGTGTCAGCTTAGACGAGTGGGTTACCCCGCTCACCAGTACGGTTGTGTACTGACCCACGTTTGTGGGCATTATTTCAGGTACACAGGCGTAGTGGCGCTGCTTGGATATACGGGACAAGATGTATAAACTGTAAGTACCTTTGTGGGCTAGAGAAAAGAGCAAGAGTATTTCATCATCTTTGTGGCATCGCCTTTGTGGCATTGCCTCGGGGCATTTTATTTAGACCCTATCGTGAGCTTCGCTGCGTATTACTCTGATGTGTGCTTGGTACACAATACTTGACTTTCGTTGCAACTTGGTTGATTCAATGATAACATTTGGTGTTTGACAATATCGCCTTGTATGAGCATAACTCCAGGCTCGTACGGCATCACATCCCGATTAGAACGATTGTCCCGCGGGAGAGCTGCAACGTGGTGATTTCACGTTCAGTGGGGACTATTGAGCTTGTGGGAGATTGGGGCGTGACAAATTGGTATCAGAGCGCCCGGTTTATTTCTTCGGACTTGGTCCTTCGCTTCATCACAAACTCTAAATAGCTTCCGCGTGTCGTTTAGCTCTTGACTCTACTCAGTGCCGCATCGGATGTTTCATGCAATAAGTCTATTTATTGCTGGTTTTGGCTGCATGTTATTCTTGGTTGTGTTGCCTTGGTTGGTTTTTGTAGGATTGCTTAGCCTCGTTAGGCGTTGTTGCATTCGTGCAGCAAGTTGGTTGGCGTTGTTGTATTCGTGCAGCAAGTTGGTTGGCGTTGTTGCATTCGTGCAGCAAGTTGGTTGGCGTTGTTGCATTTGTGCAACAAGTTGTGGGCTTTCGTTAGGTTGGCTTGTCGTTCAGGAAGATTCTGATTGCCTCAATGGACTAGTTGGTTGGCATACGAGATTTGGTTATATGGCATATTTTGAGTAGAAACATTCGATGAGAATAAATCCTTGCATGAGTTGTTCGTCTAGCGATTATGTTGGATAAAAGTTGAAATTTTAGCTATGGCGCATCGGTTGTGCGTATTTGAGTTTAGCTCGGGAATATCAGAATAGTTGGCACGAGTTGCTCGTATAACAAAAGTGTGAAAACATTGGATGTTGGGTTGGACTATTCGGAGGAGACAATCATTGCACGATTGCTCGTGTTGAGAAAGTATCAGACGATGGAAATAGTTGGATAATTCAAGCAATGCCTGAGTTTTGTGTCAAACTCGAATTGGGAAAGGCATGATCACACCTAAGGGATGGTTCGAACGGATCTTGGATTCGTGAAAGGAAACGTAATGTGAGTAGCGACTTGATTCGAAGTGGTATATGGGATCAAACGTGTTAAGCAAGGCATTGGAAATATTTTGGTTGGACATCTATGGGAATTGCCTGAACGGACTTGTGAAACGAGAATACAAGTTGGTTGGTGCACGTCGGCTGAGTTAGAAAGAATGAAAATGGAGCAAATGAATATTGAGTTGAGCATCGAGAACGGACAGATGCAAATGAAAGCATCGTTAGGCTTAAGAGATGGATGAGATCGGAATGAACAACTGGGATATGCTTGAACGAGCGATGGGTAAATCGAATGATAGCGAGCACGGACTACGATTTTGGGCAACGCATTTGAGCTGTTGGTTGAGCAATGAAACACAAACTTGGCTTGTAGGGCAAAGCGATGGATTCACACAAACTTGAAAGATTTTGGATATTGCTGCTCGAGAAGTCGACTCAGGTTTAGCAAAAATGGAATTTTGGGCAAAATGGTGCAATAATGGTAGACAGATTCTCTGGAAGACGTGGACGGATTGTGGCAACAACAGAAGGCAAAAGATTTTGGTGGACAGACTTTTAAAGATAGCTAAATATGGGAGCAACGTCGAAACAAATTACTGTGCTACTCGAGTAAGTTGGACGTACATTGTGGAACACAGCAAATAGATAAGAATTGGAGCAAGTCTTGGATTTTGAGAATTATTGCAATTTGTAGTACGAGAATCGAACATGCAATTCGGAAATTTGATGGATTCAGGGCAGAACGACGAATTGATGGTAGACGATTTCAACGAGCACATTGCTCGGATTCGGGATTTCGCTCGGATGGATGGTTGGATTTTGATTCAGATTTACAGATAAGATATAGCATGGTTTATAGTAACTATCCATCGTGATGATTACAATTATCGAGCGTAGCTTTGGGACAGCTGACCCTAAGCGACCTTGCCCGTCGAATCAGATATGAATATGGTAGACCCATAGAATGACCCTTGAGGCGGCGTATTTGGGAATGCGTCGAGGGAAGATGTGAGCAATGATATTTGGCTTATTGACTGAGTGTTGGATTTGAGAGACCCTTGGGATAGTCTTCAGCTGAAGATGCAGCCGGAAGATCGAAGCGATGGTGGAAGTAGCCTAGTCAACTGATGAGATTCAGAGTCACAGATTTTTTTATCGATGGCATCGCCTCTGACTCATCGTGCCCTGGAAGGGAATAGCATTCATATGAATTGACGACTGTGAAACTAGCTCGTGAAGTTAAAGCAGCGGCTCGTTCAGATTAAATCCTTGCGAATACTGGAAGGGGCAGATTTGCCTCAGATTTACAAGATGTCTCGGAACTTAGTCTGAGAAGCATACTCGTTCGGAAGGCAAAGGTAATATTCTATGCTTCGAGGCAGTGGAAGCAGCGCGAAGAACTATTCCATGCGCAACCTAAGAATTATGGCAAGTGTGTCCACGTTAAAATCGTGGCGACACAATCCCTTTGGCGTGGCGGCAAAATCTTCGTGGATCACACGAACCTCAATATAGATATTCACCCTGTGAGATATTGAGATGGCAGGAAAATGTGTTGGACTGAGCTGATCTAAGCAAAGTTGATATTTGGGTAAGTCGTATAGCTGGGGTAGATCAGTTGAGATGATCGTTCGGTGCACGAGATAATATTTGGAGATGTTGCTAGTACGGATTTTAGAAATAGTTGGATGGATTGAGTTCGAACACGAACTGATTGAGTCGGTGGAAAATTATCATATTTGAGGATAGTACTCAATCGAAAATGTTGGAATGGAAATCGAGATTGATTCAATTGGGAGCAAAGCAAATGGATGCCTCGAACATAAAGATACCCTTGTAACTTGTTCAAATTTGCTATCGCAAAGCTCGGCTGAAATATATGTATTTTAGGGACGCCTTAAATATATGTACGATCCAAAACTAAGCGATACGAAGAATTCGTATTGAGCTGCAAGGAGGATGTGGGAATTCGTAAAAATTGTACGAGCGTTCAGCAGACGAGATACGAAGTCAGAATCGTGAATATGTGAGTTGCTTAGAGCAGATCTTGGAATAGATTGTGACTTGTGATAGGAATGAGTACCAGCACGGTTCGTGGACGAACCTGATTCTAAGTGGTATATTATGTAATGTCCCGCAACCGTTTGGAGCGTTACGCTGAGTCGGACTGAATAAATCAAATGCTGGTTACATTTGAATTGTTGGATTTTGGGAAAAAGGATTAATCGAGTTGGTTTCAATATGCAGATGGCTAGCGGGTTCAATGGAAATCAGGTATTCGTTCAGAGCAGTACTGAATAGCTGGATGGAAGCGATAATGCCGTCTTCCTTAATCTGATCGGTCGAATGATTTGGAGAGCACGGCCTGCTCGCACGGTCATACCAGTTGAGTAGATCGCGCTTGCATCGGACTACGGGTTCAAGGGATTGGCCGTATCGGCAGGACAGGATGCCTAACGGGATCAATCATTGTGAGTGGGCTCTTTCCCTTCTCCTCTACTCCTTCATGCCTAATAATATAGAAAATACGTAAAAGGCTTGAACACTTGGGCTGAAACATTCGGAAACACTACACTGAGGCGTGCATAGAGTGTACGTCGTTGGCTTGGTTGGATTGTGGCTTGAAATAATTTACGCGTTGGATAGTTGGTACGATAATTGGGTTATACATTTGAGGCAGTCGGTTGGATAATTGGGATTATACTTGGACGGTTGGAATTATACAAGTTGGAATGATACAATGGAAATATCGAGAATTCGGGCGAGCGAGCGTGCATCCGTGCACGAGTATCACTGGGTCGCTTTGTCTTACAAAGCGAGCAGTTGTGGTTCGAAACCGAACAACTGCATAGGCGAGGGTATTGTGCCACTGTTGGGGCATTGTGCCACAGGATTATTCGGAGTGTGGGGTGTTGCACCCAATATGAAACACTGTGTTGGGAAGCGACAATGTGAAAAGTAGGCATAACTTGGGCACAACTTGAGAGATTGTGCATATGGGTATTTTGGTGCCTTGGGATATATATATTGAGGTCGAGATTTGGAATCCTTGGGGATATGTTGAAAGAATGGTTATGGATGCTTTGGTTGGATATCGGTTGAACGAGTCTAGGATCGCTTGGTGGGGCGAGAATGTTCGATCCTCTCGTCATACCTACTCTCTGTATGTCACGGACAACCTGTGTACACAGGGTTTGACATTTCCTCGAAACGGTATTCCGGGACACTGGGAACGTATCGATTCGGAGGGAAATATTGATTCGTTCTAGTCACGATGCATTGCGGGACCTCCAGTGAGGCTTGCTACCCGGGCTGATAGGGCGCACCGTTAATGCTTGGAATATGTCCTTTATGGCTTTGCCAGTGACTTCATATAGATAAGAGTTGGCTTGCTTTTCTTTTGTTGGTTTGGCTTTCGTGTAGGCGCGGCCACCTTGCCTCGGCAAGAGTGTGCACTCGATATTGGGATATAAACTTTGGTTGAGGATGGATATTGAGGCGAGACTGTTGGTTCGATATGTTATCGTGCAAGCGATGGCATTGAGTTAGACGGGTCGGATATATAAAACTGCTTGTCGTTTGGTTTGAGTTGAATGCTTGCATGCTTAAACTGCTTTACAACTTTTCTTAACATGTCATCCATATGCCATGAAACGAATCTAGGATTCAAACTAGAAAGATCACCATATAACTGTTTGCATTCACTATTTTACTTAGTGTCGGCTTAGACGAGTGGGTTACCCCGCTCACCAGTACGGTTGTGTACTGACCCACGTTTGTGGGCATTATTTCAGGTACACAGGCGTAGTGGCGCTGCTTGGATATACGGGACAAGATGTATGAACTGTAAGTACCTTTATGGGTTAGAGAAAAGAGCAAGAGCATTTTATCGTCTTCGTGGCATCGCCTTTGTGGCATTGCCTCGGGGCATTTTATTTAGACCCTATCGTGAGCTTCGCTGCGTATTACTCTGATGTGTGCTTGGTACACAATATTTGACTTCCGCTGCAATTTGGTTGATTCAATGATAACATTTGGTGTTTGACAATATCGCCTTGTACGAGAGCAACTCCAGCCTCGTACGGCATCACGTCCCGATTAGAACGATTGTCCCGCGGGAGAGCTACAATATGGTAATTTTACGTTCAGCGGAGACTATTGAGCTTGCGGGAGATTGGGGCGTGACAGTTGCTGGGAGGCGGAGCGGCACCGGGACGGTTGCGGGGAGGCCAAGCGGCACGTGGAGTGGGGCAGGCGGCGGTTACGGGAAGCCGAAGCGGCGCCGGGAGCGGGGCAGCCGGCGGAGAAACGAAGGGTTGGGGGTTAGGGTTTCCTAACGGGTCGGGTCAAAACGGGTCGGGTCGGCTAACAGGCCCGGATCTGACCCGCTAGGGTTGGGCCCGGTTCAGCTAGACCGGGTCCGGTTCGGTTCGGGTTGGTTCAGAGGAAATAAACCGGGTTTATTCTAGGGTTTAATTAGGGTTTAATAATTAATTAGTTTTTAGGTCTTTAAAATATTTTCGGGGTCCAATAAATTCCAGGAAAATTACCCTATGTCTAATATTTTATTTTACACCTAGAAAATATTATTTTTATAATATTTTAATATTGATTAACATTATTTACGAATTATTTAATTTCAAAATACTCTAGTTTTATTTACAGAAAATTACAGAAAATTGTGAAAATTTGATTTTAAAATTCCTGAAAAATCAGAGGGTTTACAATTGGAGACACAACCTCGACCTGTTTTGTGTAACCCAAATTATGACAATATTCTATTCTGAGTCTACTACGTCCATGACACTTGTGTCCACCCAATTTTAACCCTATGTATTTCCCTTCATGTAAAAGTTGACACCCTCCATCCACACACACATACACACACACACACACACACACCATCCTAGCCCTCCATCCACACACACACACCATCCTAGCCATCAAATTCCCTTCATGTAAAAGCCAACCCCATCCCAAGGAATACATGGCCGGCCCTAATCCCTAGATAATCATCACCCTCTTCTCCATCCTACATAAAAACTCATCCTCCATTATTTTTACATCACCACCATCAACCAATATTCAAACTGAACCCTAAACCAACACTAACCGACTTTAACTTCCTCTCCTTCGGCCACCATCCTGTCGGAGTAGCCTCTATCGCTAAGCAACCCCGCTGTCAGCCAAACCCGACCGTCCTTCCTGAATTCCAATCGCCGGACCACTTCACCAGCAACCGACTTCCCCACGCCATCACCGATCGAGCACAGTCGACACCCTCCTCCTCGACTCATCTTTCCGACCATCTTGTCGGATCCTCCGCCCACAACCACGACTGTCCTCCCCGACTTCCCCTTACCCAATTCCGGCCATTAGCCCAGGCCACACGACCTCGACGAGCTCATCATCACCACCATTGTCAACATCATCACCATCACCACCATCGTCAACATCATCACCATCACCACCTTCGTCCCGACTCGACCCCGACAGCCGACTGCAACCACAGTCCACCTGCCTGAGAACCCAATTTCGGCCATCCCTGAGTCATCTCTGCCGACTGTACAACCTCCATCTCGACCTTATACAGCCGGAAAACCTCGACAGCATCCTCTCCCAACTTGTTCACCGACTCCTCGACCCATCTCACCCGACCACCTCCACCGGAGCCCGAGTAGCCGATCGTCGACTTCCCTCTCTGTCGGGACAGCAGCCACTGAGCACCACCCTCCCTCGCTGGAGGCAGGCCACCCACGAGCCGCGGATACCCCCCCTTGGACACGATCACGACTAGGTATACATTTACCCTTCCTTTCTACATATGTAGTTGTGAACCCTTATGTATTGTGTATAGGTGTACATATTTTAGAATAATATTAGTGTTAGTGAATACCTTATAGTAAATATGGTTATTTAATGTATTATACTTGTATTGACCTAGGTGTTTAGACAAACTGGCTTGTGCACATTACCCTGTAAATTAGGACTGGTATTTTGTGTGATATGTTATTTGATATTGTAGCATATTTTGATAACTCGTTGTCATGCTGTGCACGGTAATTGAGGATATGACACTTGTACGTTTTAGCTGCGTGCACATGCGACCCTGCTAGTTGACCAATTGTGACCCTTCCCTGCGTCAGTTTCTAAGTGCAAGTATAGTTGTATTTTTTATGCATGCTAGTGTAGTGACTGATAATTATATTATTATTATTATATATATAGGGTCGCTGAACCGTTCGGACGAGACTTTGGGAGCAGGATTTTGGTACTCACAGCTTGAGGACCCAAGCAAGTATACCTTGCCTTGTTGTACTGTTTATGTTCAGTTATTATTTAGTTGCATATTTTATTATTTTAATATTATATAACTGTGTGCATCCGAGAAAGACTCGGGTGTAGTCAACGAAGGCGTTGACGTTAGGACTTGTGTCTGAACTAGTGTCTAGTGGACACACCTAAAGTTGTGAAGTTATTAATATGACTTTCCAGGCCTTGACATATATCATTACACGTCACAGAGTGAGTTCATGTAGGAATGCGTGCTTCATGACTGACTGGCCATCGGTGTGAGCAGCAAGTATGACGGTACTTAGCTTAGTTGTATATTTTTTTAGTGACTTGCATTATAGTACGAAATGTACACGTCGTATTCGTGACTTGTACATTGGCATTGGACGGGGAAGACAATTTGTAGGCATATGGGACAGACATTTGGCTACTGTAGTTTCAGAGTAAACTACGAGATCGTGAGCCTTAGTGTTACCCGGTTATGGGCCATGTGTTACCCGGTTATGGGCTCAGTGTTACCCGGTTATGGGCGTATATGCTTGTCGATACATCCGGCAGAGGTTACTAGCTGCGCGCTATTATGATCGGTAATGTAGTCAGCATATACTCCTAGAATCCAGTTTACAGCTAATGCCATGTACTTAGCCTCTGTCTCAACGCTATGCTTTATACCTTTCACCTACCCATACGTACCATGGTTGTCTTCAAGTGCATTTTATTTAGCTGGTTAGTTCACCTTCGAGTTTTTATAGTATTTACTTTATGGCATATATTTTTGTATCTTGTTACGTCCCTCTGAGGACTTGGTTCCCTTCCAGGTTATTTGTGCAGTTTGCAGGATGCTTGATCTAGTGGAGTGTGGACATCATTGCAGGTATCTTTACATGTTCAGCTATTACAGTCATGTACTACTTCCCATTTTTGATTCTGCTTTTATAGCCTAGTATTTATAGGCCTATGTTATTCTTTTTGTCTATTCAAAGAGATGTATTATTAGACTGCAGACTGATGATGCGTATCGTTCTTTCTTGAGATTTATTTACCATAGATTGAGATTTAGTTTACTTGTTGCATGTTAGAATTATATTATTAATTGGAACACTTGACCGTGGATAACGTAAGTGCGCTTCATCGGGTCCATTAAATTAGAAATCCCTACGGAGTCGTACCAGCTGGCCATTGCCACGTGTCTGGTCCCATATATTTTGGGACTGGGGCATGACACGAGGCGTACTACCCAACCGTGTACGGGCCCGGACAGGAGACGAGGTACGCGACTGAGGAAGAGATTGAGGTATTACCTTCGGAGTTTTCCTGATCACTGGTAGGACTTTCACCTAGGGCCGGAGCATCTTTATCTAGCTAGTCGATGTTCTAGTCTAGTATTCTTATATGTCCTTCCGTACTTTTATTTTTGTATTGTATTCATTGGGTTTGTTCCCATCAGACTTATTTGTGTTGTATTATGACATCCAGACTCCGTACTTATTTTTAGTATCTATTTCAGCACTTCTTATTTATATTCTGTAGAGGAGATTAGATATTTACCTGCTACATGTTAGCATATTAGACTTGATAGTATTTTAGGACAGCATAGTACGCTTCGTCGGGTCTATTAAATTGGAAAATTCTTCAGAGTCGTATTAGCTAGCCATTGCCACATGGCTTGGTCCCGTGTATTTTGGGATTGGGGTGTGACATAGTTTTAGTGGTGGCCCATGCAGGTCTCTGATTATTGCTTGTGGTATGTATCATGCCTGGCGAGCCTGCTATAGGATATAAATATTTGATCTCATACACCTTGACTACTGTATTTGAACCACCTTCGTACCTAACTACTTAAATATCTACATCATGTTTGTTTGTTCTCGTACTCTTTTAATATAGTTCTATCCCTTGCAGAGAGATGAAATTACGTAGCAGACATAAGGCATACGGTGTCATTGTGCAATCCGCTACTGCGCAGAGAGAGGATACATCCTTGGGACCACCTGGAGGGCAGCCACCACCACAGGTCCCGGTGATACCTCAGACCCTGTTGATACACTGGCACCAGACTTCTCAGGCTGATCCAACACAACAGCACGAGGGCCAGACTTTATAGGCTATTCCGATATAACACCTCGAGGGTCAGACTTCGATGGCCACGCCGATGCCGCATCCCGAGAGGCCAACGTCTCATTAGACACCTACAGCGCAGTCGGAGGTTCCATTTCTACCACCTCCACCCTTTCTACCTTAGATGTCGTACGGACCGTATTCACAGCAGACACCGTATAGAGCCTTCCCACCTCAGATGTCATAGTCGGAGGGACAGCCGCATATATTTCAGTTTTTTTCAGGCCATGATGCAGGCGCAGTGGCATCAGGCCGAGACTATGAGACAAAGTTTGATGGCAGTTCTGGAAAGGCCACCTTCCCCAGCACCCGCACCAAAACCTGCACCTGTTCAGCCAGCTGGCACAGTTCAAGGGTTTCGTCAGATAGGCCCGGATACCTTTTCGGGCAGCGAGACTGCAGAGAAGATCTCCGATTAGGTCGCCAATATGGAGATGCTGCTGGAGGCTTCTCAACTACCTCCGGACCTTTGGATGACCGCAGTGAGGGCCCAGTTGAAAGGAAATGCCCATCACTGGTGGGACTCTATGGAGCGTAGCATCGGCAAGAAGCAGACATGGGAGCAATTTCTAGAATACTTTAATGCGAAGTACTTTCCAGCTATGGTCAGGAAGGCACTCTACTCCCAGTTCCTGCACTTGGAGCAAGGGAACATGACTGTAGAAGCGTATGACGTAAAGTTCAGTCATCTTAATAGATTTGGTACCTTCCTGATACCCAATAATCTAGAGAAGGCGAGGAAATTCTATCATGGCCTGACTTACGAGCTACAGAGGTACACTACCACCCAGGCAAGGATCTTCTACGAAGAGGTTTTGATAGAGGCCAGTATCCAGGAGGTTATTGACAGGGGATCAATGAGTCAGAGGCATCCTAGTATAGCTGCCCCAGCCAGAGCACAGTCCAGAGTAGGAGGACCGATCCGTTATCCCGGAGTGCAGCCACAAACAAGGAGCATACCATACCAACAGAGAGAACTTCCATCTTGCCACTACTGTGGCAAGAGAGGGCATATTCAGAAGGATTATCAAAAGAGGTTGGGGACATGTATGCTTTGTGGAGAGAACTAGCACCAGGCCCGAGACTGCCCATAACGCAGGGATGCAGCACCACAGACAGGACAGAGACCAGCTGCACCAGTCCAGAGGATACCATCCTAAGCAGGAGGTCAACGTTCACCTGTAACCAGTGTATTTTAGAGGGGACTACCCCTGGCCCCACAGGAGGCACAGTTTGATCGGGCTAAACAGCAGGTAGAAGGACAGAGGCACGGGCAGGCCTTTGCACTAGCAGTGACAGAGGAGGAACCAGAAGGGGAAGCTATGACAGGTACCATTTTAGTTGTATCATTACCTGTGACTGCATTATTTGATTCTGGTGCTATACTATCTTTCATATCTAGTAGTTTCGTAGCTTTGCATAGAATAACTACTTTCTCCTTACCTAAGAGTTGAAATATTCTTACCACAGGAGGTATCGTATCAGTTACCAGTACTATTAGAACATGCTCGGTAGTCATGTGCTGTCAGGAGATGAGAGCTCAACTTTTGGTATTCCCGATGCCAAACTTTGATATTGTTCTAAGGATGGACTGGTTGAGCCAGTACAATGCCATACTGGATTGCCGGAGGGGTAGCATCATTTTTAGACCGCCAGATCTCCCGGAGTTCGAGTACCTGCGGGAGACCATCGAGCAAGGAGTAGGCCAAACAGCTGGAGTTTACATGGCTATGGAGATGGTGCCCCCACCGATAGTTGCAGAGTTTAAGAATATCTTTCCAGAGGAGTTGCCAGGCCTACCGCCGGATAGAGAGGTAAAGTTCACTATTGAGTTGGTACCCAGAGTAGCGTCGGTATCTTCAAATGTGTATCAGTTGGCAAAGAGGGAACTGGATGAGCTGAAGCTACAGTTAGAGGAGTTACAGAGTAAGGGATTTGTCTATCCTAGTACATCACCCTGGGGAGCACCAGCATTGTTTGTACCAAAGAAATATGGGACATTCTGTATGTACATTAATTATAGAGCCCTTAATGCTTTGACTATCAAGAACAAGTACCCCCTGCCATAAATTGATGATTTGTTCGACCAGCTGACAGGAGCAGAGGTGTTCATGAATATCGACTTGAGATTGGGGTATCATCAGGTGAAGGTACGGAGAGAAGATATTCCAAAGATGACATTCAGGACTCGCTATGGCCACTACGAGTTCTTAGTGATGCCTTTTGGACTAACGAATGCGCCTACAATATTTATGAACCTAATAAACAAAGTCTTCCACCATTATTTTGAACAGTTCGTAGTAGTCTTTATCGACGACATCGTAGTGTATTAAAAAAGCTATGAGGACCACGGGGAGCACTTGAGGATAGTGTTGGAAACGATGAGGCATGAGAGGCTCTATGCCAAGTTGAGCAAGTATGAGTTCCTCCTAGACCGTGTCTCTTTTCTCGGACACGTTATCTCAGAAGATGGTATTTCAGTAGATCCAGCAAATATTTCATCAGTAGAGACGTGGCCGACCCCTACCAACGTCTCAGAGATGAGGAGTTTCCTAGGACTTGACGGATATTACCGGAGGTTCGTAGAGAACTTCGCGAGGATCGTAGAGCCGATGACCTGCTTGACCTGCAAGGAGCAGGAGTTTATTTAGACAGAGGAGTGTCAGATAGCGTTCGATGAACTAAAGAAGCATCTGACTATGACACCTATTTTGACTATACCTTCTGGACCCAGAGGATTTATGATTTACATCGATGCGCCTGGGAAAGGGTTAGGATGTGTCTTGATGCAGCATGAAAAAGTTGTGACCTATGCCTCTAGGTAGCTGAGGACCCACGAGAAGAACTATCCCACTCATGACTTGGATCTTGCCGTAGTGATTTTTGCCCTAAAGCTTTGGAGGCACTACCTATACGGAGAGCGGGTAGAGATATTCACATATCACAAAAGCCTGAAGTACGTCTATACTCAGAGGACCTGAACCAGAGACAAAGACGTTGGCTCGAGGTGATGAAAGACTTTGAGATTGAGCTACAATATCATCCGGGGAAGGCCAATGTGGTAGCTGACGCATTGAGTAGAGGCCCATGGCATTCTGTCACACCCCAGTCCCAAAATGTATGGGACCAGACACGTGACAATGGCCAGCTGGTACGACTTCGTAGGTCTTTTCAATTTAATGGGCCTGACGAAGTACACTTACTCTGTCCAAGGTTAAGTGATCCAGTTAAATATCTATTTCTAATATCCAACAACTAAACTAAATCTCAATCCATGGTAAATAAAATCTCAAGAAGGAACGGTACGCACCATTAATTTGCAGCCCAATAATACAGCCGTTCGAATAGGTCAATAGAATAATATAGGCCTATAAATACTATGCTACAATAGCAGAGTCACAATGGAAAATAGTACATAACTGTAAAAGAGAAAATATATAATGATACCTGTAAGGATGTCCAACACACCACCAGATCAAGACTCATCCAAACTACTCAAATAACTTGGAAGGAAACTATGTCCTCAGAGGGACGTAATAAGATACAAAAAGTACATGCCATAATGTAAATACTGAGTAAAGTAAATCAGAGTGAACTATCCTCCTAAGTGAATACAATTTGAGGACAACTTAGTGCGTATGGGAAGTGTAGGCTAGACATATGCTGACGTAATTCACCAATCGTCGTGACTGGCTAGTATATGCTACATATGCCTCCCATCTTAGGGTAATCTGTATATATAATAACGTCCAACGTTCGAAGAGTGTGGTATCTACATAAGTAAATACGTCCAACATTCTAAAAAGCGTTGTATCTGCACGACGTCCAACAACCCAAAAAGTGTGGTATCTGTACATGTAATGTCCAACACTCTAAAGAACGTGCTATCTGCATAAGTATATACGTTCGTATTGCTCCGAAGAACGCGGTATCTGTATAAAGGAGGTGGGTGTCCCATACGCCTGTGTTTGATAATAAACGAAAGAAATAGAAACGAAATGTTTATACGAAACCCTCGCTCTTTGGTTTACAAACAAGATTGTACAATTAATCCTATACGAGGATGTCGAGTACAATTTTTTAATCTGGGTAAATATTGCTATAGGAGTCTGATCTGCAGTCGATCACTTTGTCCCTTGGACCACACGATGATGAAGAAGTGCCATAGAAGATAGAAGAAGCTTCAAAGGTTGCGAGGGAGAGTGGATGCTCGATGCCAAAGTCGTCAATCACTACTCTTTGCCTGAGCTCTGGATTCTTCTCTCCCAAAGACTCTTTGACTCTACCAATTTTCGACCTTAAATCTGCGACCAATTTTCTGACCTCGGTTCTGATCTTCAGTTTTTCCGACCTTGGACCTCTGTTGATAGAGGTCTCTATTTAAAGAGTTTTAGTGACAGTGACACTCAGTCGGCGTAGAAACCGAGTAGTGGAAAGTACAATACCCTTTTACACGATGGTTACAATAACCGTTGCCCGCGTATAGATGACCTTTTGAATGAGCGTGTGACGCGTGTCCCATTAAGAGATAATGCGTATAACTACTGCGAAGATCATGGTGTAAAAGTCACGTAGGTAGTTATTCCTCGCGTAGAAAAGGCTGGCGTAGCCGAGTAGGCGTAGAAGCCGAGTGGGCCTAGAAGATAGATGATTCTCCTCCCCTGACTGAGACTTTGAGCGAATTCTGGACCGAATAACCTTAATACGCACCAATGCAAATGTGGCCTGAGTTGGTGTATTCCAAGGAGATAGCGTATAGCGTGCTCCCATAGCTGAAAATAGCCCGTTGGCGTAATGTGCCAAAGTGA
The DNA here is from genome assembly GCA_036927795.1 of Iris macrosiphon. Classification (NCBI taxonomy): domain Eukaryota; kingdom Viridiplantae; phylum Streptophyta; class Magnoliopsida; order Asparagales; family Iridaceae; genus Iris; species Iris macrosiphon. Next base: position 71,188,377 of record JAYESA010000011.1, on the reverse strand, counting down.
TAATGTGGACATTTTAGTCGAAATTACGGCTTTTGGAGATATAATCAAATCTCTCGCATTAAATGCAGAGATCTGCCCCCATCATGCGCATTAAATATAGAGGCGTGTCTTCGAAGATTTGTCATTATTCTGTGCATTAAATACAGATACGTGCCTCGATCCTTGTACGGAGAGAAACTGATGATATGGCAGTATGTTTGTCTTCTGCGGAGCGTAAGAAGCTCACGTCTGCCTGTGTAAAACCAGGCAGCGTATTCCAGAGGCGTATCTCGAAGATCTGCCATTATTCTGCACATTAAATGCAGAGGCGTGTCTCGAGCTCTGCCATCACTCTGCACATTAAATGCAGAGACTTGTCACGAAGATCTGCCGTCCCAAAGATTTGCCATCATTCTGCGTATTAAATACAGATACGTGCCTCGAACCCTGTATGAAGAGCAACTGATGATGTGGCAGTCTGTTTGTCTTCTGCGGAGCGTAAGAAGCTCACGTCTGCCTGTGAAAAACTAGGCAGCGTATTCCAGAGGCATATCTCGAAGATCTGCCATTATTCTGTGCATTAAATACAGAGGCGTGCCTCGAGCTCTGCCATCACTCTGCGCATTAAATGCAGAGACGTATCATGAAGATCTGTCGTCCCGAAGATTTGCCATCATTCTGCGTATTAAATGCAGAGACGTACCTCGAGCTCTGCCATCACTCTGCGTATTAAATGCAGAGACGTGTCACGAAGATCTGTCGTCCCGAAGATTTGCCATCATTCTGCGTATTAAATATAGAGACGTACCTCGAGCTCTGCCATCACTCTGCACATTAAATACAGAGATGAGCCTCGAGCTTTGTACGAAGAGCAGCTTTTGACGTGGCAGTCTGTTTGTCTTCTGCGGAGCATAAGAAGCTCACGTCTGCTTGTGTAAAAACTAGGCAGCGTATTCCCTTGTATGCGTAAAAGCAGTTTACGCCAAGGAGATGTCACTAAACGACAATCTGGGTTATTGTGTCGTACCATCATTATAGTTATCGTCTGGGTAGTCGTGCAGTACTCTTTGTCAGGGGTCAGACGTCAGGTTCACTGCACGATTTATCAGGTTTATTTCGGGGAATACGAAGCGTCCCTCGTACACTTCAATGCTGCATTAAAAGCGGATGAGTTTTACACCATAAAGGCGATATAGCACCCTTTTTACGCTGAAGCAGCCTGGACATACTGCCCTATGCGGGTTGTCCTTGAGCTTATATTTTACGCTATACTTAGCAAAAAAGCTCTGTTGTATGCCGATGGCTCCGAAGTCATATTTTATGCTGCCCAGCACCAAAATACTGCGTATAACTTTTCAACGTATTTTTCATGCTTCTACAAGAACCCCTTCAAAGCTTTTAAATTTCTCGTAATTTAAAACGCTTTGAATGAAGCATGAAATGGTCAAGTCTGACACGTTCTTCAAGGCTGACTTTCTGGCGGAGTTATTGGAGATCCGTTGGGATTCGGTGGGCTCTCTCTTGCTTATAAAAGGCTGAGGAGTTTAACCTGTTCTTCCTACATTTCCTTCACCATACAGAGATGATCGCCGGAGTTCATCGGGTCAATTTAAGGAAGAAGAAGACCATGTTCTTCCAGCATGTAAGGAGCCGAAAAAGACGGCATCTTCGAGCAAATGTCCTCTGCAATGATGGATCATGGAAGGATATTATAGCCTCCTTTGCTCGGGATAATCAGCAACTTTGTATGGCGGTTCTTCCGGAGAGAGAAAGGGTCTCTTTTGACTACACAGCTTGCAAGCTGTATCTTCTTCTGTCGTTCGTGGACGAAATAAGACAAACTAGCTCTGTCATCGAGTATTAAGTTGGGTAAAATACCTCAACTCAATCTGTCATGGCGCACGGAGCATGGGATCTGAATAATTTAGGCAGGCCCAGTTTGTATCCTCCCGTCGTTTATCATTTTCTTGTTAATCGGTCGCAGAAACCGACTAGCTGCTGGAGAAGATGGATGAAGATCTCCGCTCATGCGAGAACCTGGCAGAACAGATCTTGGACGTGGCCTCCCGACGATGATGAGGAAATCTTTTGTAGACGGGATTTCCCTCATATGTAATCATGAAAATGAAGAAAAAACCCTTTGTAGACTGGATTTCCCTCATATGTAATTATGTTTTTAATAAAATTGTCTTTTTCTGTGCATATGATCATCTTGCCATATATTTTACTGTAAAGTCTGAATATGTGTAGCTTTGACACGTCTAGTAATTTTACGTCGACTCTGATAGAAAGAGTGCTAGGTCCCGTCCTGTCTTTTATGCATAACTAGGGATGCGCAGAAAGCCGCTTAGCATTCGAGTATTCGAACTGTCTTGCTGTTTAGGAATGAGGAACCGTGTAAAATTCTGAATTGTCACTTCTGATAAACAAAATTCTTGTTCAGACCATCATCTTTCAAGAATGATTTCTCGAAAATCCCTTGGAACAGGGCGAGAAATGGCTGTCAAAAACTGAGTCGCCATCTTGAATTGTAGATAAAATTTTTAGATTGGATTGTTCAATGCTGAACCCTGTATGCTTCGGGTACTTGGGATATTTTTAGGTCAAGAAGGAGTATCTTCTGTGTGAACTCTCGCAATTGACCACCTTGAGAATTGTTCGGATAAACGCATATTCTGGCCTACGTATTCTCAGATATGCGGAAAGTCATAGATCTGTAACTGTAGATGAGCATAGAATCATAAGTTCGTAGCCTCTCGAGCGTAAAAGCTGCTGAGCATGAGAGTATCCGGGCGTAAAAATTATAGATTTGTAGCCTCCGAAAAGAAAATCTTTCGAGCGTGAAGTTGTGGATCTGTTGCCTCTGAGCGTAAAAGCCACCGAGCGTGAAATCATAGATTTGTAGCTTCTGAGCGTAAAGTCATAGGTTTGTAGCCTCTCGAGCGTAAAAGCTACCGAGCATAAAAGCATCCGGGCGTAAAACCATAGACTTATAGCATGTGAGCGTAAAACCGTAGATCTGTAGCTGTCGAGCGTAGAAAGCTCCTTAGCATAAAACCACGAATCTGCTTTGCACGAAAAACTTTTCGAATTTGCTGACTGTCCGCCTTCTCTGAGTAATAGGCTGACGTAGTCCCCAATCATAACCGAATATTAAATATGAGATTTGGTTCGAGATTCGAGGAGTCTATCCGAACTCTATATATACCCCAAGATTTTCAGAGAAAACTTTTTATCTGTCTTTTACAAAAGAAAGCCTCCGACTGTTCGAGTTCTCTCCTTTATCTCCTCTTCGAGTATTCAGAGCTTTCAGCAATGGCCCCGAAACCGATCTTCTCCTCTAAGGGAAAGAAGACCGACTCTTCTTCTCACTCTTCTGTCCAAGCGAGAGCGGCTTCCGTCGGGCAAGGTGAGCCTCGTTCTGAGCGAAGTATCCCGCCGACGAGCAGTGCACCCGGCCTTAAAGGTAGAGTTTTTGGGACAAAAAAGAACGACTAAAATCCTTCGCATACATTATACGTGACAGCGCTAGGTCATCTTCTGTGTTGATAGCCTCTTCGAGGAAGATGATGCACAAAAATATTTTATCTTTTACGCCCACATTTCTAATGTGTCAGCACAAAAACTCCATATTTTTGCTGTCGGGCGTAAAAGTTTTGACTGTCGAAAGTTTGCGTATACTATAAAATTTGAGTGTTACGCTTCTGGATGGAAATTTTGGCATAATAACTCAAATTTTGGCAGTCTGGCGTAAAACACAGACTGTCGAAACTTTGCGTATACTGCCAGTCTTGAATTTTATGCCTTGGAATAAAATTCTAGCATAAAGTCAAGCTTTTACAGTCTTGGCGTAAAGCACAGACTATTGATTTTTGGCATATTCTGCAAGATTGTCTAGTATAAAAACTGACTTGTCTTTCTTGCATTTTGCAGTTAACTTGCATGCGTCTCCATTGGCTGAGGTGATGGGTTCCGCTGCCGGGATGCTGTACTCCAACTACCTGGAGGATTTGTCCCACGTGACATTTCCCATCTCTGGACCCCAATATCCTGAAGGAAGAGGAATCCTGATATCGGCTCAAGGCGAGCGAACGCTGTTGAACATGATCAACGGAGAGCCCCTGACGTACACAGACGGGGACCAATACATAAAGCCGACTTTTCTCTTCGGGGACATGATTGACAAGCAGTCCCAGACGAAGCCCAAGAAAGAACTTTAGATTTTTCCTACCGGGGGCTTGGTTCTGTATCTGCCCAAGATGCTGAGAGACTATCCCATCTTGGCATTCTTCCATTCTATACATCCCAGGAGGATGTCGTGGACGCTGACTCCCGATCTTCACGGCCGGCCGGGGAAGATATTTCATCAGAAAGGATCTGACCAGGGGTCCTTTGTCAGCCGCCCTTCCGGCTCTGTGATGCCGTTCAGGGGACTGTACCCGGGCAGTATCCTGAGTGAAGACAGCTTAGTACTCCAGCCGGTCCAATTACCGACTTTCTGCAACAATTTTATGGGGCACGGGGCGGTATACCCTAAGGTGAACCTTCGGACAAGTGGGTGGATCACCCCTACAAATCTTCGATGGGCTCGCTTAGTTGAATGGGCCCTGAAGCATTTTCAGGCCGAGCTGGAGGGCATTGGTCTGTACGAAGCTGTGAGTGCTACCAGTGTTGGATTACCTCTCAACCCCAACCTGTTTCTGGCACTAATGGAGCGATATATCTCGCTCACAGGGACTTTTGCCACTCCACTAGGGGAGTTGGGACTGGCCCTCCACGAGATGGCAGAGATCTCGAGACTGCCGATGGAGGATACTCCATATGAAGAGTATGTTCCTACGAACTGGGAGTTAGGGGATTCAGACCCTCGGGTAATGGCCGTGTACCAGGAGCTGATGTGCCACTACCTCGCTTACACCACTTTTTATGGTGAGCCTTCAGATTTGGCTCACACCAATAAATGGGCGTCCTACCTCTTCTTTCACCGGGCCAGGACTACTAAGCCAGAGAAAGTCTTGGAAGGCAAGAATCAGCCTCTGACTTGTCTGAGCGTGCTTAGTGCTCAGGTAGTCGACGATCTTATGGAAGACGCTGGGGCTCCAGACCAGATCCTCGACGAAGGGATAGGGAAATATCCTGTGGGCACTAAGGCCTACAGTTATCTGAGGCATTGCCGCAGGCCTCTGTCCAAGGAATCTCAACTGGCGGGCTTTATTTCTATATGGCTGCACCGACTGGTGGTGCCCGGGATTGCATCTGCGGACCGCATTCACCGCAACACACTATGGCCTGCAGTGCGTCTGGTGTTTGGGGCAAGACTGGGCTTGCTCCCTGCCATGGTATGCCGCATACAAGCTGGCCTGAGGGCCATTACTGATGGGCTGCTTGCCAATGAAACTCGGCGCAATAGCTTTTCCAGGATAGAATTACCATACCTGTATTTGATGGGATGGTTAATTCTACATAACCCCAGGGTGATATCTCCCGGCTCTGGCTGTAACACCCTGTTTCGCTCAAGCGGACTGCCATCTCAAACGGCAATCGTGCAGCTGTCCCGACCTGCTTTTCCTCAAAGGAGAAGCAAAGGATATCCAGACTTGTCCCTACAAGAATCCGGCTTGGACTTTCAGAGGCTCGCTCAGACGTATCGCTCTACCGAGGCGAATCATCGCTAAGGTGGGTGGCTACGGTGAACTTGTCTTTGCTTAGCCAGCACACATAAAAATTTAGAATATTCATGCTAGTCGCTAGGTGATAACCTCCTGCATGCTAATAAATCCAACGCACCTAGCTAAGGGAATAATCCCAACTTGTATTGCTTGCTAGAACATGGAAATGAAATACTGCTTATACTCAGACCCTCGCATGCTAAGTCCCTTAACGGTTTCATCTCTCGGACTACCTTCGGGCCCGAGCAACGTGCCTGATTATGTTCCTTAGAAACGCATGCTTGTCTGCTTGATTGTTACCGTGTTTTCATCCAAACCCCGGGAGACTACTACGTAGTCGTTCCGTGCCTGAACAAACCTGCAAGTATTCGGGACCGCTAGGTCACCAAGCCAATCTCCGCCCTAGGAGAATTGCATCAAGGCAAAAGATAGTCACTGAACAACGAACAGGCAAAGCATCTTGTCTTGTACTATTGTTGCCTCAACAGCTTGCCTCTTGTCTTGTACTCTTGTCTTGTACTCTTGTTGCCCCAACCAAGGCCCCGTTCGATCATGGACAACCAGTGCACAGGGTAACGGTCTCGCGGGCGATGCTGGGGCACTGGCATCGACCCGGTCTAGGCGAGACCAATTATTCTTAGTCTCTTGTTCAGGCGGAATGGCTTGCAGCGCCTCTTGTACTTTGTTGCAAAGCATTCTCGTCTAGACTAAATAGTCTCTTGTTCATCGGAATGGCTTGCAGCACCTCTTGTTCTTGTTGCAAACCATCTCGTCTAGACTATACCGTCCATATAGAATACGCCAGTGATCGCCTTGTGATAAACTTATTGCATGCTTGCTTGTAAACGAAAGATAAACAATTCATCCTCGCTTAGCGGCTATCCGCGTGCGAGGCACTGTACTGCATCAAGAGCAACTAAACACCTGAACGATCTTGAAATAAGTACTCGTGTTTGCATATGCTATGCCTCCTGAATGTTTATACATGCCCCTGCTTAAATTAATAATGTTTGCCTTGGACAGGGAAGGATAAATGGTAAGTTGGTAAGTCTCGCCGTGTTCCCTCAAACATCGCACGGCGCACTGCCCGACACGTTAGGCTATTCAACGTTTGCATAAAACTGATCCTAAGGCAACTAGAAAGACAACTTAATAGTTGTGCACGGAACCTGTATTACGTGTTTGGATTTGTCGAGCGGGCGAGTAGCTTCCCCACCAGTGCATTCAATGTACTGATAATCCACCAGTTTGATATGCAGGGTGCGGGAGAACCTCGTGTGGTGCGGACGCCTCCTTCGTACGTGCTAAGGCCAGGAGTTCCCTCTGAAGCCTTACAACGGTGCATCCGGGACTGAAGCACATATACAAGACATAAGTTGTGAACATCGCCTGACCATCGCCTGTACATTCATTCCACAGTTGTAGCCACTTGGCACGCTTTTACTATATCAGAGAGAGAGGCTTGAGCGACTTGTAATCTCGGCTATACGCCGCCTGTAATACATGTTTCATATCAATAAAGAGATTACTTTACTTGTTTCGATGCTTTCGCTATATTGTCGACTCAGTGAACCTGTTACCGATCGCTATGCGTTCCTAAACTCCGCTGCACTCGGACAATCTGTACGACTCTGTGGCTTAGAACTCTTGCCGCCAGCCAATGAACCATGGCCTTGCATGGGCGTGGATCACGCTCGTGCGGCATCACGCCCGGATGGGTTAAGCGATCGTTCCGCGGGAGCGCTGGCGAGGGTGATTCCCGCCTAGCGAGAACGGCCGATTGCCTGCGGGAGATCGGGGCGTGACACTGGCAGCAGTTCGGGGGGTAGTTTCTTGCTGAATTATAAGAACTCCTCCTGGAACGTGACCACAGTTTTAGACTGTCGGTGGATACTGAATTTCAGTCACAGCTGGAAGATCTTCTGCACTGTCCCCTGTGTACATCTTAATCAACAGGGGCGCAGATTTCAGGACGTGGGCGACGGGAAGATCGTTCTTTCTCTGAGGCTTTTAATTGGTAGGTCTGTATTAGACCTTCCTATTTACTGTACAGAAGTGAAGACCATTGTTTCTTCGAGCCCTACCTGCCTAGTCGGTTTGCCAGGCAATTCGGGTACGACCAGTTGCACGTGGGCAATGCCGTCACCAGCTTCAGGTCCAGAGGTGGACTCATTGATGGAGCGAGAGGATGGCGATACTTCATCATGGGTTGCACTAAAGCAACTTTCACTGTGCCCACCATTTCACTCTCCACGGAGCTGCACATGCTCCATTCGTATGCCCAGTTATATGTGGCAACGAACACCTTCCATCACAATTTTGATATGCATGGAAGTTTTAGGGTGCCCTCTTCCAAGCCTGGGGGAAGATTCGAAATACACTCGGTTTCTTCTGACAAGGGTGAATATTCCATCAATCCAGATGAGCCTCTGTTGGCGGTACCGAGGGGTGAAATACCTCCGCCTGCAGGGCCTCTGGTAGTCTCTGGGAAGCGAAGGGCTTCTGCTCCGAAGGAGACTTCCCCTCGCAAGAGGAAGAAGAAGACAGTTACTCGTCCTCTCCGAATTCCCGGCAATGAGGCTCCTAGAAGTGAGCCTGTATCTCCCCCTGTTGGGGATGATTCTTTGATTGGAGGTTCCTCGCCTTTTAGAGAGGGACCCTCTACAGTTCCGGCTGGCGGTGATGGAGAATCTCTGCTGGAGGCTGCTGTCGCTGCTACTGCTTCAGGTAGTGGAACGAGGTCGCCTTCGGGGCCGAGCATAATAAGATTCCGTATAACTTTATCCAGATCAGCATCGGGAGAGACCCATGCCGTGTCTGTATGCGCACCTAGCGAGATTCCAGCCGATGAGCCTCGGTTGAAACTTGACGAGGACCTGGAAGAATATTTGCCAGTGTTGGTTGACACACCATCTTCTCCAGGTATGACAGGTTGTTTAGCATCGTTAAGAAATGATTTAGCTGTACTGGCTGCAGACGCGACATATATGCCATCGGCCATGGGTAAATGTTGTCTTTATGCCTCTTTTTTAGGAAAATTAATATCCTGTTGATATTAACTTTCTTTTGTCTTCTTTTCAGGGGAAGATATCCACAGGGAGGGCAGAGTCGACGCATCTTTTGGCATTGTTTCAGGTCCTGGCAACGATACGGAGGTGCCTGACTTTGAAGAGAAAATATCTTCGGGTGCCGGCTCGCCCGAAGTGGTTCCGACATCTCAGGAGGAGGATGAGCCTGTCATTGCAACAATGCCTCATTTGAGTACGCCGGTCACTTCGTCCGGTGTTGGTGCTTCTTCTTTTGTCGTACCATCTGTTGAGGCGACGACTGTGGCAACATCGTCTGCAGTCGTTCCTGGAGAGAGGTTCGCCAATGTCGCAGCCACTCCAAGCGTTCATTCAGATCTGGCTATGCTGACTGAGCAGTATACTGGTATCTTCTACACCACTATGAAAACATTGATATCAATGGTGTTGGAGAAGAATCTGAGCTTTGAGTCTCTGAGGAGGTCCTCCCAGTTTGCGATAGTGCTGATCAGGGACTTTAACGACACTAGGGTAGCTGATACACTGGAGTAGATAGTTAATGGTTTGGAGGAACCCATTAACGAATATCAGCAGCTGTCTCGAGGCAGCATTGACGACCTGGTCCAGGCTAGGTTTGACTCCTTGACTGTAGAGCTTGCTGGGCAACTGGAATCTCTGGACAAATCCGTCCAGGAACAACAGCAGAAGATGGATCAGGAGGGTGCCCAACTAGAGTACGTCATTCCTCAGCTGACTCAGTGCGAACTCGACTATGAGGAAGTGACAGCAAGGGTCCGCAAATTGAGAGATAAACTCGCTCAAGCGGAGGAACTGGCTGTGTCTTTGTCGGCAACTCGAGATGTGCTGACGAATCAGAGGGAGACCGCCCAACAGAATCTGACGCAAGCGGGTATTGTACGCGCGGGTTTCATACGTATTCGGTCCGAGCTATCCGCTTTGAACAATGATGCAGCAAGGTTAGAGCATGCTCGCGCTGACGTCTTGAAATCCAAGGATGAGAGGATGGCTGCTCTGGCACGGCAGATTCTCGACCTAACTGCTCCTCCCAAATGAGGTACTTTTTGCTTTTCAATGTACTTTTGCTCTTTCTAGGAATAATAAAGAGGCTTTCATCTGACTTTGTGGACCCATCATTTTGGAATATAAATGACAGGTTTGGGTGAAAGTGATATCAAAGGTAATATGGACGTGATATACTCTCGGTAAGTTTTAGCAGGACATATCTGTTCAGAGGTTATATGGACATGATAGAATATGCTTTTAGCTAAAATTTGTATATAAAACACTATCAGAGGTAATATGGACATGATAGGTCTTGAAATTCCAAATTAGTTAAACATATCTATTCAGAGGTTATATGGACATGATAGAATACGATCCAACTAGTTTTATTTTGGAAGTAGTTTTGTCAAAATGAGATTTTTGCCATATTTCACTTTGAGCAAGGGAGGTTAAGCATAGTACCTCTTCAGGAATTTGCCATTGATAGGAGCCATCAATAGGTTCCGTTAGGCTTGGCTAACCTGTAAGCGCCGTTTGAGAACGTCGTCTCGATCACATAAGGGCCTTCCCATTTGGGCTATAATTTACCCTTACTCCTGTGAGTAAGAATCATCGGTCTTCTCACAGCTAAAACTAGCTCGCCCACTTTGAACACTCTTTCCTTTACTTTTCGGTTAAAAGATCTGGAAATGCGTGCCTGGTAGAACGCGATGTGCTGTTGAGCTTGGAGGCATTTCTCGTCTAATCTTTCTAACTCCTGCAGCCTTAACAGGTCATTCTTTTCTTGAGTCAACTCATTAGCCACTGCTATCCTGAGTGACAGAATTTGGACTTCCATGGGGAGAACCGCTTCGCTCCCGTAAACCAATGAGAATGGGGTACAACCTTTCGGTGCTCGTACTGTTGTGCGGTATGCCTAGAGACATTCTTCCAGCTTCTCATTCCAATCCCTCTTGTTCGAAGAGACGAACTTTTTCAAGAGTTTGTTAATAGTTTGTTGAAAGATTTCGCCAAACCATTAGCAGCAGGATTATATGCCGTAGAGGCCATATTTTGAATTCGATTTTTATCGCAAAATTGATGAAACGCTTGGCTGATGAACTGAGGTCCATTATCATGAATTATCCTTTGGGGTATCCCAAAGCGATAAATAACATGATGCTTGATGAAGCTGATCACATTATATGCCTTCACCTCAGCAAGAGGGATCGCTTCTGCCCATTTGGAGAAATAATTCGTGATGGCCAGTATGAACCGGTGACCTCTGGAAGAAGACGGGTGAATTTGACCAATGATATCCATATCCTATGCTTTGAAAGGCCAAGATGCAACATAGGATGTAGGTGTTCAGAAGGTTGATGTATAAAGTCTGCATAGACCTGACAGGCTCTGCATTGTCTTACATACTTTATTTTATCTGTGATCATAGTAGGCCAGTAATAGCCCATCCTCCTGATACGGTCCTGTAGCTTAGGACCGGGTTGATGCGCTCCGCATATGCCGTCGTGAGCTTCACGGATAATCCGCTGTGCCTCTTTATCTGAGAGATATCTCAATAGCAGTCCGTCGTAGGTCCGACAATATAGACACTGTGAAGATGCATCAAAATAGAAGCGTAATGATCGTCTTTTGATGGATACTGCTTCTTTAGGGTCCTCCGGCAAGATTCCGTATGCCATAAAATCTATAAAGGGACTTCTCCAGTCTCTCTTGGGAGGATCTGTATTCACAGTGTAGCTGCTTTCTATGTGAAAGTTATTTTTCACACAAAATAAATCTCTGTTAAGAAGGATCACCGAATTTTGCCTTCTTATAGGAGTAGCTAAATCTGCAGCTAGACTGGCTAGGGCATAAACTTCCAGATTTTGAGATCGGGACACATGTTCTAGGAAGAATCCTTTGAATGTCATGGCTATCTCGACCGTTGCTCGGTGATAGGGGATGAGGTCTGGATTCCGGACTTCATATATTCCTCTGACTTGATTGACTATCAGCAGAGAATCACCAAAAGCTTCTAGAGATTCGACGCCCTATTCTTTAGCGACTTGGAGCCCGATTAGTAGAGCGTTATACTCCGCCATATTATTAGAGCAGGACTCGCTAAGAGAATATGCTCGGTAGATGACGAGTTTATCAGGAGTAACCAGGACAATCCCTACTCCTGAACCACGTTTCTCCTGGGACCAGTTCTGGAGGCACCATCGAAGAATAGTTGCCATGCATCACTTTCCATTGCGGAATTATATTCTGCAACTTCGTCGGGAATGTCCTCGTACAGTTTAGAGGTCTCCGGGATCGGATGAGCAGCTAGAAAATTAGCCAATGCTTGGCCTTTGATGGACTTCTGAGGGACGTACACCATGTCATACGGTGTTAATAACATCGCCCAAGTCGCGAGTCGAGAATTAAGAACACTTGGCTTGTTCATCAGTACCCGAAGAGGATTGATCCTGGAGATGATATGGATGGTTTGGCCTGTGACATAGTGTCGCATTTTCTGGATAGCAAACATCAGAGCCAAGCATTCTTTCTCCACAAGATTGTACCGGTGTTCGACTCCGACCATCATCCTGCTGAGGTAGTAGATATCCTGTTCATGACCCATATCGTTCTTCTGTGCGAGAAGAGCTCCCAGTGAATGATCCATCGCTCGAACATACAGCAAGAATGGTCTTCCTATGACGGGAGGCACCAGAACTGGCGGACTAGTGAGATAGCGTTTGATATCACTGAACGCTTGCTGACAGGCTTTGTCCCATACGAAGGATACACCTTTCTTCATGAGACAAGAAAAAGGCTGACATCTCCCAGAGAGGTTGGATATGAATATCCGGATATAAGCTAGACGACCTTAAAATCCCCTGAGTTCCCTCAGATTACGGGGCGGTCGCATTTCTAAGATGGCCTTGACTTTATCAGGGTCCACTTGAATGCCTTTGGCGGTAATGACAAATCCCAGGAATTTGCCACTAGATACACCCAGAAAGGACTTTGTAGGATTCATTTTGAGTTGATATTGGCGCATTAACTCAAATACTGTCTTTAGGTCTTGGATGTAATTATCCTTGAGGCGGCTTTTGACAGCTACATCGTCCACGTAATATTCCACTGTCTTGCGTAAATGCTCATAGAATATGTTACTCATAGCCCGTTGGTACGTAGCTCCGGCATTCTTCAATCCGAAGGACATGACCGTATAGCAATATACCTCCAGTGGCGTCCGGAAGGCAGTATGCTTCTCGTCTTCAGGATGCATCTTGATTTGATTGTATCCTGAAAATCTGTCCATGAAAGACATACGTTCAAAACCGCATATATTGTCAATCATGACGTCTGTGATGGAAAGAGAAAACTCATCCTTGGGGAAGGCTGCATTCAGATCTCGTTAATCGATGTAGACACGTACTTTCCTATTTTTCTTTATGACCAGGACAAAATTGGCGACCCAGTCGGGATATTGTTCTTCCCGGATGAAACCGCAGGCTATCAACTTCTTGACTTCAGCTTCAATGGCGTCCATCATGTCCGGGCGGAACCGGCGTTGGTGCTGCTTCACAGGCTTCGAATCGGACAATATATTGAGTTTATGAGTAGCCACCTTCGGATCAAGACCTGGCATATCCTCATAATTCTACGCAAAGACATCGATATATTCTTTTATCAGCTGGATAATTTCTTCCCTTTCTCATTCGGAAAGATTGTTACTGATAAATATCGACTTTGGCAAAAGTTCATCCCCAACATCGATCTGGATGACTTCATCTTCTGTGGGAGGTTCTCTCTCCTCGAACCAGAATTCCCATTGTGTATCCATTTGTTGAGCCCAAGAGTCATTCTCGAATGGTTCGGATTCTTGCTCGTCTTCTTTGAAAGGATCTGCCACTACCATATTTACTGATAATGTTCGTTCGAGAGCATCAGATGAGTCGGAGGACGATGAGCCGTCCTGAAAAGAGGAAAAGATATCCTCGTTTGACTCAGAAGTTGCAAGGGAGGTAGTATACCCTAACCCAAAACAAGTTCGTTGACAGTAGGGATCACCGTGTAGCGGTATTCATCTGCCTTTCCCGTAGTTGAGATCTGGTTCCAGCTTCAAGTCATAACCCATACTTTGCATGATCTTCAAAGCTTGTGGGCTGTATCTGTGGACCTGCATTTTACCAATATCGTCGTCAAAAGAATCTTCTTGTACAGTCGGTTCGTTGCACATGCGGCAGAAGACTATTGAACGCTGACGGCTGCGAGTAGGCGGGACAATGAAGATAGGATCCTCATATGGTCCATATATCGTGGTGACATTGGATGATGATGCTACTTCCCACATATACGGATGATAGGAGTCTATAGCTTCCATGAATTTTTGTGCTATAGGTTCTATATCGTCATGGGGAGAGGATTCCTGATTTAGAATTTGAGCGTCAATATACTGGAAAAGAGGATCTTTATTATCATCCGAAAATGCGTTCCTGGTTGCATTTACATCAATCGACTGCCTGTTGCACCGAAGGTTGATGACCAAGGGTGGAGACTTCTGGTTCAAAGTGATTACTAGAGGATCACCCCCTTTTCCTGACCTGGTTCTGTTCAGGTGGATAGCCATAGGCTCCATGGCTTTTGGACGAGTAGTCCGCCCTTTCACCTTGATTGACAGAGGTTGTTCGACAGAGGGTTCTTCTGGCTCCCAGTGGGATTCCTTCTCTGCTTTGCCTGACACCTCTTCCATGTAGTCTTGAGAGTACAACACGGCATTAGAGTAGTAGGATTCTACTCCTCTAAACTGGTTCAGGTCGGCAAACTCCATTTGTACCGTTCCTTTGGCATCTACATATTTAAAGCATTGATGTAGAATCGAAGGAACGATGTTATGGTCGTGGATCAAAGGTCTACCCAGCAGAATATTGTAGGACACCTCTGAATCAATGACGTAACACGTAGCCACTGATCTGAGGTCGCCAATCTGGATCCTCAAGCGAATTTTCTCCAACGGCTTACTTTTCCTGGCGTTGAAACCCACGATTGTAGTGGTGGTGTAGGCCAATTCGCTGGTAGGAATCCTCAGTGGTCTGAGCAGACTATGAGGAATGATGTTGATTGATGATCCCGGATCTATGTGAATCCGGTCGACCTCCATGGAACTGACGTATCCGGTGTAATAGAGGGGTCTGTCATGCCTATTATGCTTTAACAGCATGTCATCTTGAGTGAAAGTGATATTCGGGACCACCTCCATCACACTGTGGCACTGAGGACATTCCACGGGTTCTTCGTTAGGGGACTTGAGCTGGGTCAAGTATGCATCCGCCTGCATCAATGCTTCACTCAGGGCTTGACGAGTGTCTTGAGAGAGCCTGAGTAGTTCGAAGATGGACAACCTGGCTGGTGTATTAGCCAGTTGGGCCAGATGTCAAAGTTGTATAGCTTCTCTAAACCTTTGTTTTGAATATTTTTTACGGGTTTATCAAAGCGCACTTCTCTTTGCTTTCCTTTGTCCGCCGAAGTTGGTCTCGAAGGACCGGCCTCTGGTATGGCGGGCTCTGGTTCTGAAGGCTTGGTAGCTGAAGCGTCTGCCGGTGCATCTTCCTGACTTGCTCCATAGTCCTTAAGGTAAGCTTTTCCTGAACAGGTTCCAGTAGCCAAGACCTCGTCTTCTGATGTTGAGTGTACCGCAACCATGTGACATGGTTTACGCTTCGAGTTTTTTTTAGACTTAGCCTTAACAGCTTGAGTCTCCTCCTCGATCTCCGACACCAGATCTGGATGAACCCACATAATCTCACCTCGCTGGGTAGTTAGGGGTACCAGGTCATGATTTTGACCTCTAGCTGGAGGAAGATTAACGATGTTCATCGTTATCCGGGACATAGGTGTAACACCATCCGGGACTTCTTGGGGAGGCAGATTGCCAAATTGCAGAGAGATCATATTGGCTGTGACCGTCTTCTCGCTATTGCGCAGAGTGATGGCCTTAGCATCGATCAGCTCCTGGATCTTCCTTTTCAGTACATAACACGCCTTCGTAGGGTGGTGTATGTATCCATGGAAGATATAGTACTTGGGGTTATTAGTACTGCCGACTTTATTAGGCCGCTTCTCCTCAGGAAGGGTAATCTTGCCGCTTTTGACGAGATACTCGAATATGCTTGGAATATCGTAGTCGTCGAAAGAGTATACTTCAATGGGCCTGGAAGTCCCAGGTTTCGTCTGTGTGGTTGCCGCAGTCTTTTGCCTGGACGTATTGATTGTCAGAGCTTCTTTTCCTTTGGAACCACGAGGATGGTCGCTGTCGGGGGATGACCTCTTGACTCTATCGGAGGCAGAGATCATGATGCCATTATCACGTGCCTTCCAACTGTTGTCCTCGGCAGCTACCGCTGAGATGATGAACGAGGGCCAATCATGGAACTGATATGGTCCTGTGAACACCGAGATTATAGGAAGAAGGTTCTTCCTACAAATGTCCACTAATGCTGAGTTTGGAACTCCGGGAGGCATCTGCAAGGTGGCTTGACAAAAATGTTCGATGAAGGCGCGAACGTCCTCTTTTTTCCTCTGCTTCACTTCGATGAGAGAGGACATAGACATGTCCATCCCTCCCTCATAGAATCGTGCAAAGAATAAAGCCTTGAAGTCTTTGAAGGAAGTAATGCAGTTGTTCGCCAGGCTACGGTACCACTGATAAGCCACTCCCGAGAGACAGCCCTTGAACACCCGAGTGAAGAGGGTGTCATTCCCTTGTAATAACACCATCATCATACTGAAGTAGTTCATGTACTGACTTGGTGATGTTTTTCCCTCGAACAAAGCCATGGTCTGTGGTTTGTATTTAGGAGGGAAAGGGGCCTCTTCCTAGATAGCCGGGTAAGGCTGGTTGATTCCCAATTTCTTGAGCTGATCTTTGTGCTTCAAGGCATCGAATTGGGCTTTCAACTCCTGTACGGCCTGCATCGGATTTTCAGCCGGTAGCGGGACCACGGAGTGGTGAGGAATTGGTTGCATTAATATATTCTCTGAGCGAGGAAGCGGAGGAACTGTTCACTCCTGATCTAGAGCAGGCTCATGGATCATGTTGGATGGTGGTAAGTCCACCCCGACACTTATCTGAGTTGGAGGGACCGATGCTTGAGCCACAGCAGCTGTGTGTTGAGTCAGCATCATTTGGTGCATGTTCTCCATCATGGATTGCATTTCTTTCAGAGATGTCTCCAGTACAGTAATGCATTGCTTAGCGCTCCCCGACGGGGAAGCTTCCTCGTGTTTATCTCCAATGGCATAAACTCCCATCTCCCTGGGTGTTATTGAAGGATGAGTATAGGTCTCTGTAGAAGTTGACTCTATACTTTCAGCATCTAATTCGGGAGACTGGCGACCCCCAGCATCGAAATCAGAAGAGTACGAAGCCGATTGTCGCGACCTCGAACGGGTGTTTTGGAATACCCCAGCTTCAGTGTTCCTAAGGAGTTGGTTGAATCTCCTTCGGCTCGGAGTTTTAGAGGGATGACATCTTGAGCTCGATCTTCCTTTAGGTATGCATGAAGCCATGTTCACAGATGTATGTGTGAGCTCTTCTTCCTGGAAAGATGGAGAGTAGTTCAACCGGTCGAAAACTGTCACGACCCGCACCCAGAAATTCGGGCACGAGTGCGTGGGTACGTCCAGCCTACGCCGCAGAGTCGGCGGTAGTACGCTGTCTAGGTCAATTCCAGATTTACTAAACTAGCTCATTCACAATTAACATAGGCAAGATAATAATGAGAACAGAAACTTAAGATTGCAACTGAAATAAATACGACAACAGATTCAAATGTTTAGTACAGAAATTCAGAATGAAATCGGGGACAAACCCGATTACTAAGATAAGAAACAGAAATAAAAGATAGCTACTGCTAGCTACTCTGCAGCAGGGGTCTCCTGGGTGGGTTCTGGCTCCTCATAGGTATCATCAGTCCCCTCATAGGGACCATAATAAGTAGGGGCAAGGTCCTCATCATCGCCTAAATCAACAGATCCAGTCAGGAAAGGAGCAAAGTACACAGTGTACAACAAGATTAAACTAAATATTTATGACAATTAAAAAGAATATCATGTTGAGGAACTGCATAAAAGAACATCAATATCTCAGAGTTAATGCTGTAAACAGGAATATGAGAAAACAGAAATAAATAAGACAGGAAGTGAACTACAACAGTCAGCGAGAAATATAACATGACCAGGAACTATCTGTGAGAACTTGTGTTTGTTTTTAGAATACATAGTTGGCATGTAGGAGTTTATAAGGCTAATCTGGCCATCATAAACGGCTATTAAACAGGGGAAATCGAGATCCGGCTGGGGCACGGTCGTGTACCAACAGCTATTAAACATGGCAGGGGAAAGGGTAAACTATATGCCTTCTAGTATTCTCCCACCCGACATGAAAAACAAGACATGAACTCCAATATTCAAGACATGAAATCCAGCATTTCTAACACTAGGTGTAATCATCAAGGGTACTAGTAAAGCAGGGAATTAATTATCACAATATAAAGATTTAACTTGAAGTGCAGGTACTTGCCTGTTGTTTGGATCTGATTAATTTGGTTCTTGGGGAAAATTTCTAGAGATGAGTCCAAAAGCTGAAATAGACATTACCATCACGCTGAGAAGATGTCAAATAGCTAGAAACGCCTGTCCTTGGGTCCAATTTGGAGACAAGGGCAAAAATGGCAGTTTCGGGTCAAAACGGGGTCCGCCGGTGGGCCCGCTTTGCACCGAAAAAACGTGTCCGGGTCAAAGGTCTCCAAATTCACCAAACTTAGTGTCAACAGATCAGGAACGCTGATACGAACCCAACGGAACTTCCAGATTTGGATTCCGATGAGCCGAACACAAAATCGCCCGTCGAGTGGGGCCTGTGGGGCCCACGACACACAATTTCGACAACGTTCTCAGAATCGAACCAAACTTGACCCACAGGACCAGCGTATCGCTACGAGTCCGATGACGCAAGTTTCGTCTCGATCTGACGAGTATACAAGAAGTTAGGGCAAATTGCAGAAAAGTCAGATACGGGGCGATGTTCGCGGATACGCGTTGATTCCGGTGTGCACGCACACCTGAATCAGCTTCTGCGAAATCTCACACGTCCGAATCGACGACGTGCACGTATCTGTAAAGACCGCACGCGACCAAGTCGTCCCGTTTGGCGGGGCATACTCAGTTCCGGGGTAAAACAGGGTCTGGTTTTTCCTGTTTTTGGATCACGGTGTGCGATCACCACAGGACGCGATGCCCCGAACAGTTTATCCGGGCACCGAGAGGGTCATACAGGCTTCATAACGCAATTTACGGAATTGAAAACGGAGCTACGAACAAAAAGTTACACGCACCTGAAGGGACCCGAAAATTAGGGTCGAGTTGTGTCCGACTCGTGTCAGACACGTGAAGGAGAATTAGGGCTAGGGTTAGGGTTTGGGACGCTGATGGCGGTGGCCGGTGGTCGGCACGGCGGCGGGGAGGCCGAGCACGGCTGGGGGACGGCCGGCTCGAGGCGGGGCGAACTCGGCGGAGGCGGCGGCATCTCAGGCTGACGGCGGTGGCGCCGGAGCGAGCTCGAGCGGCTGCTGCTGTGGCTGGCTCGGCGCTGCGGGGTCGACCGGAGGAAGGAGGATAGGGGAGGATGGCGCTGGCGGTGTGGAGCGGAGCTGGGCTGTCAGCGAGGCAGTCGGCAAGTAACGACGCCGGGCTAGGGTTAGGGTTTCGGTGAGGGAGGCTGGAGGAGGAAGAAGAAGAGGGGGAGGTGGGTTTATAAACGAGGAGGCGGTGGTTAGGGGGGCCGGGCAAGGCGGGGAAGAGGGGGAGGTGGTGTGGTGGACGCGGCGCTGCGCGCGGAGGGCGGCGCTGCGCGCGGAGGGCGGCGCTGCGCGCGGAGGGCGGCGGTGGAGTCGGGGGACGTGGGGGCTGGGTCGTGCAGGCGGGTTGGCGGGTTGGCGGGTCGGGTCTGACCAACCCGACCCGATCCGATAGGGAGGTTGGGCTGGGCCGCGGCCCAATGGGCCAGGGTGCGGGCTGGGCCGAAAATAAAAATAATAATAATAATAATAAATAAATAAATAAATAAATAGTTAATTAATTAATTAATTAAAAATAGTTTTTAGGCATTTAAAAATAGGTCTGAGGCCCAGAAAAATCCAGAAAAATTACCCTAAGTCCAGTTTTCCATTTTACACCCAAAAATGTTATTTCTATGATATTTTAATATTATTTATTGCCAACTAAAAATCATTTATTAATTAAAAACCTTGATTTTAATTACAGAAAATTCCCAAAAAATTCCAAAAAATTGGAAAAAATCCAAGATTTAATAATTTGAAAATTCAGGGGGTTTACAACCTACCCAACTTACAAAAATTTTGTCCTCGAAATTTAAGAATAACAAGGCACGAAAGGAAAGGCCGAGAAATAAAATATACCTCAGGGTTCAAAAAGATAGGGGTATCGCTCTCTAATCTCGTCTTCTCGCTCCCAGGTGGATTCGTCGGGAGAATGGTGCTTCCAAGCTACGCGAACCAGGGAGATAACCTGGTTCCGTAGAACTTTCTCCGATCGATCCAGTATCTCCACGGGTTGCTCTTGGTAAGTCAGACTTGGGCCTACTTCGAGCTCTGAGTGATCCAAAATGTGGCTGGGGTCTGACACGTACTTTCTCAGCTGCGACACGTGGAAGACGTTATGGACTCCATCCAGAGAGGGTGGCAATGCCAGACGGTATGCCACTTCTCCGATTTTCTCCTGAATGCCAAAAGGTCCGATAAATCTTGGGCTAAGTTTTCCACTCCTTCCGAACCTAATGGTGCCACGTGTCGGGGAAATCTTCAAGAATACCAGTTCTCCAACCTTAAAATAGAGTCATAATCAAGTCTTAGTTGCATAATCATAATGTTTAAATTGACTTGAATTCATACATTTAATTACCTCAAATTCTTAGGGCCTTCGGTGGCTATTTGCCCAATGTCGTTGCCTGTCTTGAGCCACTCGAAGTCTGTCCCTTATTTGTTTTACCTTCTCAGTTGAATCGATCACCATCTCTGGTCCCAGCAGGGCTCTTTCTCCAACGTCGTCCCATGATAGCGGGGTACGACATCTTCGTCCATACAGAGCTTCAAATGGAGTCATCTCAATACTTGCTTGGTAACTGTTATTATAAGAGAACTCCACAAGATGTAGATAGTCTTCCCAGGATCCTCCAAAATCCAGAACACATGTACGGAGCATATCTTCAAGTGTCTGGATTGTACGTTCCGATTGTCCATCGGTTTGGGGATGATAAGCTGTGCTGAATTTGAGTTGAGTCCCCAAGCTGGCTTGTAAGCTCTTCCAGAAGTGAGAGGTGAATCTTGAATCTCGGTCGGAGACAATACTTACTGGAACTCCATGCAGCCTGACAATATGTCTGATATATAAATCTGCCAGCTTTTCTGTAGATAGCCCTACTTTGAAGGGTAGAAAATGTGCAGACTTGGTCAGTCTATCTACTATCACCCAGATTGCATCCTTTCCACTAGGTGTCCTTGGAAGACCGGAAACAAAATCCATTGTGATATGTTCCCACTTCCACTCCGGAATGGGTAATGGTTGAAGCAATCCTCCAGGTCTTTGTCTTTCTGCCTTGACTTGCTGGCACACTAAACAACGAGATACGAACCTGGCTACTTCTCTTTTCATGCCATGCCACCAAACATGCGTCCTCAGGTCCTTGTACATATTGTTGGCTCCTGGATGTATAGAGTATTGTGATCTGTGCGCCTCTTGCATAATTTCTTCTCTTATGTCTCCTCGAGGTACACATAATCTATCGCCATGCCTCAGTGATCCATCTTCATGAATTCTAAAATCTTCCATTAATCCAGCTTGCACTTGTCCTCGAAGGCTTCGCAGGCCTTCGTCTTGAAACTGAGTCTCCTTGATCTTGTCTATTAAAGTAGACTGAATCTGCAGGTTCATCATTTGGCCTTCTTTCCTGGGATAATTACTTCAATACCTAAACTTTCCAAGTCCTCTAGCAGGTGTCTGTCCATAGTCAAGTACATCGCTATAGGATATCTGCTTAGAGCATCAGCAACTATATTGGCCTTCCCAGGATGATATTGGAGGGTGATATCAAAGTCTTTCATTAGTTCCAGCCACCTTCTTTGCCTCATGTTTAGCTCTTTCTGGGTGAAGATATATTTTAGGCTTTTATGGTCCGTAAATATTTTCACCCTTTCTCCATAAAGATAGTACTTCCATAGCTTAAGAGCAAAAATGACAGCTGCCAATTCTAAATCATGAGTTGGATAGTTCTTTTCATGAGGTCGAAGCTGTCTAGAGGCATATGCTATTACTTTCTTGTTCTGCTCCAAAACACAACCTAGACCTTTTCCAGAAGCATTACTATAAATAGCGAAACCTCCGGTTCCAGAATGTAAGGTCAGAATAGGGGCAGTAGTCAGCCTTTTCTTTAATTCCTTGAAAGCATGCTGACATTCATCAGTCCAGGTGAACTCTTCATCCTTCCTTGTTAATTTTGTCATGGGCTCAGCAATTCTTGCAAAGTCCTTCACAAACTTTCGATAGTAGCCAGCTAGTCCCAGGAAGCTTCTAATCTCTGCTACAGAGTCTGGAGTGGGCCAGGATTCTACTGCCGCTATCTTCTTAGGATCTACTGCTATTCCATCTCCAGTCACAACATGTCCCAAGAATTCTACTTTGTCTAGGAAGAAAGCACATTTAGATAATTTTCCATAAATTTTTTCCTTCCTCAAAGTCTCCAATGCTAACCTCAAATGTTCTTCATGTTCTTCGGGGGTCTTGGAGTAGATCAAAATATCATTAATGAAGACCACTACAAATTTGTCTAGGTATGGCTGGAAAACTCTGTTCATTAAGTTCATAAAAACTGCTGGAGCATTCGTCAACCCGAACGGCATTACTAAGAATTCGTAGTGTCCGTTCCGGGTATTGAAAGCAGTTTTAGGGATGTCTTCCTTTCTCACCCTTACTTGGTGGTAACCAGACCTCAAATCAATCTTTGAAAATACCTGAGCTCCACTTAACTGATCAAATAGGTCATCTATCCTAGGCAGGGGATACTTATTCTTAATTGTTAAGGCATTCAAGGCCCTATAGTCAATACACATTCGGGATGTTCCGTCCTTCTTGGGCACAAATAATACTGGAGCTCCCCAGGGTGAGACACTAGACCTAATGAAGCATTTGTCTTCTAGTTTTTTAATTTGCTCATTTAGTTCTATTATCTCCTTCTTGTTGATTCTGTAGGGATTTTGAGATACTGGTGCGGCTCCTGGCACTAAGTCAATAGAGAATTCAACTTCTCGTTCTGGGGGTAAGCCTGGGAGATCCTCAGGGAAGACATCAAGGTATTCAGAGATGATAGGTAGTGGCAATTCTTCTGTTACTAGGGCTCCACAAATTTTGTTATTACCCATTTCTCTAGAACCTCTAGCAAATTCAAATTCTGGCTTGTCAGGGGGCCTGAAGATCACACTACCTCTGTGGCAGTCTATAGTGGCATGATGTTGACTTAACCAATCCATACCCAGTATAATGTCAAAACTGGGAACTGGCATTACAAGTAGCCTAGCATACAGTTCTCTTCCACACAATGTAATAGGACAATTATTACAGACATCACTAACCGGAATAATTCCTCCACCGGTAATAATCTTATAATAATTCCTAAGGTGTTTAGTGATTAAGCTATGCTTCATAAGGAAATCTACTGATATGAATGAATGTGAAGCTCCAGAGTCAAATAAAGTAATAGCTGGTATTGAATTTACAAGCACAGAACCTGTGATCACGTCTGCCGTGGCTTCAGCTTCTTCCAGAGTTATTGCATAAGCACGGCCTTGCTGCGGTGCACCCCTCTGTTGCTGCTGTTGGTGTTGAGCAAAGCGTTATTGTTGTTTTGGAAGTGGGGGTCCCCTCTGTTGTGCTGCTGGGGCCCTGGCCTGGGCTGGAGCCTTTGGTGCAGCGGTGCGTCCTTGAGCAGCTGGACAGTCCCTCATTTGGTGCGCTGCTGAGCCGCAGTAGAGGCAGGCACCTAGCCTCTTCCTGCAGACTTGCCAAGTATGACCTAGTTTTTGGCAAAAGTTACAAGCAGCAGCTTGTTGGTTCTGTCCTTGAGCCTGGTGTTGGGGTGCTGGAGCTCGAGGGAGAGGACGCTGAGTTTGCTGCGGGGCCCTCTGTTGTTATTATTGTTGTTGTTAAAAATAGCGTTTGTTGGGTCCCGCATTTCCGGTATCTCTCTCTCGTTTCAGTTTATGCCCCATATCTCTCTCAACGCCTTGTGCCACGCTCAGGATTTCCTCATAGGTGCGAGCTCGGTTGGTGGTGACAGCAAGGCGAATATCCGGAGACAGCCCCTTCTTGAATCTACGGACTCTGTCTTCCGGGGTACGAACCATGCACTCCGCAAAGTGGCTTAACCTGCTAAATTCAGCAATATATTCATCAACAGACAGGGTACCTTGTTCCAGTCTCTCGAATTGGCTTTCAAGAGCTTCTCGAGCCACTTCGGGGTAGAATTTCTCCTTGAATAGCCTCTTGAAGTCCTCCCAGGTGAGGTCAGGAGCAGATAGTTGGGGTTCATCTCTGAACCAGGTTAGAGCAATGTCGAACAGTTGCAGGCTTGCGGACTCCACTTTGAGGTCATCAGGGATCCGAGCAGTCTTCAGAAGTCTCTCAATATTCTCTATCCACTCATCGGCATAGAGAATGCCCTCAGTTCCGTAGAATTCCAGGGGTCTAAGATTCTTGAAGTCTTTGGCACTCCCTGGCCTCTTGAGTGATGACTCCTGAGACTTAAGAGCTTCTGAGAGGCTGGTCCGCAGAAGTGCAGTCTGTTCTTTCTGGAATTCCACCAATCCCTGAAACACTCCAAGTAGCTGTGCCCCATCTAGAGTAACTGCCGAAACAGATGGAGGCGGCGGGAGTGCAAGAGTCTCGGGCACATTCTGCTCAGCTGGTTCTGATGTGCCTCCTACTGTGTTCCTGGTCTGGACCATTCTGAAAGATTAAGGGATAGGAAGATCAGAATAGAATACTTGGAAATCAAAGACGATAGGAAAATTGAACAGCAATGATATCAATAATTTGAAATAAGGACCCTATACTGTGAATGAGCTTTTCCTAGAATCCTCAATCTTATTCCATACCCTGTCCTAGGGTATTACCCTATTTAAGGATAGGACTTGCATTGGACACCATAAAAATGTGTCACGACCCGCACCCGGAAATTCGGGCACGAGTGCGTGGGTACGTCCAGCCTACGCCGCAGAGTCGGCGGTAGTACGCTGTCTAGGTCAATTCCAGATTTACTAAACTAGCTCATTCACAATTAACATAGGCAAGATAATAATGAGAACAGAAACTTAAGATTGCAACTAAAATAAATACGACAACAGATTCAAATGTTTAGTACAGAAATTCAGAATGAAATCGGGGCAAACCCGATTACTAAGATAAGAAACAGAAATAAAAGATAGCTACTGCTAGCTACTCTACAGTAGGGGTCTCCTGGGTGGGTTCTGGCTCCTCATAGGTATCATCAGTCCCCTCATAGGGACCATAATAAGTAGGGGCAAGGTCCTCATCATCGCCTAAATCAACAGATCCAGTCAGGAAAGGAGCAAAGTACACAGTGCACAACAAGATTAAACTAAATATTTATGATAATTAAAAAGAATATCATGTTGAGAAACTGCATAAAAGAATATCAATATCTCAGAGTTAATGCTGTAAACAGGAATATGAGAAAACAGGAATAAATAAGACAGGAAGTGAACTACAACAGTCAGCGAGAAATATAACATGACCAGGAACTATCTGTGTGAACTTGTGTTTGTTTTTAAAATATATAGTTGGCATGTAGGGGTTTATAAGGCTAATTTGGCCATCATAAATGGCTATTAAACAGGGGAAATCGAGATCCGGCTGGGGTACAGTCGTGTACAAACAGCTATTAAATAGGGCAGGGGAAAGGGTAAACTACATGCCTTCTAGTATTCTCCCACCCGACATGAAAAATAAGACATGAACTCCAATATTCAAGACATGAAATCCAGCATTTCTAACACTAGGTGTAATCATCAAGGGTACTAGTAAAGCAGGGAATTAATTATCACAATATAAAGATTTAACTTGAAGTGCAGGTACTTGCCTGTTGTTTGGATCTGATTAATTTGGTTCTTGGGGAAAATTTCCAGAGATGAGTCCAAAAGCTGAAATAGACATTACCATCACGCTCAGAAGATGTCAAATAGCTAGAAACGCCTGTCCTTGGGTCCAATTTGGAGACAAGGGCAAAAATGGCAGTTTCGGGTCAAAACGGGGTCCGCTGGTGGGCCCGCTTTGCACCGAAAAAATGTGTCCGGGTCAAAGGTCTCCAAATTCACCAAACTTAGTGTCAACAGGTCAGGAACGCTGATACGAACCCAACGGAACTTCCAGATTTGGATTCCGATGAGCCGAACACAAAATCGCCCGGCGAGCGGGGCCTTTGGGGCCCACGATACGCGATTTCGACAACGTTCTCAGAATCGAACCAAACTTGACCCACAGGACCAGCGTATCGCTATGAGTCCGATGACGCAAGTTTCGTCTCGATCTGACGAGTGTACAAGAAGTTAGGGTAAATTACAAAAAAGTCGGATACGGGGCGATGTCCGCGGATACGCGTTGATTTCGGTGTGCACGCACACCTGAATCAGCTTCTGCAAAATCTCACACGTCTGTATCGACGACGCGCACGTATCTGTGAAGACCGCACGCGACCAAGTCGTCCCGTTTGGCGGGGCGCACTCAGTTCCGGGGTAAAACAGGGTCTGGTTTTTCCTGTTTTTTGATCGCGGTGTGCGATCACCACAGGACGCGATGCCCCGAACAGTTTATCCGGGTACCGAGAGGGTCATATAGGCTTCACAACGCAATTTGCGAAATTGAAAACGGAGCTACGAACAAAAAGTTACACGCACCTGAAGGGGACCCGGAAATCAGGGTCGAGTTGTGTCCGACTCGTGTCGGACACGTGAAGGAGAATTAGGGCTAGGGTTAGGGTTTGGGACGCTGATGGCGGTGGCCGGTGGTCGGCACGGCGGTGGAGAGGCCGAGCACGGCTGGGGGACGGCCGGCTCGAGGCGGGGCGAACTCGGCGGAGGCGGCGGCGTCTCAGGCTGACGGCGGCGGCGCCGGAGCTAGCTCGAGCGGCTGCTGCTGCGGCTGGCTCGGCGCTGCGGGGTCGACCGGAGGAAGGAGGAGAGGGGAGGGCGGCGCTGGCGGTGCGGGGCAGAGCTGGGCGGTCGGCGAGGCGGTCGGCGAGGAGCGGCGCCGGGCTAGGGTTAGGGTTACGGTGAGGGAGGCTGGAGGAGGAAGAAGAAGAGGGGGAGGTGGGTTTATAAAGGAGGAGGCGGTGGTTAGGGGGGCCGGGCAAGGCGGGAAAGAGGGGGAGGTGGTGCGGTGGACGCGGCGCTGCGCGCGGAGGGCGGCGGTGGAGTCGGGGGACGTGGGGGCTGGGTCGTGCAGGCGGGTTGGCGGGTTGGCGGGTCGGGTCTGACCAACCCGACCCGATCCGATAGGGAGGTTGGGCTGGGCCGCGGCCCAATGGGCCAGGGTGCGGGCTGGGCCAAAAATAAAAAAAAAAATTAAAAAAAAAATAATAATAATAAATAAATAAATAAATAAATAGTTAATTAATTAATTAATTAAAAATAGTTTTTAGGCATTTAAAAATAGGTCTGAGGCCCAAAAAAATCCAGAAAAATTACCCTAAGTCCAATTTTCCATTTTACACCCAAAAATGTTATTTCCATGATATTTTAATATTATTTATTGCCAATTAAAAATCATTTATTAATTAAAAACCTTGATTTTAATTACAGAAAATTCTCAGAAAATTCCAGAAAATTGAGAAAAATCCAAGATTTAATAATTTGAAAATTCAGGGGATTTACAAAAACTAACCATTTTGTTTCTGAACAACAACAATTAATTACAATCCTATGACTTTTACAATAGTGCTCGTTAGGAGGCGTAATAGACATGCTGGAAGTTCTCCTATCCTTGCATTTCTGGATCAGAAACTCACGCAGGTCAGAAGGATTTGCAGAAGAAGAAGAAGAAGATAGCTTGTTCCTTCGGTTCACATCAGTGTGCATGCGGATGTTGGGAACCATAGTTTTTCGTGTGCCACCCGTATACAACAGGTTGGCCATCTGGGTAGCGGATAATCTTCGAGGAGTTTGTCTTTCCGCAAACTGAGACTGCTTTACGCTGAGGGACCTCCCCTGGCATAAATTGGAGCTCTGCTCAGGCTGGCGTAAAGCTGAGGAGGTCCTCAGTCGGCCGTCAGCTCCTCGCGTAATCTGGAGGGCGGGCATATTCTTTCCTTGCTGGCGTAAAGGCCTAGAAGTTGAGCAGTGCGCCACTTGCTTTCCCTTATGTAGATTGCAGGGATCATCTGCTTTTCCGTGGAGGACAGATGCATCTTTACGCACGGAGCGCGTTTGAAACTTCTGATTTGGCGCTAAGGCATTGTCAGAAATTCTGTCTTCTACGTCATCGACGGAAGACTGGATTTTACGCGCAGAGCGCGATGTAGGCTTCGGGACTAGCGCTGAGGCATTGTCCGAAGTTTTGTCTGTTCCGTCAGTGACGGAAGATTGAGTTTTATGCGCAGGGCGCGATGCATACTTCTGGATTAGCACTGAGGTATTGCCAGAAGTTTTTCCTATTCCGTCAGCGACGGAAGACTGAATTTTACGCACAAGGCGCGGAGGGAGCGATGCTACAACCTCGTTGGTTGGAGTGGTCGGAGAGTCAACAGGAATGGTAGGGAATGTCTTGGGCATCCAGACCTTACGCAGCTTTCTGTTGTCTTGGACAGAGAGAGAGTGAGAGCTACCCCCTGTTCGAAGCATGTCTTCGTAGGCAGACTGGTCGAACTGGACGACCAGTGTCTTTTTTACGGATCCTACGGATACCGTATCGTGTTGAGCAATTGCTTCCTCATCAGAAGAGAAAGATGTTCCCAGCAAAGTCGCCATCTTGTTGTTTGATAATAAATGAAAGAAATAAGAAACGAAAATGTTTATACGAAACCCTCGCTCTTTGGTTTACAAACAAGATTGTACAATTAATCCTATATGAGGATGTCGAGTATAATTTTTTAATCTGGGAAAATATTGCTATAGGAGTCTGATCTGCAGTCGATCACTTTATCCCTTGGACCACACGATGAAAAGCTTCGAAGGTTGCGAGGGAGAGTGGATGCTCGATGCCGAAGTCGTCAATCACTACTCTTTGCCTGAGCTCTGGATTCTTCTCTCCCAAAGACTCTTTGACTCTACCAATTTTTGACCTTCAATCTGCGACCAATTTTCTGACCTCGGTTCTGATCTTCAGTTTTTTCGACCTTGGACCTCTGTTGATAGAGGTCTCTATTTATAGAGTTTTAGTGACAGTGACCACTCAGTCGGCATAGAAACCGAGTAGTGGAAAGTACAGCACCCTTTTACACGATGGTTATAATGATCGTTGCCCGCGTATAGATGACCTTTTGATTGAGCGTGTGACGCGTGTCCCATTAAGAGACAATGCGTATAACTGCTGCGAAGATCACGGCGTAAAAGCCACGTAGGTAGTTATTCCTCGCGTAGAAAAGGCTAGCGTAGACGCCAATAACTGTCACCATGGTGTAGAAGCCAAGTAGGCATAGAAGCCGAGTAGGCGTAGAAGCCGAGTAGGCGTAGAAGCCGAGTGAGCGTAGAAGATAGCTGATCCTCCTCCCCTGACTGAGGCTTTGAGCGAATTCTGGACCGAATAGCCTTAATACGCACCAATGCAAATGTGGCCTGAGTTGGCATATTCCAAGGAGATAGCGTATAACGTGCTCCCATAGCTGAAAATAGCCCGTTGGCGTAATATGCCAAAGTAATGATGTAGATGTTTTAGCCGAAATTACGACATTTGGAGATATAATCAAATCTTTCGTATTAAATACAGAGATCTGCCCCCATCCCGCGCATTAAATGCAGAGGCGTGTCTTCGAAGATTTGCCATTATTCTGCGTATTAAAAGCAGATACGCACCTCGATCCCTGTACGAAGAGCAACTGATGATGTGGTAGTCTGTTTGTCTTCTGCGGAGCGTAAGAAGCTCACGTCTGCCTGTGTAAAACTAGGCAGCGTATTCCAGAGGCGTGTCTCGAAGATCTGCCATTATTTTGTGCATTAAATGCAGAGGCGTGTCTCAAGCTCTGCCATCACTCTGCGCATTAAATGCAGAGACATGTCACGAAGATCTGCCGTCCCGAAGATTTGCCATCATTCTGCTCATTAAACGCAGATACGCGCCTCAAACCCTGTATGAAGAGAAACTGATGTTTGTCTTTTGCGGAGCGTAAGAAGCTAACGTCTGCCTGTGTAAAACTAGGCAGCGTATTCCAGAGGCGTGTCTCGAAGATCTGCCATTATTCTGCGTATTAAATGCAGAGGCGTGCCTCGAGCTCTGCCATCACTCTGCGCATTAAATGCAGAGACGTGTCACGAAGATCTGCCATCCCGAAGATTTGCCATCATTCTGCGTATTAAATGCAGAGACGTACCTCGAGCTCTGCCATCACTATGCGCATTAAATGCAGAGACATGTCACGAAGATCTGCCGTCCCGAAGATTTGCCATTATTCTGCGTATTAAATGCAGAGACGTGTCACGAAGATCTGTCGTCCCGAAGATTTGCCATCATTCTGTGTATTAAATGCAGAGACGTGCCTCGAGATCTGCCATCACTCTGTGCATTAAATACAGAAACGTGCCTCAAGCTTTGTACGAAGAGCAGCTTTTGACGTGGCAGTCTATTTGTCTTCTGTGGAGCGTAAGAAGCTCACATCTGCCTGTGTAAAAACTAGGCAGCGTATTCCCTTGTATGCGTAAAAGCAGTTTACGTCAAGGAGATGTCACTAAACGACAGTCTGGGTCGCTGTGCCGCGCCATCATTATAGCCGTCGTCTGTGTAGTCGTGCAGTACTCTTTGTTAGGGTCCGACGTCAGGTTCATTGCACGATTTGTCAGATTTATTTCGGGGAATACGAAGCGTCCCTCGTACACTTCAATGCTGCATTAAAAGCGGATTTGTTTTACGCCATAAAGGCGATATAGCACCCTTTTTACGCTGAAGCAGCCTGGACATACTGTCCTACGCGGGTTGTCCTTGAGCTTATATTTTACGCTATACTTAACGGAAAGCTTTGTTGTACGCCGATGTCTTCGAAGTCATATTTTATGCTGCCTAGCACCAAAATGCTGCGTATAACTCTTCAGCATATTTTTCATGCTTCTATAGCCTACTAGTTGTCCTCCCCGTCCAATGCCAATATACAAGTCTCAAGTACGACGTGGACATCTCGTAACTATAATGCAAGCCACATAAAGCAATACAACTATGATAAGTACCATCACACGAGCTACTCACACCGATGGCTAGTTGAGTGCGTAAACCTGTATCCTATCATGAACTCACTCCGTGATGTGAAATGATATGTGTCAAGGCCTCAGAGTTATAATGATAACTCCTTCACTTAGGGTACGTCTACTAGATGCTAGGTCAAACACAAGTCCTAACGTTGACGTCTTCGTTGACTGCACCCGAGTAATTCTTGGACATACATAGTTATATAATTTAGAGAGCATAATATATAATATTAACTTGAATTTAAATAGTACAACAAGGCAAGGTATACTTGCCTGGAAGCCAGATAAAGATTCAAACACGAATCGCCATGGAAGTAGTAGCGCAACAATGAAAACTGGAGTTGATATCCCCGGATGCTGACACAAATATTACCAGTAGTCCCGAAATGAGTGAGATACTCAGAAAAGCATATACATACGTCCAATTTACACACAGGGGCAAAAATGCAGTTTATGGTCAACGGGGTCCACAAGTGGGCCCGTCTTGCACCAAAAAATATGCCAGAGACAAAGTTCTCCAAATTTGTCAAACTTAGTGTTTACGAGTCCAGAACGATAATACGAACCCAACGAAACACCCAGAACTGAATTCTGAAGAGCCGATCACGAAA
This sequence comes from Iris macrosiphon, assembly GCA_036927795.1. Classification (NCBI taxonomy): domain Eukaryota; kingdom Viridiplantae; phylum Streptophyta; class Magnoliopsida; order Asparagales; family Iridaceae; genus Iris; species Iris macrosiphon. The sequence goes on along the minus strand of JAYESA010000011.1, from coordinate 71,156,566 downwards.
TTGCCCGTCATGTGGAACCGTAGGGCCCACAAAATAATATTTCGTCAACGTTCTCATAATCGAACCAAACTTGGGTCATAGGACCAGCGTAATACTGCAAATCCGATGGTGTAAGTTTCATTATGAAATGACAGGCACACATGAAATTAGAACGAGTGTCAGAACAGGCCGATACGGTACTTTTTGACGGATACTCGTTGATTCCGGTGTGCATGCACATCCAAATCAAGTTTCGCAAAAGCCCACACGTCCACGTTGACGATACGCGCCTTTTGGTGCAATCGGTACACAACGAGGTTGCCCGGATTGACGGAACCAACTTCGTATCAGAGAATTTCATTATTTTATAAAATATTTTTTCTCTTGAATTGGCACTCAATTTACTAACAATAGAATGCAGGCTAAAATATTCTAATTGAACACATTGTAAAAGGGTTAAATAGGGTTCATACCTGAAGAATCGGTTCAAGGATTAGATGAGCGAGGAGGGAGAAATTACTTCGTGAATCAGGGAGGTTGAACTCGGATTTCTGAACTCGGGTTCGAGTCGCGGTTCCTCGCGGCCGCGGGAAGGAGATGTTCAGCCATGGCGAGGCTCGGGGACACTCAAGGGAGGCCGGCCAGTAGGGGGTGCCCGCCGATGGTCGGGGCCCTCTGGGGGTCGCTGGCGGCATTGCAGCAGCGGCCAGAACGACAACGGCAACAGCTACAACAGCAATAGGCACAGCAACAACAACAGCTGCTGCGATAACGGCTCGGCCGCGGGGGAGGGGTCAGGACGGTGGCTGCTCGCGGCTGCGCAGGGCCAGGACGACGGCGGCCAGCGGAGGCGCAGCAGTAGCTGCAGCTTTAACAACAGCAGTAGCGGTTGAAGCAACATCAGTGGCAGTAGCTCACCGCGAGGAGGACGGCAGTCTGCTGGTGGTCATGGTTGGTGGAGATGGTGGTAGTGGTGATAGCGACAGTGGCAGTGGTGGTCGGAGGTGAGGGCAGCAGTGGTGATGGTTGTTGACGGTGGTGATGGCGAGGGTGGTGGTCGGAGGTTAGCGCAGCGGTGGTGATGGTGGTGATGGCGAGGGTAGTGGTCAGAGGTTAGGGCATATGTGGTGATGGTTGTTGATGGTGGTGATGGCGAGGGTAGTGGTCGAAGGTTAGGGCAACGGTGGTGATGGTTGTTGATGGTGGTGATGGCGAGGGTGGTGGTCGGAGGTTAGGGCAGCGGTGATGATGGTTGTTGATGGTGGTTGCATATTGAGGGAGAGAAGGATAGAGTGTTGTTCTAAATGACGAGAGAGGGAGAGGGTGTTGCCTAGGGATTAGGGCCGGCTAGGTTCCTAAGGGTGGTTTCATGAAGGAATATGTGGAGGTGATGTAATAAAGTTTGAATGAAGGGTTAGGATTTAAAGTAGACATATTTGATGTTGCATAGTACCATATAAAGAGAAAGGGAGAGTGTATGTGACCAGGGAAGCCTCAAGAATTGGGTCTTCTTTATTTGTTCCAACCAATAGGAGGTGGACACATGGCTAGCTATTTGCACAAAAGTCCTCAATAGTTTAGGACTTGCACAAAGAGAAAAAAGTAGATGAGATATGGAAAAATGTCATGTTTGGTGTATTGTAATGAGGGAAATTGGTGTGTGATATTTTGTATGAGCCATGAGGGTGTGGGTGAGGGTTTGGGTTGGTGTTGGGTCTAGTTTTGGGTTATGTTGAGTCATTGCACCAATTTAGTTAAAATTAGTGTCAATGGTGTTCTTTAATTAATTGGGAGTGCATATGATTTAAATTGGGTGGGACACAAATATCATGGACGTAGTAGACTCGGAATAAATTATTGTCATATATTGGGTTGCAAGAAATGGGTCGAGGTTGTGTCTCTAATTTTGATTGGAACGGGCAAAGATGTAAAGTTGGATTTAAAATTAGAAAATGTGCAAAAATGTTGTGCGATTAAAACAAAGCATAAGAGAGTGTAATTATGAGTGACCCAAGGGTCAGGATTGGAGATGGACTTGTCTAGGTTGAGGGTGCAAAGTTTGTTGGAAGATAAAAGCTAGTGTAGTGCTCTAAATAATTAATAAATAGCAGAGTGCTACAAGTGAATCAAAAATAAGTAAATAATAATAAACTCTAATTCTTAATCCAAATAAATTCTAAATCAGTGCATAATCTCTCACTAAGATAATTATACATTAAAATTAGGAAATAGAGTTTACAATCTATCCACCTTAGAAAATTTTGTCCTCGAAATTCAAAAATCCATCTCCCCAACAATGAACTCAACATATCTCTAAATATATAAACAAAAATTATCCTTTAGTCCTACTCCACTTTCTTAACCTTAAACTGTTACATACGTACAGTCTAAATATCTAAGGCATTTGGTCCTCTAAACATCTTCTCACCATCACATATTGTCTCATCATTATTATTATGCTAATCATCATCCAAAAAATTACCATATATAAGCCTAGGCTACTCAAGGATGTTGCGACACAATCTAAGTTTAAAACTTCTAATATCTATAAAGAAAATAACGTCATTCTTTTACTCTCATAGGACTGCAGGGATTAGGCACTAAAATTTTATAAGCACAAAATTCTTAAGGCCAGTTATGTAGTATCTAATTTTTTTTTTGCAACCAAGACGGTTAATATCTCAACATTCTTTCTTAGGTATAACGTCATCATCCTATAGTATCCATAATGGAATCATGCAACCTAACTTCTTACAATCAGCCTTAGCAGCATTAAGTCTAATCTAGTCAGTCAGTCATACCTAGTCTAGAAGCTCAACTCGAACAATTTCTAGGAGAAATATATGTAAAAAAATATAACATAAGTCTCTACTCAATACATAGTAATAAGAATATATAAAAATTATGTAATAAATATCTACTCAATTATTCTAAATATCCTAGAATAAAATATAACAAATACAATAACAAGAATACGATTCCTAAAATTCATCGGCTAGGATAAATTGGAAATAGGTTCCTATAACACCACCTACTACTAAGGATTAGGTTCCGCAAGCTTATGTCCTCTTAGTAAAAAAAAAATCTAAATCTCTATCCCTAAGCGGTTTATGTGTAAACTTTAATATTCAGCTATCATTCCTATCAGACTTTTATCTTCCATTTATACCCCCTACTCAGGTGTCAATATATAATCTGAGAGTCCAGTGGTAATCCTCTACCGATTAACTAATGAGTCAGTGTGTGATCTAATCCTGTATTTTATTCCTTGAAATTTATAGCACTTTGAGGCTGATCAATAATTTCTACCTGCACTAAATCCTCAAAATTCTAAAAGTATTACAATTTATAAATACTATAATTATTATCCCTCAAGTCCATATCAAAATTTCTTGTCCTTGGGTTACATGACTCTAATATATTTCCCTTATCATTTGTTTCCTACACAACTTTATAACTTTCTAGTACGTTGATTTTATATTCAACTCTAACTCCGTCAAGCATAGCCCAGTACCTTCCGCCTCGTAGTATCGATCTTTGAGGCAACTATCGAGTGATAAAATTTCCAGTCTTTCCTACATCCTTCTCTTAATTTAAAAAAAGCTCAAGGTCAGGTACTTGTCGCGAATCTCATCTTGTTGCCACTCTACCTTTTTACCTCGAACCTGAGGTTTACTCCATGCATACCCTCATCCAACTATATGGGTACCATCTTGTTTATGACTAGCCACCCATTATAGGTAGTTCACGATATCCAACCCAAGGTTATAACATCTGTCGATACTCTCATCCGTCAATCTAATTTCTCTATTTCAGATACTAGCTCAACTAATCGAGTTATCAAAGGTAAAAACCACGAGCCCAATAGACACTGGCAACCCAAATAAATCAAGTATATCTAATCTAATTTCAATGGCTATACCCTAGTACTTAATTTGTCAATTCAATCAACAACCAATCTAGTAATCCATGTATTTATTTTAGCATAGTCATATAATCATCTTTATCTAAAGGGTGAAAAAAATTTCTAGGTCTGGTACTGGAAGTCACAAGGCAACTAGAGATTAACCACTATGGTTTACTACATAAAGTGTTATTTCATACCCTATTTTTATTAGTATCTGATAAACTTCTTCTAGATGTGAGTCTAAAATTCTGTCTTCTCAAGTTCATAATGTCGTTCCTTGTATCACTATCATGAGGCTATAACAAATTCCTTGTATCACTATCATGGGGCTACAACTAATCCCTAGCATCTAGCTATGTCTTTCCAAAATTACTCTAGAGCTTTAGAATCAAACAATCTCTCTAGCTTCTAATACTTACAAATCACTGCTACCTTAAGGAAAGGTAGGGTTTTATCAGTTCCAGACGTCTACTACTAGGTTTAATTCTCATGCTAATAATCTATACTAGCTCTAACATCTAGAAAGAACCTATCAACATACCCTACTAAGGGTAACCATCTTCTCATAAAATATCACATCAATCATACCTTCTTCGGTCTTGACTAGGATTTGCTCCTGGAGGAAATCACCGTGCGCGAGCATCCATCCCTCCGAAATAAGGAAGATGAGAAACAATAATAACAATATCGACGGTAAATGAACGAATACAATAATGAAGTCCAAGGATGACAATTGAATACAAGAGAAGTTTTAAAATCAGTTATGGATTGAGATCTTATTTAACATTAATTCTAAGTTGCGGGCTCGTTCGGTACAGTAACGTAACCGAAACGATATGCTCTAACATGCATGCGCCACTAATAAAACTATATCACGCCCCAGTCCCAAAACGTATGGGACCAAACACGTGGCAATGGTCAGCTGATATGACTCTGTAGGGTTTCCAATTTAATGGGCCCGACAAAGTGCACTTACGCTGTCCAAGGTTAAGTGATCCAGTTAAATATCTATTTCTAATATCTAACAACTAAACTAAATTTCAATCTATGGTAAATAAAATCTCAAGAAGGAACGGTACGCATCATTAGTTTGCAGCCCAATAATACAGTCGTTCGAATAGGCCAAGAGAATAATATAGGCCTATAAACACTAGGCTATAATAACAGAGTCACAATAGAAAACGACCAGCGTAGAACCATGGGACCCACAAAATTATATTTCGTCAACGTTCTCAGAATTGAACCAAACTTGAGTCACAGGACCAGCATAACATTGCGAATCCGATGGCATAAGTTTCGTTATGAAAGAATAGGCACAGACGAGTGTTAGAATATGCTGATACAGTACTTTTTGAAAGATACACATTGATTTTGGTGTGCACGCACATCCAAATCAAGTTTTGCAAAAGTCCACATGTCTATGTTGATGATACGCGCCTTTCGGTGCAATCGGTACGCAAAGAGGTTCTCCGGATTGACGGGACCAACTCCGTATCGGAGAATTTCATTATTTTATAAAATAGTTTTTCTCATGAATTGGCACTCAATTTACTAACAATAAAATACAAGCTAAAATTTTCTAATTGAACACATTGCAAAAGGGTTAAATAGGGTTCATACCGGAAGAATCGGTTCTAGGATCTGTCACTACCACATTTTAGGAAAAAGGGTATTTTAGTAATTTTCTATTTAAATAAATATTGTGCATGGTAAATAATTTTTGTTGTATTATTTAATTTTTGTTAGATGTTATTTAATTATTTTGGACTTATTTTAGTGGACCCAATTAGTGTAGTTTGGATCCATGGACCAACATGAATTAAATAGTTAGATTTGGCCCATTTAGAAAGCCCATGGTTAAGGAGATGGATTAAATTAATTAAGTGATTAGACTAGAAGCTTCCTTCCTTAATTATTTCTTCATGAGAGGCCCCAAAGGGTACATTGGACATTTTATAATTGTTTGGGGAAGGGGGCATGGCCGGCCTATATTAGAGGGGGAGAAATTTCTCTCTCCTCTCATTCTCATTCCAAATCTAGATCTAGAATTTCCCACTCCCAAACTCCCTCCATTCCCATTCCAATTTCCTACCAAATTCATCCCAAATTCTTCCCAATTCACCATTAGAAAGTTGAGAAGCAAGGATCTAGAAGGAGGAAGCAAGGATCTATAAAGAGGAGCAAGGATCTATAATTTGGAAGCAAGTTCATCTCAATTGGAGGTTTCATTGGGAATCCATCTCCCAATAGGTATAATTCAATTTTTCCCATTAAAATAGCTTCTAAATCTGAGATTTAATCATGTAAAATCAACCTATATGTATGTACTACCCATAGGACTTTGTTTTGTGTTCATAGGAGACCCATGGAGAAAGTTATGGTACTTTTTGTGTCAATTTTATTGGAATTCCAAATTTATATTTTGTTGTGTGTGTCAATTGATCCTATAGATCAATTGGGCATGTGCTTATGTGTTTGGGGCTTGTGTCGTGTCCATATTTGGTACTTGTGGTTCGTATCCCAACTATTTGGTGATACGTGTCACTTTGGGGGTTTTTCCTCCGACACGGGACTTTGTACATGTCGTATTTTGACACGGACACATAGATCTACTTTTGACACTTTGCTTTATTCATAAATATTATTTGTGACTTATTTGTGTCCTTCGGAGTGCAATTGGTTGTGTGTTGGACTCGTGTCACATGCGTATCCTAGATCTAGTGGGATACGGTGTGAAACTTTCCAATTTGGTGTGTTTATGTGTAGATCTAACTATTTATGCTTTAAATTCTTCATTTATAATTAGTAAATATATATAGATATTATATATTCATTTTAGTGTATTTATTATGATGTTGTAGCATAGATCTATATTTTTATGTATTTTAATATGATGTATAAATATATGTATGTAGCTTTCTTGCATACAATTATATATGTACTTATGTTAAATATATATATTATACATAAATGTTTTATAAAATATATTTATGTGTAATTATATTATTTATAATTTTTATATAATTATTTGTATATTAATGTATTTTTTTATGTGTGCTTCTAGCCATGTAAAATACATACATTAATATGTGCATGTGTTTGGTATTTTAATTTTGTAAGTTTATATGTAGGTATATATAAGTATATAGTTATTAAATTGTTTTATATATATATGCATTTTGATTTATATATGTATATATATAGGTGTTTTTGTGAGGTGTAATACTAATAATAATATATTATTTTATTTGTATAAATATTGGTTTGTATATACATTATTTAGAGTGTGCATTATTTGTATTATTAGTATACTTTGTGTGGGTATCATTTGGGATCTAATTTTGATTTCCTAAATTATTGTATTTTATTTCCATATTATTTTATATAGAGGTCTTGTGAGGTTGACCTTGGTTTGACCATGTTTGACTTTAGAGTTGACCATAGTTGACTTTTGACTTAGAATTGATTTATTGACCTAGAAGTTGACTAGTTTGACTTGTTCTCTTTCCGGGACCTTATATTAATGTGGTATTCTATATCTAGGTCTTCGAGGTACCGAGTCAGACATCTGTGAGACTGTTCATTGGACTTCAGGCGAGTATGTTCTCTGATAGTTTCTTATTTATGATATCCTCTATGTTCGTTGTATCTAGTGTAGATATACATGTTTCTCTTGACACTATGGTTACACGAATTGGTATATCCGGATCTCGTCATGAGATGTTATTCCTTGGTATATGGTGTATATGGTGCAAGTATTGTTCATTGGTTATCTTGTACATGTACAGACACCGATTTTCGGGAGGAGTCGCTCTCTTCTTGGGGAATCTAGTGCCATAGCATACCGTGGTTGGATCTATTATACCAGTTGGGGGTGGGGAGTATTAGTATAGATATGTGATGAAATCCCTATTGAATAAAGTATTGGTAAGCAAATAGTGTTGATCATGCACCGCACGTATGATTAGCCAGGCCGCATTGTATCTTGCCCAAGCCGATCACATGTTAAGCTAGTACTCACACACTTAGTCATTAGTATTATTGTTTTATTGGCATATTGTTCATTATAGTATTTCTTTCCAGTATTTCCTTATTGTATATATATCTCTTGTATCTATTTTATGCATCTTGTTTATCCACAGCTATTTACTATTACATAGTTTTTATCATGGATTAGAACTGCTGTTAGAGATGTACTCTGCTCCTTTCCTGACTGGATATATTTTTCCAGATGACACTGAGGAGTACCCTACCTATTATGGACCCCAGGATGTTGTGGGTTTAGATTCGGAGACCCTGGCTCAAGAGGGACTTATCCCAACTGAGACAGTTGACCCTGGAGTGTAGCTTTGTAGTATGATAGTATTCTTTTGTACTGAATTTGTCTCCAGCTTATTTTGTTACTCTTCAGACTCATTGATGTATTATTTTAAACTCATAAGTTGTTTGATGACTATTCTATTCTTATCTGATTCGTGCTTATTCTATCTTAGTTCTGTGATTGAGTATTCTATCATTATTGGTGGTTCATTACTTTAGATAGACTATCTAGACAGCATTCTACCGCCGATTCTGCGGCGTAGGCTGGGCGTTGTTTCCGACTAGTATCCTTACACCGGGTACGGGTCGTGACACGTTTTTGGTGGTGGCCCATGCAGGTCTAGCTTCACAAGTATGTGATGTCGTGGTAGTGCGATAATTTAGTTGTACTACTGCGAGCCTGCAATAGGATATAGGATATAGGCTGAGATACTCAATCACATCTAGGAAAATTCTTTTGATTCAACTATTCTTCTTTGATATTGATACTTAAACCCTTAAACTGTCCTTTCCTTGATGTCTTACATCTTGTGCTATATTGATTCTATTCTTCTTGATTCCATTCCAGTTTTAGCTTTGTTTGATAGTGGTGCTTCCCATAGTTTTGTATCTGTTTCTTTTGCTCTAAAGCATGGTTTGGTAGCTGAGTCTTTGCTTAGGACTTGCAAGATCATGACCGGGGGAGGCATTATCCTGGTTAATGATATTTGCAAGGATCGGAGAGTTACTCTAGGAGGCCGGGAGTTGAGTGCGTGTCTACTTGTAATGCCACTTCCAAGCTATGACATTGTACTTGGGATGGATTGGTTGAGTAGGCACCGTGCTAGCATAGACTGTAGAGGAGGTAGAGTTTTGTTTGGTCCGCCAGGAGACCAGAGTTCGAGTTTACTAGAGGAGCTGCGGAGCAGGACGAAGGTATTATTTGTGGAGCTATGGTGGAAGACAAGGAGTTGCCACATCCGTTGATAGTTGAATTCTTTGATGTGTTTCCTGAGGAATTGCCAGGATTGCCACCAGATCGAGATGTTGAATTTTCTATAGACTTGGTGCCAGGTGCAGAACCAATTTTACAGCATGTCTATAGAGTAAACAACAGCGAGCTGGTCGAGTTGAAGAAGCAGGTAGACGAATTGCAGGATAAGGGGTTTATCAGATCGAGTTCTTCACCATGGGGAGCCCCGGTATGGTTTATACCGAAGAAGGATGGATCGGTGCATATATGCATTGATTACAGGGCTTTGAATAATATCACTATCAAGAATAAGTATCCTTTGCCACGGATTGACGATCTGTTTGATCAGTTGAGTGGTGCGAAGGTATTTTCTAATATAGATTTGAGATCAAGCTACCATCAGGTAAAGGTGAAGCCGGAGGACATACCGAAGACTGCTTTTAGAACTCGGTATGGTCAGTACGAGTTTATGGTGATGCCGTTTGGTTTGACTAATGCACCGGCGGTATTTATGAACTTGATGAACAAGGTGTTCTACCAGTACCTTGACAAGTTCGTGGTGGTGTTCATCGACGACATACTCATATACTCTAGGACACCGGAGGAGCATGAGGAGCATTTGAGGATTGTGTTGGATGTGCTGAGGAAGGAGAAGTTGTATGGGAAGTTGTCCAAGTGTGAGTTTTCCTGGACAAGGTAGAATTTTTGGGGCATGTTGTGACTGGTGATGGTATTTCAGTAGATCCGAAGAAGATTTCAGCAGTAGAATCTTGGAAAACTCCGAGTTCGGTAGCAGAGATCAGGAGTTTCTTGGGATTGGCAGGCTACTACAGGAAGTTTGTGCAAGATTTTTCGAGGATTGCCGAGCCGATGACCAGACTCACAAGGAAGGATGTGGAGTTTGTTTGGACGGAGGATTGCCAAGTTGCTTTTGAAGAGTTGAAGAAGAGGTTGACGTCTGCTCCTATTTTGATGTTGCCATCAGGGTTCGGAGGTTTCACTATTTATAGTGATGCATCAGGGAAGGGTTTAGGTTGTGTTCTTCAGCAGCATGGCAAAGTGATTACCTATGCATCCAGGCAATTGCGTCCTCATGAAAAGAACTATCCTACCCATGATTTGGAGTTGGTAGCTGTCATATTCGCCCTGAAGTTGTGGAAACATTATTTGTACGGAAAGCGTGTGGAGATCTTCACAGACCACAAAAGCTTGAAGTACGTTTTCACGCAGAAGGAGTTAAATATGAGGCAGCGTCGGTGGTTGGAACTGATGAAGGATTTTGATATCTCTTTGCAATATCATCCTGGAAAAGCCAATGTAGTTGCCGATGCTTTGAGCAGGTATCCGGTAGCTATGTTCTTGACGCAGGATCGATAATTGTTGGAGGACTTGGAGAGCTTGGGCATTGAGGTGATTGTTCCTGGTGGTGCTATGCAGATGTGGGGATTGCAGATACACTCAGATTTGATAGACAGGATTAAGGCAGCACAGTATGATGATGTATCTTTGAGGAGTATCAGAGCTCAGGTGAGAGCAGGATTGGAGGATGATTTCACTATTGCAGAGGATGGATCTTTGAGGCATAGAGTTAGATTGTGTGTGCCTAGTAGGGAGTTGCGAGAGGAGGTATTACAGGAAGCGCATCGCTCTCAGTATTCCATACATCCAGGTGCTAACAAGATGTATCGGGATATACGAGAGAGTGTGTGGTGGTATGGCATGAAGAGGGAAGTGGCACAGTTTGTATCCAGATGCTTAGTGTGCCAGCAGGTGAAAGCCGAGAGGCAGAGGCCAGGAGGGTTACTTCAGCCATTACCCATTCCAGAGTGGAAGTGGGAACACATTACTATGGATTTTGTGTCCGAACTTTCACGATCTCCGGGAGGGAAAGACGCAATTTGGGTCATTGTTGATAGGTTGACCAAGTCGGCCCACTTTTTGCCTTTCAAGGTGGGTTTGTCTACGGAGAAGCTGGCAGAGATGTATGTGAGACAGATCGTTAGGATACATGGAGTTCCCGTCAGCATAGTCTCAGATCGGGATAGTCGTTTCACTTCTTATTTTTGGAGGAGTTTGCAGGAGAGTTTGGGCACTCAGCTCAAGTTCAGTACTGCATATCATCCCCAGACAGATGGGCAGTCAGAGAGGACTATCCAGACTCTCAAGGATATGTTGCGCACTTGTGTACTAGATTCCGGGGGTTCTTGGGAGGACCATCTCCATTTGGAAGAGTTTGCTTACAACAACAGTTACCAGGCCAGTATAGAGATGTCACCTTTTGAAGCTCTATATGGTCGGAGGTGTCGTACTCCTTTGTCTTGGGACGATGTTGGAGAGAGAGTTTTGCTTGGGCCAGAGATGGTTGTAGATGCAGCAGAGAAGGTTCAGTTGATCAGAGACAGACTTCGAGTGGCGCAGGACAGACAGCGGCATTGGGCCGATAGCCATCGGAGACCTTTAGAGTTCGAGGTATAGTTTAGATTTTGTTTATGCTTGTTCTTGTTTGTTATAGATTAAGCTCTTAAGATGGTATTTTGTTCTAGGTGGGTGGTTTGGTATTTCTGAGGATTTCTTCGACACGAGGCACGATTCGCTTCGGTGGAGGCGAAAAGCTTAGTCCGCGATTCATCGGACCTTTCACTATTCTAGAGAGGGTCGGTGCAGTTGCTTATAGACTAGACTTGCCACCTATATTGGAGGGAGTGCACAACGTGTTTCATGTGTCACAGTTGAGACGATACGTGGCAGATCCTAGTCATGTATTGGATCACTCAGAGATAGAGGTGGGCCCTACTCTTAGCTATCCAGAGCAGCCAGTTGAGATTCTGGATCGGAGAGAGAAGGTGCTGAGGAACCAGACTATTCCTTTGGTACGCGACGCATGGAGGCATCACTCTCCGGGGGAGTCTACCTGGGAGAGAGATGATGACATGCGAGAGCGTTATCCATATTTGTTTGTACCTTGAGGTATGTTAATTCTCTAGTTATGTTCTGTTCATTATTATATTTTGTTCATTAGTTAGTTGTGATTCTTTAGTTCTGTTCTGTGATTTTTTGGGGGTAGTTTTCGTCTTTAAATTTCGAGGACGAAATTATTTTAAGGAGGGTAGACTTGTCACTACCACATTTTAGGAAAAAGGGTATTTTAGTAATTTCCTATTTAAATAAATATTGTGCATGGTAAATAATTTTTGTTGTATTATTTAATTTTTGTTAGATATTATTTAATTATTTTGGACTTATTTTAGTGGACCCAACTAGTGTAGTTTGGACCCATGGACCAACATGAATTAAATAGTTAGATTTGGCCCATTTAGAAAGCCCATGGTTAAGGAGATGGATTAAATTAATTAAGTGATTAGACTAGAAGCTTCCTTCCTTAATTATTTCTTCATGAGAGGCCCCAAGGGGTACATTGGACATTTTACAATTGTTTGGGGAAGGGGGCATGGCCGGCCTATATTAGAGGGGGAGAAATTTCTCTCTCCTCTCATTCTCATTCCAAATCTAGATCTAGAATTTCCCACTCCCAAACTCCCTCCATTCCCATTCCAATTTCTCACCAAATTCATCCCAAATTCTTCCCAATTCAGCATTAGAAAGTTGAGAAGCAAGATCTAGAAGGAGGAAGCAAGGATCTACAAAGAGGAGCAAGGATCTATAATTTGGAAGCAAGTTCATCTCAATTGGAGGTTTCATTGGGAATCCATCTCCCAATAGGTATAATTCAGTTTTTCCCATTAAAATAGCTTTTAAATCTAAGATTTAATCTTGTAAAATCAACCTATATGTATGTACTACCCATAGGACTTTGTTTTGTGTTCATAGGAGACCCATGGAGAAAGTTATGGTACTTTTTGTGTCAATTTTGTTGGAATTCCAAATTTACATTTTGTTGTGTGTGTCAATTGATCCTATAGATCAATTGGGCATGTGCTTATGTGTTTGGGGCTTGTGTCGTGTCCATATTTGGTACTTGTGGTTCGTATCCCAACTATTTGGTGATACGTGTCACTTTGGGGGTTTTTTCTCCGACACGGGACTTTGTACATGTCGTATTTTGACACGGACACATAGATCTACTTTTGACACTTTAATTTATTCATAAATATTATTTGTGACTTATTTGTGTCCTTCGAAGTGCAATTGGTTGTGTGTTGGACTCGTGTCACATGCGTATCCTAGATCTAGTGGGATACGGTGTAAAACTTTCCAATTTGGTGTGTTTATGTGTAGATCTAACTATTTATGCTTTAAATTCTTCATTTATAATTAGTAAATATATACAGATATTATATATTCATTTTAGTGTATTTATTATGATGTTGTAGCATAGATCTATATTTTTATGTATTTTAATATGATGTATAAATATATGTATGTAGCTTTCTTGCATGCAATTATATATGTACTTATGTTAAATATATATATTATACATAAATGTTTTATAAAATATATTTATGTGTAATTATATTATTTATAATTATTATATAATTATTTGTATATTAATGTATTTTTTTATGTGTGCTTCTAGCCATGTAAAATACATACATTAATATGTGCATGTGTTTGGTATTTTAATTTTGTAAGTTTATATGTAGGTATATATAAGTATATAGTTATTAAATTGTTTTATATATATATATGCATTTTGATTTATATATGTATATATATAGGTGTTTTTGTGAGGTGTAATACTAATAATAATATATTATTTTATTTGTATAAATATTGGTTTGTATATACATTATTTAGAGTGTGCATTATTTGTATTATTAGTATACTTTGTGTGGGTATCATTTGGGATCTAATTTTGATTTCCTAAATTGTTGTATTTTATTTCCATATTATTTTATATAGAGGTCTTGTGAGGTTGACCTTGGTTTGACCATGTTTGACTTTAGAGTTGACCATAGTTGACTTTTGACTTAGAATTGATTTATTGACCTAGAAGTTGACTAGTTTGACTTGTTCTCTTTTCGGGACCTTGTATTAATGTGGTATTCTATATCTAGGTCTTCGAGGTACCGAGTCAGACATCTGTGAGACTGTTCATTGGACTTCAGGCGAGTACGTTCTCTGATAGTTTCTCATTTATGATATCCTCTATGTTCGTTGTATCTAGTGTAGATATATATGTTTCTCTTGACACTATGGTTACACGGATTGGTATATCCGGATCTCGTCATGAGATGTTATTCCTTGGTATATGGTGTATATGGTGCAAGTATTGTTCATTGGTTATCTTGTACATGTACAGACACCGATTTTCGGGAGGAGTCGCTCTCTTCTTGGGGAATCTAGTGCCATAGCATACCGTGGTTGGATCTATTATACCAGTTGGGGGTGGGGAGTATTAGTATAGATATGTGATGAAATCCCTATTGAATAAAGTATTGGTAAGCGAATAGTGTTGATCATGCACCACACGTATGATTAGCCAGGCCGCATTATATCTTGCCCAAGCCGATCACATGTTAAGCTAGTACTCACACACTTAGTCATTAGTATTATTTTTTTATTGGCATATTGTTCATTATAGTATTTCTTTCCAGTATTTCCTTATTGTATATATATCTCTTGTATCTATTTTGTGCATCTTGTTTATCCACAGCTATTTACTGTTACATAGTTTTTATCATGGATTAGAACTGCTGTTAGAGATGTACTCTGCTCCTTTCCTGACTGGATATATTTTTCCAAATGACACTGAGGAGTACCCTACCTATTATGGATCCCAGGATGTTGTGGGTTTAGATTCGGAGACCCTGGCTCAAGAGGGACTTATCCCAACTGAGACAGTTGACCCTGGAGTGTAGCTTTGTAGTATGATAGTATTCTTTTATACTGGATTTGTCTCCAGCTTATTTTGTTACTCTTCAGACTCATTGATGTATTATTTTAAACTCATAAGTTGTTTGATGACTATTCTATTCTTATCTGATTCGTGCTCATTCTATCTTAGTTCTGTGATTGAGTATTCTATCATTATTGGTGGTTCATTACTTTAGATAGACTATCTAGACAGCGTTCTACAGCCGATTCTGCGGCGTAGGCTGGGCGTTGTTTCCGACTAGTATCCTTACACCGGGTACGGGTCGTGACACATTTTTGGTGGTGGCCCATGCAGGTCTAGCTTCACAAGTATGTGATATCGTGGTAGTGCGACAATTTAGTTGTACTACTGCGAGCCTGCAATAGGATATAGGATATAGGCTGAGATACTCAATCACATCTAGGAAAATTCTTTTGATTCAACTATTCTCCTTTGACATTGATACTTAAACCCTTAAACTGTCCTTTCCTTGATGTCTTACATCTTGTGCTATATTGATTCTATTCTTCTTGATTCCATTCCAGCTTTAGCTTTGTTTGATAGTGGTGCTTTCTATAGTTTTGTATCTGTTTCTTTTGCTCTAAAGTATGATTTGGTAGCTGAGTCTTTGCTTAGGACTTGCAAGATCATGACCGGGGGAGGCATTATCCTGGTTAATAATATTTGCAAGGATCAGAGAGTTACTCTGGGAGGCCGGGAGTTGAGTGCGTGTCTACTTGTAATGCCACTTCCAAGCTATGACATTGTACTTGGGATGGATTGGGTCTTCTTTATTTGTTCCAATCAATAGGAGGTGGACACATGGCTAGCTATTTGCATAAAAGTCCCCAATAGTTTAGGACTTGCACAAAGAGGAAAAAAGTGGATTGGATGTGAAAAAATAACATGTTTGGTGTGTTGTAGTAGGAAAAATTGGTGTGTGGTATTTTTTATGAGTCATGAGAGTGTAGGTGTGGGTGTGGGTATGGGTATGGGTTGGTGTTGGATCAAGTTTTGGGTTAGCTTGAGTCATTGTACCAATTTAGTTAAAATTAGTGTCAATGGTGTTCTTTAATTAATTAGGAGTTCATATGATTTAAATTGGGCGGGATACAAGTATTATGGACATAGTAGACTCAGAATAAATTATTGTTATATATTGGATTGCAAGAAATGGATCGAGGTTGTGTCTCCAATTTTGATTGGAACGGGCAAAGATGCAAAGTTGGATATAAAATTAAAAAATATGCAAAAATGTTGTGAGATTAAAACAAAGTACAAGAGAGTGTAATTATGAGTAATCCAAAGGTCAGGATTGGAGATGGGCTTGTCTAGGTCAAGGGTGCAAAGTTTATTGGAAGACAAAAGCTAGTGCAGTACTCTAAATAATTAAGAAATGGCAGAGTGCTACAAGTGAATCAAAAATAAGTAAATAATAATAAACACCAATTCTTAATCCAAATAAATTCTAAATCAGTGCATAATCTCTCACTAAGATAATTAAACATTAAAATTGGAAGAGGGGGTTTACACATTATTTTGACTACCCAGCAACACCTATTGTGAGATTTGGAGAAGTTGGTTGTAAAGGTCATTATACCTGGAGCAGACAGCCAGTTGTCAAGTCTTCAGGTATAATCGACATTGGTTGAGAGGATCAAGGTTGCCTTGCCAACAGATGCCAGATTCCAGAGACTTCGATAGAGGACATAGGCCAGAATACAGACGGGATTGCACATACATGAGGATGGGACTTTGAGATGTGGAGATCGTCTCTATGTTCCAAACAGAGAGCTTTGTCAGGAGCTGATGGCAGAGGTTCACAGTTCAACATACTCTATTTATCCAGGGGACACAAAGATGTACAAAGACTTGAGGCAGTACTATTGGTGGCATGGAATAAAGAGAAAGATAGCCCACTTTATGGCGAAGTGCCTGGTGTGTCAACAGGTCAGGGCTGAGCATCAGAGATCTGCAGGCTTACTTTAGCCGCTCTCGATAACTGAGTGGAAATGGGAGCACATCACTATAGACTTTGTTACGGGCTTTTCGATGAGTCCTAGTGGTCGCAATACTGTGTGGATGATCGTGGATCAACTCACCAAGTCCGCTCACTTTCTACTTTTTAGAGTTGGACAGTCTACAGAGGTCTTAGTAGAAATGTGTATGAGAAAGATCGTGCGACTGCATGGGGTGCCAGTCAGTATAGTGTCTGACAGGGATACGAGGTTCACATCTTACTTTAGTGGAGCATGCAAGAGAGTCTCGGGACTCGCCTGAAGTTCAGCATATTATATCATCCATAAATGGATGGCCAGTCCGAGCGTACCATTCAGACACTAGAGGACATATTGAGGGCGTGCATGCTTGATTTTGGTGGATCATGGGAGGACCATTTATATTTGGTTGAGTTTTCCTACAATAATAGCTATCAAGCGAGCATTCAGATAGCTCCCTATGAGGTATTGTATGGCAGAAAGTATCGTTCCCCAGTGTATTGGAGTGATATGAGCGAGAGACAGATTCTTGGACCAGAGTTGGTTGTTCGTACGGTGGAGAAAGTAAAGCAGATCCAAGGGCACCTGCGAGCAGCACAGGACAGGTAGAAGCATTGGAAAAATATGCACCGATGACCCCTAGAGTTCCAGGCTGGAGGTCATGTATTTCTAAAAATCTCACCTACCCGAGGGACCATCAGGTTTGGAGGCAGAGGAAAGCTGAGTCCGAGGTACATCAGACCATTCGATGTGTTGGAGTACATCGGAGTGGTTGCCTACAGGTTAGCATTGCCACAAATATTGGAGAGAGTTCATGCCGTCTTCCATGTATCTCGGTTGAGAAGGTACATGTCAGATCCGAGTTATGTACTTGACCACTCGGAGATCACTGTTGGGCTGAGTTTGTCATATCAGGAGGAGCCTGTAGAGATTCTAGACAGGAGCGAGAAGGTGTTGTGAGGTCAGAATATCCCTCTAGTTCGTGTCGTATGGAGGCATCATGCCCCAGGCGAGTCGACCTGAGAATGAGAGGATAATATTCGACAGCATTTACCCAATCTCTTTGAAGGCCTAGGTATATAGTAGCATTATTTTCAGTCAATAGTTTATACCGTATGTCTGTTTTAATTTTGAGGACAAAATACTTTAAGGAGGGTAGATTGTAAACCATCTCGACAAAATTTAGGTCTACTTGGCTTAGAGAGAGACTAGGGTTAGTTTAGAGCTATTTAGAATTAGAATATGGTATTTTAAATAAATTTACAAAATTTTGTATCACTTGTTGCACCTTGCCCTTGTTTCGATATTTGGAGCGCTACTCTAGCTTTTGCTTTCAAACAAATTTTACACACTTTTTCTAGACGTGCCAGTCTTCCATTTTGACCTATGGATCACTCATAAATACCCTCTCTTGTGCTTTAATATTCATTACAAAATATCTAATTTTAAATCCAAATAAATCTAAAACTTTGCATCTTTGCCCGTTCCAATCAAAATTGGAGACACAACCTTGACCCTTTTTTTGCTACCAAATTTATGACAATAATCTATTCCGAGTCTACTACGTCCATGACACTTGTGTCCCACCCAATTTAAATCTTATGCACTTCCAATTAAATTAAGAACACCAATGACACTAATTTTAACTAATTTAGTTGAATAACTCAACCTAACCCAAAACTAGACCCAACACCAACCCAAACCCCCACTCACACCCTCATGGTTCATACAAAATACCACACACAAATTTTCCTACTATAACACACCAAACATGGCATTTTTCCAAATTCAATCCACTTTTTTCTCTTTGTGCAAGTCCTAAACTATTGAAAACTTTTGTGCAAATAGCTAGCCATGTGTCCACCTCCTATTAGTTAGAGCAAATAAAGAAAATATATTTTGGTGAGGCTTGACCGGTCTTGGTACTTCTCTTCTCCCTTTTTGCATGGAAGTACATACCAAAATACACCTATAATCCATCATAGCCCTCCATTCAAACTTTATACCATCCTCACCACTCATTTTCTTCATGACAACCCCACGCATACCTAGGAATAAAGAGGAGCATCTGGCCCTAATCCCAATACTCTCTCTCTTCATTAAATATATCTCTTCTCTCTCTTCTCACTTATAATTCTTCTTCTCCTTTCCTTCTACTTTATTTTTTCTTCCACTTCCATTTTCTAACCAACCATTCCCTCATTGCCACTACTTTCACCTGAGCTCCACCACCATCACCACCACACCTCGACCACCACCTTCACCGAGCTCCACCATCGTCACCACCACCACCACCATCATCTCCGCCACCACCACACCACGATGACCACTGCCAACCATCACCACCACCATCATCTCCGCCACCACCACACCATGACGAGCACTGCAAACCATCACCACCACCATCATCTTCGCCACCATCACCTCCATGAGCACTAACCACTACCACCAGCAACCCGCCTCGGCCACCAGGTGCAGCTGCCGCCGTTTCTTGCTAAAGCTGTTGTCGCTGCTGCGACTGCGTATGCTACTGCTGCGACTGCGTATGCTACTACTGCGGCTTTAGTTGCTGCTGCCTTGCCAAGTCGATGGAGCACACCCATGGTTGGAGCTCTGGCGCCGGAGCACCCCTAGTCCGACCGGAACCATGAGCAGTCCCCCCTAGCCGAGTACCCCCTCTACAAGTTCTTCTCCCACTTACACTTGTTCTCTAGGTAACATGCATCTCTTCCTCTTTATCTTATTCTTCTTTAAAGTATATAAGTATGTACTTCAAAGTCTTGTTCTTCATCTTTATGTAATATTAAAAGGAAGTATATATTTATATACACCTACGATTAACAACACTTGCATATTTTAATCTCAAACCTTAGCCTACCTAACCAATTTAAACTCTTGTCAAACTCCTAGTAACTCCTTGTAATTATTTATTTTAGAATATATATTTTAGTGTTGTATTGGATGCATGAATTAGTGGTTAAGTGTGAGACCATTAGTTATGGATATTATCTAAGGCTATGTTCAAGGTTGTTATATGTGAAGTGCCATATATTAGGGTGTGACTTATACTATGTGATAGAGAGTATTATCATCATGTTAGATTTAAACCTTATTTCTATAATTAAACAATGCACGTGTGTAAATGAGGAAATCCTAAACTATTTATGATATGGTCTTATTTAGGGTTACATGGATAATGTAGAATGTGGATAGTGTTAGTGAGTTCCAATTACCCTTGAACTTGATAATGACCCTAGAACAAAATTTGAGATACTTAAGTTAGGTCAACACTTGTTTTCTATGTTTGAGGAGAAACTTAGCACATACACAAACCCTAGTTATGACTTTGGTTATAATATTTGAGAAGTTGTACATTTAGAGGGACTTGATACTTGTGCACTTTTTAGACTCTTGCACACTCAACCCTTCTAGTTGACCGAGTTAGAATCCCTACTTGCGTTAGCTTCTAGGTACAATATATAAATGTACTTTTGTGCGTATTCTAGTATAATGACAAATTATTATTATATTATATTATATATAGGCTCGTTGGATCGTTCGGACAAGGCTTCGGGAGCAGGACTTTGGCATTCGCAGCTTGAGGATTCATGCAAGTATACCTTACCTTATTTACTATTTTAATTCAAGTTATTAAATATTATATGAGTGGTTGTTAAAAATATTATTTATAACTATGTTTGTCCGAGAATGACTCAGATGCAGTCGACAATTGCATCAATGAGTAGTGTAGCGACTTAGTCTCTAGCAGACTCACCTACTTTTGTAGAGATATTCTGATATCTTCCAAGACCCTGACACTTTTTACACTCATCATGATAAGAAACTCATGTTGGGATACGATTTGGCATACCTGAGTGGCTATTGGTGCATGCGACATGCATCACGGTTTAGTGCGTAGTCAGGTTAGTCTAGTTATTTGAGACCTGGCATGTAGTTACAAAGTGTGCACGTCGTGTATTCGACTTGTATATTTGCATTGGGCGGGGAGGATAACTGGTAGGCGTATGGGACACACATTAGTACCAGTAGTGTCCATTGGAGCTACAGGGACTGATGACCTCTTTATTCAGGTTTCACGTTCCTTGGTGCGATACGGACATAAATATATACTATGAAGATTATGCATTCTATGGAGCGATACATACGTTATATCACGCAGATTATATGTTCTTTAGAACGATATGGACGTTAACTATTTATGCCTTCATCTACCCATACGTACCAAGGTTGTCCTCAGATTGCATTCACTTAGATGGTTAGTACACCCCCTTACTTATTTAGTATTTATATTCAGCATGTATTTTTGTATCTTGTTACATCCTTCTGAGGACCTGGTTCCCTTCCAGATTTGGATGAGACGTACTACCCGACTGTGTACGGGACCGAACAGGAGATGAGGTATGCGACTGGGGAGGAGCTTGAGGTGTTACCTTCAGAGTTTTTTTGATCACTGGTAGGCCTTCCACCTAGGGCCAGAGCATCTTTATCTGGCTAGTCAATATTTTAGTATAGTATTCTTATATGTCCTTCCGTACTTTTATTTTAACATTGTATTCAGTGGGTTTGTTCCCATCAGACTTATTTGTGTTGTATTATGACATCCAGACTCCGTACTTATTTTCAATATTTATTTTAGCACTTCTTATTTATATTCTGTAGATGAGATTAGATATTTACCTGCTGCATGTTAGCATATTGGACTTGATAGTATTTTAGGATAGTGTAGTATACTTCGTTGGGTCCATTAAATTAGAAAATCCTTCGGAGTCGTTTTAGCTGGCCATTGCCATGTGGCCTGGTCCCGTGTATTTTGGGACTGGGGCACGACACTTATATTTAAAACTGGGGCTTGACATAGTTTTTTTGGTGGCCCATGCAGGTCCAATTTAAATCGTCTTGGTTACCTGACAGTGCCAAACGAGCCTGCAATTAGGAACAAATATTAGGATCTCATCTACATGCTTAAGTACTTCACATAACACGTCTATTTTAATTGTATTTTGCCAATTTGTATCCTGTTAATTCCTAAATACTGATCTTAAACATGACTTCTTTTTAGAGTTATGAATCTCCGTAGCGGACGTGTCACGCAGCCGAGCGATGTCCCCCGTAACGCCGGATCATCTGGGGAACCAGCACTTTGGTAGGTTCTTCTGTTGACCCCAGCTCCCCAAGACAGTCATCTAGGCCGCCTGAGGTGCCTTCGGATGGGCACCAGTCTCTGCACCAAGCAGATCATGGGGACCAGCGAGCCGTAGGACATGAGGAGCAACAATTGCCCCCACCACCTCTACCTCCAATTCTCCCACAGATGCCATACATGCCCTTCCCACCAGGATAACCCATGGATGGGCCGTAGATGTTCCAGATAATCTATGCTATAATGCAGGCCCAACAGTAGGTCCAACAGCAGGCCCAGTAATGCCAGGTTGAGTCTTTGAGAGAGAGTATTATGATGGCTTTAGGACAGGCGTCACCACCAGCTCGCCAGTCGATGATGGATTATGTCATAGATTTCTATCTTATAATACCACTTCCATTTGCTGGCACAGAGGAGCCGAGGGAGGTACATGCATGGGTTACCAGCATTCAATACCAGTTGGAGGCCACCGATCCCCCGAGACATAGATAGATGATCGCTGTCAGGATGAAGCTTACCGACAACGCTCATCACTGGTGGCTTTCAGAGGAGGAGCATTTAGGGCCCGATTAGGTTACTTGGGAGGAGTTCTCTAGGCTCTTCAAGAAGATGTTTATTCCTTCCACTGCCAGTGCGAAACTTCGGGACAAGTTCCAAAATGGCAGTTCGACCATTGAGGAGTACAATATTGAGTTCTTTCGCTTGAGCCATTTTGCCCTGTCCTTGATTCCGACTAAGGAGAAGAAGGACAAGAAGTTCTAGGAAGGTCTGAGTTTTGAGACACAGAGATTTATTGGATCTATAGCCCCCACCTCCTACTCCGAGGTTCTGTTAGCAGCCCAACGCCAGGATCGTATCAACAAGATGGAAGCCAGTCTGAAGCGCTCATATACATCATCATCTTCATTTTGAGCACCATAAGGAGGACCTGCAAAATGTCCCATAGTACCACAGCAGCAGAGAGCAGCACCCTTGCAGGGACCAATGATTCCCACTTGCCATTACTGCGGCAATAGGGGACAGATGTTGAGGGATTGTCGACGGAGATTGGGAGTATGCATGAGATATGGATCTGACAAGCATGCAGTTCAGGATTGCCCAGAGCAGAGGATTCTAGTACCGATGGTTCATCGACCAGTCTTACCAGTACCGAGGCCCTACCAGCAGCCCCCCGGGCTAGTCTTTCCAGGACCGAGGCCGCCCTATGTAGGAGTTGGGACGATGCGACCAACAACACCAGAAGAAAATCAGAGGAGGCCATCATTGGCCCCACAGGTAGTTCATTTTCAGCAGGCCCAATAGCAGCCGAGGGCACTAGCACCGGGACAGGGCCAGGCTTTGCGATGACCATTAAGGAGGCAGAGACAGCCTAGGGAGGTGATCAAGGGTACTATTTTAGTAGCTTTATTACCAGCAGTAGTATTATTTGATTCTGGTGCCACACACTCTTTCATAGCTTCTAGTTTCGTGGCCACCCATAGAATAGCAACTGTACCCCTTCCGAAGATTAAGAAGATTCTTACGGGAGATGGAATAGTACCAGTTAGCGACACTAATAGATCTTGTTCAGTAGTTGTTTGCGGGCGAGAAATATATGTCCGATTTCTAGTCTTCTCCATGCTAGACTATGACATTGTCCTATGCATGTATTGGTTGAGCCAATACCATACGATGCTAGATTGCCGATGTGGATGCGTTATATTTAGACTACCTGATTACCCTGAGTTTGAGTTTCTTCGGGGAGCCCGAGAGTATGGTGTCTAACCTACCTTAGCGGCACACATTGCAGAAGGTGAACCAGTGCACCCCTATATTATATTAGAGTTTGAGGATGTATTCCTAAGGATCTTTTAGGCCTGTCACCTGACAGAGAGATAGAGTTTACTATAGAGTTGACTTGCGGAGCCGAGCCAGTTACTTTCCCTGTATACAGACTAGCACCGAAAAAGCTGGTTGAGTTGAAGGTCCAAGTAGATGATTTCTTAGACAA
Source organism: Iris macrosiphon (assembly GCA_036927795.1). NCBI lineage: Eukaryota > Viridiplantae > Streptophyta > Magnoliopsida > Asparagales > Iridaceae > Iris > Iris macrosiphon. Next base: position 71,132,445 of record JAYESA010000011.1, on the reverse strand, counting down.
GGTTTTCATTCGGGATAGTATTTCTCCATGGGGAGCACCCATCTTATTTGTGCCAAAGAAGGATGGGACGGTACATTTGTGTATCAATTACAGGGTGCTAAATATTGTAACGATAAAGAACAAGTATCCTCCGCCGCACATTGGCGATTTGTTTGATCAGCTGAGTGGCACATGTGTATTCTCGAATATCGGTCTCAGATCCGGCTATCATCAGATCAAGGTGAGGAAGGAGGACATTCTGAAGATAGCTTTTTGGATGAAGTACGGGCACTATGAGTTTTTAGTCATGTCGTTTGGTTTAACCAACGCGCCATCAGTATTTATGAGCCCAATGAATAAGGTTTTCCACCAGTACTTGAATAAGTTCGTGGTGGTATTTATCGAAGACATCTTGGTATATTCCAAGAGAAATGAGGAGCACGAGGAGCATCTCAAGATCGTATTAGAGACGCTGAGGTAGGAGAGGATGTATGCCAAGCTCAGCAAGTGCGAGTTCTGCTTAGATAGGGTACCTTTCTTTGGTCACATAATCACTGGAGATGGACTATCAGTTGACCCGAAGAAGATTGTTACAGTGGAGACGTAGCCTACCCCTACATCATTTACGAAGGTCAGGAGTTTTCTCGGACTTATCGGATATTATCAGAGGTTCATGGAAAAAAAATTGAGGATCGCTGCGCCTATGACGTGATTGGCGCATAAAGACGAGGAGTTTATCTGGACTGAGGAGTGTCAGATGGCTTTCAATGAGCTGAAGAAACGTCTGACGACGGCATCTATCTTGACACTTCCTTCTGGATCTGGAGGATTTATGGTGTATAGCGATGTGTCTGGGAGCGGACTAGGATGTGTACTGATGTAGCACGACAAGGTGATAGCCTACGCATCGAGACAGCTGAGGGTTCATGAGAAGAATTATCCGACACATGATTTAGAGCTAGCTACGGTGATATTTGCACTAAAGCTATGGCGGTACTACCTTTATGCAGAGCGGCTTAAGATTTACACATATCATAAAAGTCTGAAGTATGTCCACACTCAGAAAAAGCTCAACATGAGACATAGACGTTGCCTAGAGTTAATGACATACTATGATATTGAGTTACAGTACCGCCCTGGCAAGGCAAATGTTGCAGCAGATGCCTTAAGTAGGAAGCCTATGGCATACTTTTTGATGACTCAGTGACATTTGTTAAAGGATCTTCAGGAGCTCGGGATAGAGGTTGTATTGCCAGGCAGGGATGGACAGATGGCCAGTCTAGAAGTTTAGTCTACATTGGTTGAGAGGATCAAGGCAGCCTTACCTACCGATACGAGATTTTGGCCACTGTGAGAGAGGATAGAGGCCGACATACAGATGGGACTCCGGATTCACGAAGAAGGAATATTGAGGTATGGAGATCGCCTATATGTTTTGAGTGGCGAGCTACGCCAGGAGTTGATGACCAAGGCCCATAGTTCGATTTATTCTATTCATTTCGAGGGTACAAAGATGTACCACGATTTTAGACAACACTACTGGTGGCATGGAATAAAGAGGGAGATTACGTGATTCGTAACGAGATGTTTGATCTTTCAGCAAGTGTAGGCCTAACATTAGAGGACTGTAGGACTATTGTAGCCACTTCCCATTCCTAAGTAGAAGTGGGAGCACAATACCAAAGACTTCGTCACAGGATTTTCAAGGACCCCTAGCTGGAAGGATGCAGTCTGGGTTATCGTGGACCGACTCACTAAGCTGACGTATTTCTTTCCCTTCAGAGTTGGGCAGTCACGGAGATATTGGCTGACATATACATGAGGCAGATAGTACGATTATATGGAGTGCCTGTCAGCATTGTATTGGATCATGATTCCAGATTCACATTATATTTCTAGGGGAGTATGTAGGAGAGTCTAGGAACACGCCTCAAGTTCAGTCCTGTATATCATCCACAGACCGATGGTCAATCAGAGCGCACAATTCAGATACTAGAGGATATATTAAGAGCATGTATGATTGACTTTGGAGGATCTTGGGAGGACCATCTATATTTGGTTGAATTCTCCTACAACAATATTTTCCAAGTAAGCATACAGATGGCACCTTATGAGGCACTGTACGGCAGGAAGTACAAGTCGTCGGTATGTTAGAGTGACGAAGGAGAGTGTCAGATACTTGGTCCAGAGTTGGTGACATAGACAGTGGAGAAAGTGAAGAAGATTCAGAGCCACCTGCGTGTAGCACAGGACAGGCAGAAGCGTTGGGCAGATGCACACTACAGACCTTTGGAATTCAAGGAAGGTGATCATATATTTTTGAAGATATCGTTTACTCATTGTACCATCAAATTTGAGGACAGAGGCAAGCTGAGTCTGAGGTACATCGGACCTTTTGACATCTTGAAGCATGTTGGAGAAGTGGCTTATCGTCTTGCATTACCTTCGTCATTATAAGGCGTGTATGACATATTTTATATATCTTAGTTGAGAAGATATGTGGCAGACCCTAGCCACGTGCTCGATCATTCAGAGATTACAGTTGGGCCCAGTTTATCATATGTGGATCAGTCATTATGGATACTTAATCGCAGTGAGAAGGTTTTGAGGGGACTGACTATTTAACTGATCAGGGTTTCATGGAAGTATCATTTGCCGGATGAGTCTACCTGGGAGTGTGAGGATTCTGTTCGACAGTATTTTTCTCATGTATTTAAGGACCAAGGTAAGAATTTACGTACTGTATTTCAAATACCTGTTAACTTTTTAATTCTCGCAACTCTTATTCATGCTTTACTTTTAATTTCGGGAACAAAATTTTTCTAAGTTGGAAAAGATGTAAACCCCCTCAACAAATTTTTAGGTAGACTAATTTTGGTAAAAAATTTGGTTTAGCGTCAGGTTGTCTAAGGATTAGAAATTAGGGTTATGTAGACTGGTTCTTTAATTCTAAACTCTTGGTGCACCTTACCGTTGCAACAATAATTGGAGCACAACAATAGTCTTTACTTTGCAACAAATTTTATACTCTTGACCTGGCAAGCCAACCTAGGCCTTGGATATTTCTGTCAACATACTCCCTTGTGCTCTATTTTAATTATAAAACTTTTCAGTCACAAAAATCAATTCTTTAATCCTATGCCTTGTACCTATGTCGTTGCCATTGATTTAGGGACACAAACTCTACCCGTTTTGCCTAGCTAATTAAAGGGTCCAAGACTAACACCAAGCCTACATTGTCCATGATATTTGTGTCACTCCCAATTGAGAACCTATGTACTCCCATTTTATTTAAGAACACCTATGCCACAATATTTATTTAAATTCGAAAAACTGACTTAACCTAACCCCAACCTAACCCTCACACCCAATCATGAGGCTCATACAAAACACCCAACACCATCCTCCGGCCAACACCACCACCGAGAACTACTACCCTCACCACTACCGAGTACCACCTTCGACTCCACCGCCATCACCATTCTCACCACCACAGCCAACATTACTATCGCTGCCACCTACGTCAACACCACCACCACGACCTTACCACCAACAGCCACCTCACGACATCACCATCACCACAACCTCATCACCACTGCCACCATCGAGCACTGTCATCATTATCAACACCGAGCACTGTCATTATTACCATCGTCGAGCACTTCCATCATTACCACCGTCGAGCATTGCCATCATTACCACCACCGAGCACTATCATCATCACCACCACCGAGCACAAACATCATCACCACCATCGAGCACTGCCACCATCACCACCACTGAGCACTACCACCATCACCATCGTCGAGCACCATTCCACCACCACTATCGACACGAGCACCACCACCATGGTCATCACCACCACCGCAGCGGCCTCAATAACACCGCTGCCACCACCCGCAGCTGCCATCTCTGGTATCACTCCTCGTTTCTTCTTTTTCTACATTTATTTTATCACTATTCTGATTTGTTAAATGAAACCAAAGTTAGGATTTAGGTTCCCATGAGAAATACCCATGTTTAGTTCATATCCAAGATTAATAGCATTTATTTGGGGTATATATATATATATATATATATATATATATATATATATATATATATATATATATAATGCATGAATGATGAGGATGTTGTTCAAATAAATTTTGGTTCGGTAGCTTTGATGTTATGATTGAGGATGAGTATGTGAACATTATGCGTATTTAGGGGTGACAACTAATTTTAATTTGTGCACTTATGTCTATGATTATAGGGATGGTATGGGTCGAGGATGAACATAATTTATAGATGACCGAAATCACACTTGACGAATATTAGTGTTTGAGGATATTATTTGAGATGTTATGCTATTTGATGATTCATATTTATCATAACGTTTCTCTAGTCAACTTTGGCCAACCCTCTAGTTAGTACCTTAGTTGTGAGTTTGGTAACTGAGATAAAAACCTATGTTAGTTCATGTTGTCATCTCTTCTTTAAGATAGTTTCAAGCTAGATTATTAATTAATTTATATATCATCTCTAGGTACTTTGGGTTCCTTGGACTTGGATGTTGTACCGGAGCCCCGCCTTCTGCATCCGGATCCAGGCAAGTATACCTTGCCATTCTGTAACTCAGTTCCAGTTTTACTTATTTATTTTATCTATATATTATGTGCGCTCTGGATCAAAATTATTAATTAGCGTCTGGGTCATACCTAGGTGCAAACGTTCATCGGTAACGTCTAGTATCGATGGTTAGATATTTCTCTATGTACCTACTTGGTTACATCGGAACCCTAGGACATATTCAGACATTGTCATAGGGCCAGACTTCCTGTATCCTAATAGTGTCAACATGACCGGAACCTATGATGACTATAAGATCGATATTGGTGCTAGTAACTTTAGTATGACGAGACTGTTAGATAGAGGTTCAGGCTCACTGAGCTGCAGATGTGTCTCGTTGACCGCATTGGAAGGGGAAGACAGTTACTAGACGCTTGGGCTACTTCGCATGCACTATATATATCCTTATTTACGTAGAGATCCTATATCCGGAGTCGTAGTACTTATTGTGTGTCTCTGTACTCGGAGCTACGGGTACACACCATGTGTCTCTGTGCCTCAGAGCTACGGATTTATATTTAGAAACCTATGTGTCGAACATTGTCCTCAAGTTTTGTCTCACTTAGGTGGTTATTCTAGATTACACAACGTATCACATGTTTCCTTTCTGTTCTACTATGGCATGCTATTTTTGTACCTTGTTACGTCCCTCTGAGGACCTGTCCTTCCAGGCATAGGCGAGGAGGACTACACGGAGAAGTACGGACCGGGTGTAAATCCAGGAGCAGAACTTGTAGCAGAGGACGAGATCCTTCCCGAGGACTTCGCTTGATTAACGGTAGTGACTTCACCCTGGGTCCGGTATCATTATCTAGTTAGCAGTTATCGACCCTAGTTATCTTATTGCTTCCTTTCATTCAGTACTTATATTAGCTGGTTTGTCCCCGTATGACTCTATCCATGTTGTATTATGATATATTTCCAGAATTATTTTCTTTCTGCACATTAGTAGACTAGTTTTCTCTATGTGTTTTATATTCTTATGTCTGTGGATAAGATTAGTTATATTTCTTAAGTTTTAATGTTGGGTTATATTATTGTACTTTACACCTTAGGTGCACTCCATCGGGTCTATTAGATTGTGATGCCCGTTGGAGTGTACCCGCTGGCGAATGCCACGTGGCTTAGTTCCTTATATTTAGAACTGGGGCATGATTGCATGCAACAAACTAGCCACATGGGTCATAATAAGGTTCACTCCTCGGGATAAGGGTTGAGTGATAGGGAATAAATACAAGGTCAGGAAAATAACTGATGTGACTAACCAATAAAGCGTGTCAGGAAAGTGGCCGATGTGACTGACCAATAAAGCGTATCAAGGAAGAAAAAGAAAAAATTAGTGGAAATCGAGCTAAGGCAGCGCTGAGTCATGCATTAGAAAAAGGGACGCATAGCTCGGGGCTGCATGGACGACTCGGCCATATGCTCCTCTGGGCCGCATTGAATCAGGAACTTAGAGAAAATTCTTTTGTTCAAGTTTTATGCATTTTGCCAAGGGACGCATATGCAGATTCAGTCATGCATCTAACAAGATAGTCGTATGCTGAGTTTGGAGCGAGGAGTCCAGGACGCATGCTAAGCAGGCCACATAGAACTCCTTTGTCTCAGAACAACAAGTTTCAGTAATGGAAAATCTCCAAGTCTGAAATCTAGTTCCTCCATGAAATCCTCATTTCTATCCCAAATCCAGAGAAGTAAAGTTCTAAACCACTTAAAATCATATGCTCTCTCACATAGAATAAATAGTTTTAGAAAATAACAAGTTTTAAGAGATCAAAACCATAAAAACTCAAGAATGTAGATCTAGTCCAACCAAGCTATTAAAACCGAAAATACCAAGAAGTAAACATGTAGAGGAGTTCGTAGAGTATAATAAAGACTAATAAAATGCAAGAGATTCATAATAATAAAAAAGTGCAAGTTCTTTCTCACAGGCAAGATGTACTTGCCTAAAACCACCACTAACTACTACTACCAAGGGAAAGGGGACCGGCCTGGGCTGCTATCGGCTAGGGAGGAGGGGAGAGGAAAGGAAAAGAAAAAAAAGAGAAAAAAATAAAAGAATGGAAAAGAGAGAGAGAAAGAGAGTGGTTATATAACAAGGGTAGTTAACACTATTCACAATTCTAAAAATTACATAAGAGTAGCTAAAAAATTCCAGAAAAATATATGGGAAGCAATATACAGCAATAGCACACATATACAAGATATGAACATAAAAAAAAAATGCGATAGTGAGACGAGTCTCACAACTCTTACCTCCTTAGAAAAATTATGTCCTCAAAATTTCAATAAGGTATAGGATCTAGCAAAAAGACTACAGGAATCAGGTAGTAAAACAAGCATCATGGTACGGGTGCCAATCACAAGCTATGAACCATCTAGAACAAGGCAATCATGTATAAGACAAGATCAGGGTACGGGATATATGAACAAGTTTACCTCACGAGTCAAACAGATACGGGTATCGAGCTCGGATATCATCCTTGCACTCCCAAGTTGACTCGCCCGGTGAGTGATGCCCCCAAGAAACTCGACTAAACGAATGGTCCGATTCTTAAGAATTTTCTCTCTCCGGTCCAAAATAGATACATGCCTCTCCTCATACAAAATATTGGTACCAACAACTAATTCCGAATGATCTAGGACATGGATTGTATCCGGTATATACCGTCATAGCTGGGATAAATGAAAAATATTATGTATCTGACGAAGCGATGACAAAAGATCAAGATGATAGGAAACATCTCCAACTCGCTCAAGAATATCGAATGGGCCTATATAGCATGGACAAACCTTTCCCCGTACACCAAACCTGATTACTCTATAGGTGGAAGAAATTTGAAGTAATACATAGTCGCCGACAGAAAACTCAAGAGGTTGCCGATGCGAATGAGTGTTGGCCCAATAACGTTGGCAATCTTGTGCTACTTGAAGATGCTTCCGGACTTGCTTGATTACTTCAACTGTCTGGGCTATCATCTCGAGACCAAGCAATTGACTTTCGCCAATATTATCTCAAGCCACAGGGGATCTGTAATTCCTGTCATACAGTGCCTCGAAGGGTGCCATCTAGATACTGGCCTAGAAACTGTTATTTAGGAGAATTCGACCAAGTGCAGATGATCCTCCCAAGAACCTCCAAAGTCAAGGCTACATGATTGAAGCATATCTTCTAGAGTCTGGATGGTTCACTCTGACTGTCCATCTATCTGGGGTGATAAGTCGTACTGAACTTCAGGCGGGTGCCTAGGCTCTTTTGAAGACTTTGCCAAAAGTGAGATATAAATCTGGAATCTCTATCTAAAACTATGCTAACTGGTATCCCATGTAGTCTAATAATCTATCTCATGTACATATCGGCTAACTGTTCTATGGACTGGCCAACCCTGAAAGGAAGAAAACGTACAACTTTTGTGAGTCTATCCACTATTACCCAAATAGAATCCCTGCCAGCTGGGGACCTAGGTAGACCTATCACAAAATCTATAGTAATATGCTCCCACTTTCACTCCAAAATTGGTAAAGGTTGAAGAAGTCCTACTGGTCTCTAATGCTCAGCTTTAACTTATTGACAAACCAAACATCAAAAAATAAATTGAGCTATCTCGCACTTCATTACATTCCACCAGAAATGCTAACGAATGTCTCTGTACATCTTGGTTCCTCCGGGATACACTGAATATTATGAACGATGGGTCCCCGACATAATCTCACAACGAAGGTCTCCGTTAGGCACACAAAGACGATTCCCAAAACGGAGAGTTTCGTCATTGGGAATGCTAAGTTCGGGTCTACACCCTGCCTTACACTATGCTCTGAGTCACTGTAGCTTGGCATCTGCTGACTGTGCTATCTTGATTCTTTCTACTATACTGGACTGAACTTGGAGACCTGTCATCAATATTGCGTTGCCAGATAATACTTCTACACCTATCTCTTGAATATCTTCTAAAATCTCTCGATGTGCTGTGAGAAAATAAGCTTCTGCTCTCTGACTTAAGGTATCTGCTACCATATTGGCATTCCCAGGATGATACTAAAGTTCAAGATCATAGTTTGTCATCAGCTCCAGCCATCTTCTTAGCCTCATATTAAGATCCTTCTAGGTAAAGACATACTTTAAACTCTTGTAATCAGTATAAATCTCTATTCGATCTCCATATAGGTAATGTCTCCAAAGTTTGAGTGCAAAAATAACTACCGTTAACTCTAAGTCGTGCGTCAAATAATTTCTTTCATGATCCCGAAGCTGTCAGGATGCATAAGCTATAACATTGTCATGCTGTATTAAAATGCATCCCAGTCCCTTGCTGGACGTATCACAATAAACTGTGAATCCACCTTTCTTGTCCAGAAGCGTCAAAATAGGTAATGTGATCAATTTTTGCTTAAGATTCTCAAAAAAGGTCTGACATGCATCTGTCCAATCAAAGCGCACATCCTTCTGTGTTTGCTGCATCAAGGGTGCATAAATTCTAGCAAAGTCTGTCATAAATCGTCGGTAATATTCCGCTAATCTAAGGAAACTATAAACTTCTGCAATTATCCTAGGTACTGGCTATATCTCAACGGCTTCTATCTTCTTGGGATCTACCTCCACTCCACTTCTGGAAATGATGTGGCCCAAGTAGGAAATATGATCAAGCCAGAACTCGCATTTGCTGAACTTTGCATATAACTTATGCTTTTTGAGAATATGAAGAACTGCTCGAAGATGCTTCTCGTGCTCTACTTCACTCCGACTGTACACCAAGATGTCGTTGATGAACACTATCACAAATTTGTCCAAGTAAGGCATAAAAATACGATTCATGAGATCCATAAATACTGCTGGCACATTTGTTGCTCCAAAAGGCATCACTAGAAACTCTGAATGGCAATATCTTGATCCGAATGTCGTCTTGGGTATATCTTTCTCTCTGACTCTGATATGATGATATCCCGACCGTAAATCAATCTTTGAAAACACGCTCGCTCCACAAGCTGGTTAAACAAATCATCAATCCGAGGCAATTGATACTTATTCTTGATGGTTACCGCATTAAGGGTACGATAATCAACACATAATCATGATGTGCCATCCTTCTTCTTCACAAGTAGCATCGGAGCTCCCTAAAAAGATCCACTAGCATGAATGAATTCCTTGGTTCTCAATTCTTCATTCGGCACAAGACTTCTAAATCTGAAGGCGCCATCCTGTAGACTCTCTCTGATACTGGGGATATTTCGGGAAGTAGATCGATAGTAAACTCAATTTCTTTTTTTGGTGGCATGCCTAAAAGTTCTTCTGGAAATACATCTAAAAATTCACTAACAACTATAGGGAATCGTACTTCTTTTGCTACTGCCATTCTCAAGGTTGCTGGTAAAAACTTCGGCTCGCCTCTAAAAAACGAGAATTCTTCTTCTCGGAGAATATGAAAGATAACATTGCCAGCATGGCAATCTATCGTCGCATATCGAGGGCTTAACCAATCCATGTCTAAGACAACGTCATAATCTCCCATAGGAAATTCTATCAATCTAGCAAGAAATTCTCGCCTGGATACTATGAATCGACACGATGCATAAACTCTATCGACTGCCATGATACATTTACCAATAAGTATATTGAGTCTTATTGATAAGGATTCAGGTTCCAAACCAACTTGTGTCATAAATCGTGCCGACATAAAAGAATGTAATACACCTGAATCAAATAATACTGAAGCTGAATTAGAGTTGACGAGAATGATACCTGCCACTACTTCACATGAAGTTAACTGCTCTTCCATAGTGAGTGCCATTACCTAACCTTGTCCTCTCGGCGCTGGTCCTCTCTTCTGCGGACCTCCTTCCCTAACCTGTGCTTGAGCTTGGGCCTGTGCATACTGTTGTGGCCTTTGTTGCTGGTATACTTGAGATTGGGCTGGCAAAGGCCTCTGACCCTAGTTCTGCAGAGCCGACACTAGAGCTCTATATTGTGGTCCTGTCGGGGAAGACGATAATGAATTGGCTCTGTGTGGATAAGATCTCACTCTGTGTCCTAGAGCTCCATAGGCTAAATACAACCCTTGTGCTCTACGACACTCAGAAAATACGTGTTCAGGTTTTCCACAATGAGAACACCCTACTGAAAAAGATGTCCTCTGTTGCTGGGGTCAGGTTGGTGCCATTAGCTGGACCGAGGCTGTTGATACGGACCTCCTTGGAGATCGAATGGTTAAGGCCCTAACTGCCGGGGCTGGTGCTGAAGACCGGGAGTAAAAACCTTCTGAGGTGTGGGTCCTCTTCTTTCCTCCAGTTATATCCATGATTCTTTTGGAGGTATACTCATGCCTTATTACTGCTCGTAATATGGCATAAAAAGTCTAAAACTCATGATGTTCTACTGTCAATATGATCTATAAGTGAAGTCCCTGCTGGAACCTCCTAGCTCTATCCAATTCGGTCGCCACCAAGGTGGAAGCAAACTGACTCAGTCTGCAGAACTCTGCCGCATAGTCGTCGATAGTCCTGCCCATCTGCTTCAAGTTATTAAACCTTTGCTGAAGATCATAATGCAATACCACGTCAAAGTACCTCATCTGGAACTACTCGCTGAAGATGACCCAAGAGACGGGTACTGCCAAAGAAATTTTCTGTGCTGTCTACCAGTCTCGGGCCAAGTCTAGCAACTGTAGTCGAACTATTAATACTTGCTCTCTGTTAGGCACTCTACTGCCTCTATGATAGGTTCAGTGTCCTAAAGCCACGCATCTGATGTAATTGCATCTTTGGTACCATAAAAATATGAGGGTTGGAGGCACTTGAAGTTGCTTACTGAGTTTGGGACATGATGTCCACCTCTCTTTCAGGCCTCATGTACTGACGGGGTGAGAGCGTCACCTCGTCGCTCTTGAGATGCTAGTAACTGCCCGATGATCCCTATCAGGGCCTGTGTATCACTTTCTGTATTAGGTGGTACTTGCGGGACTGCCACTGCGGGTACAACTGGTGGTTCTGGCTGGACCTGTTGTTCCATATCTTGAGCCGTCATGCACTCTACTTCAGAATGTTTCACCTGAACAGCAAAGAGATACTGACCGGCCGATAGTTGTCCTTCTTCTAGCAAAACTCTAGCTGAATGATAGGAAGGACCAGGAACAGTATCCCTAAAAGATAGAGAATACTAGGATCAAATCGGAAGAACATGATAGATCAAGGATCAAAGAAGATATTGAATCAAGATTTTTGGGATACAAATTCGATGTTGGAGGATATCACGGAGTAGCATGATTGAGACATCTAAATAATGATAAACCCCCCACAATTATGAATTTTTAGACCTGCATGGGGCACCACCTAAACTGTGTCACTCCCCAGAACCAGAATACTGGGGAGAGGGTACGGACAAAGCCAGCTACGTACACCAGAGTACTCTATACCCCGAGATACGATCATGGCTGTCTAGACATGTGAGGGTTTACTCTATAATCAAATAGGCATTCCTGGGTCAAGAGTCCTAGTTGTCTCAATCTTAAGTAATCAATAAGTTACAAGAAGCATAATCACCAAACATATAATAGTAAGGTATCCCAAACTATATACATAGGTGATCATGAAGCTAGTTACCCAAAATAAAGAACTAGCAGAGTACAATATTACATGATCAGCTCTAGCTATAGTCTAGAATATGCTTTACATATAGGCCCGTAAGCTAGAATATCAAATACCAAAATACGAGCTAAACATGTGCTCGGTGGCTAAAAGTCTCAAAAGTATAAGTACAAGATCAGGTGGGTGATGAAGAAGAAACCCACTCAAGCCTTCGGGTGCTCCTGGTGTTCACCATCTAGAGGCAGAAAGTACGGAAGATCCTGCGGTATTGTTCCAAAATTTGGCCATACAAAACCAGTGGGGTCAGACCTCTAAAATAGCAAGTACCATAAGGGAGCCAACTTAGGAACTAAAACCAGCATGCAAACATTCAATAACTAAATAAGAGCAATGTATAAATAAGCAGTTTAAGCAGTTTTAGGAATCAGTAATGGGTACAGTTCTGGATTCGTAGTTGGATGATCCAAGATAAGACAAGACAAGACAAGACTAGAAAATATGCAATCACGGCCAATCATGACCTACGGCTTACTACTATTAACTAACTAGGGTTATCACAACCCTGGTTACTAATAAATACAATTGAGATTCCATACAGCCACATGCCCTGTAGACTATCCGGGTTATCCAGACATAAGAATATATATAATAGATTAATTTAAGTATATAATATTATACTGGCAGATTGTAACACTAGGTGGTGTACTGGAAGTGTGCCTCTCTCGACGGAGAGCTCCAAATCTATCAGGTGTTGCTGGAATACCGGGATTATTGTAGCCAGAAAATCTCTCTAGATGCTTCTAGATAATTATTCTAATTATTAACTTAGGCAAGTTATCAAGGATTCCCGGCTGCGGTGCTCAGGAATCTACCTTAGACATGATGCACGACTGGACAATAGCTTGACAAGTATAATCAGGACAGGGACAAGCAGGCAACTACGAGAATTTATCTTATCAGTACAAGCATTTCAGTTCTGGAGATTCTAGTATATCCGGAGTGAGCTATGCCGAGCCACTATCCGGTTTCTCAGTACATTTTAGGTATCTGGAGTCAGGGATCAGGTTCATTCCGTACAAGTCAAGTGCCGAGAGTTCTCAGTTTAATAGTGCAATTATATTCCATGTTCTGGTAAGTGTAGCATCCAGGTTATAAGCAATTTAGAAATAACATGCATCATATGAATTTAACTAATTGGGACAAGCAAAAGGAGTAAAAAATCCATAAAAGAACATATAACAACAAAAAACAATCTACTATGAGTGTTAGAGGTGCATGAGATAAGCTGGCCGCAGGCAAGAAACTGGTCGCATGCATGAAGCTGGCCGCATGCATGAAGCTGGCTGCATGCAAGAAACTGGCCGCATGTATGAAGTTGGCCGCATTATGAAGTTGTCCGCATGCAAGAAACTGACCGCATGGGTCATAACAAGGTACTCTTCTTGGGACAATGGTTGAGTGACAGGGAATAAACCCAAGGTCAGAAAAGTAACTGATATGATTGGCCAATAAAGCGTGTCAGGGAAGTGACCGATGTGACTAGCCAATAAAGCATATCAGGGAAGGAAAAGACAAAATCAGTAGAAATTGAGCCAAGGCGACACTAAGTCTGTCATGCCCTGATTTCGTAGAATCGATAGTCGTCCCCCAGGCATGCTGTCGTGCGTTCCTAGGTTATGCAACGCACAAGGGTAAGGTATTTTATATAACGAGCACATATTCAGAGTACGCAGATAATTGAAACACAATGTTAAAACATGGAAAAGTTCTCTTTATTGATAATGAACATCTTTTACAAACTCTTGAACGAGTCAGATAATTACGGCACGGGCTTACAAAAGTGGACTCAAAATGAGATAGCCGTCCAATACATTACATACCTTTACTAAAACTTTAAAAGCTATAGACACCTTCTGGCAAAGCTATCGACTTTCCTCGGAGCTGAATAAGTTATGCACGAGCTCCTGGAAACTTTAAAATGCTGCTTCTGAGGTACGATCAGGGTGTGCCGGTAGCTGGACTGGATTGAGAAGTAGCTAGGCTCCTTGTAGGATCTCCTTAGTGCGGGGAACATGTTGCAACGAGGGTCAGTACATCGAAATGCACTGATGAAAGCGAGCTAACCCAACTATACCAAATCAACATGTTATTTATATGAAACATACAAGTTATTTTATGGTCTTTCTATCTTGCCTTAGTTCATTTTATAAGCAAGCATTGGATATAAAAATTTAGTGAAATAAATATGCCACCGTTCGGTAACTTTTACCTGTCCGTTTGAACCACTTGCACAAATACTTACCTTGATCTTCCCTGCCACGAAGACATAGTTAGCTTGCACAATTTAAATATACTAGGGGATCACTGTCATGATGCCATAAAGGACGAGTTATAGTCTCGAGACGAGAATGATATGCAACGCAGGTGGCGAGCCCCGCTACATAATATTCTGTCCATAACAAATGACTATAAAGATCGTTCCGTCCGGATCGGATCGGTCCCAGTGCCCCAACGACCGTCAACGAAAACCAGAAACCTTGTGCACAAGTTGTCCGTAATTAAACAACATCTATATTAAGTTATCACTTGATGCAGTTTAAGGAAATAAGAGCACGAGACAGTTATCTGGCATAATCTGTTTTGCATAGTCTCCCTGATCAGTTTATTGTATAGCAAGGCATATTCTATTCATAGCACAATCATAGAAGAAGTATATATATTCTAACTAAAATTAAAATATGATGAAGAATATTCTAACGAACTATCATGCAACAAGGTAACAGTTCACAAGTTGATTGACAAGCATACGTAATCCAAGTTTAGTCCTTCTTATCTTGACTTTTTTTAGTTATTATGGTATCGTTTGATCAAAATAATCAAGAAGGCAAGATTTTAGATGTGAATACTTGGAAGAAGGGTCAACTGTAAGCTAATCAGTAGTTGGTTGGAGAAAGAAAAGAAAAGAGGTACTTCAAGACTCCGCTCGCACGACGTCTATTGCACGATCACCTGTATTGCCATGAACATATGATCAATATCTCTTCTACTCTTTCCAAGATTAGAATAAAATGCAGTTCAATAAATAAAAGTAATAAAATCTATCAAAACCGTTCAAGAAAATACAAATACGAAAACTAACCCAAAAGCACGAAAGCAACAAGGCGACATTGAAAACTAGACAAGAAAACTTGCAACGGAGAGGTCTCTCTTGACTCTGTCGCTAAGTCCATCCTTGGGGCACGGTCCACTGAATATGGGAATCGATTCTAAAGAAGCAAATTTATAACAAGAATAAGTTCTTGATTCAATCTATCCCGATAAAACGATACCGATTAGTATTTCTTAGCCGCGCTCCCCGAATAGGGGAAACTGGGAACCACATCCTAACTAACTAATAGAAAGTTTCGTCCAATAAACTTAGGAATAGAACCTACCACTATGAAATAATAAAGAAAACTTTTCCTTCATCTTAGACTCAAGCTCCCAGGTCAATTCTTCGACTGAATAATTTTTCCAAAGCACGCGCACACGAGGAACCGAATGACTTCAAAGCAGCTTCTCTTTGTAATCCAAGATCCGCATAGGATGTTCAACATACGTCAAGTCTACCTTCAAGTCTAGTTGATCAAGATCCACTACATGACTCGGGTCATACATGTACTTCTTAAACTGTGAGATATGGAAGATATCGTGCACTTCAGATAGTGACGGTGGCAGGGCAATCTGATATGCGACCGGGACGACTCGCTTAAGTATCTCAAACTGGCCGATGAATCTTGGGCTTAGCTTCCCTTTTGCTCCAAATTTGGTAACTCCTCACATGGGCGAGACTTTGAGAAATACTCGATTGCCTTCTAAGAACTCAAGAGGTCAACGATGCGTGTCTGAGTAGCTTTTCTGACGAATTTGTGCTACCTTCAGTCGTTCGTGGATCAAGTAGATCTTTTGGACGGTTTGTTCTACGAGTTCCGAGCCAAAAATTTGTCGATCACCAACTTCATCCCAACAGATCAGGGACCTGCACTTTCGTCTATACAATGCCTCATACGACACCATTTGAATGCTGGATTGATAGCTATTATTGTATGCAAACTCGGCTAACGGTAGATGGATGTTCCAACTTGTCTTCAAGTCCAAGGCGCAGAGCCGTAGAATATCTTCGAGGATTTGGTTGACCCACTCTGTTTGGCCATCCGTCTGAGGATGGTAGGCAGAGCAGAACTTTAACTTCGTTCCTATTACTGACTGAAGTCTTTTCTAGAAACGTAATAAGAATCGACCATCTCGATCGGAGATAATAGATACGGGCAAACCGAGGAGTCAAACAATGTCGTTCAGGTAGATCTACGTCAGAAGGTCGACACTCCAAGTAACTTTGATAGACAGAAAGTGAGCTGACTTAGTGAGTCGATCGACGATGACCCAGACGACATCATTCTCCCGTTGCATCTTTGGTAAACCAATAATGAAAACCATCGTTATGTATTCTCATTTTCACTCTGGTATAGCAAGGTTCTGTATCTCTTCTCCTGGCTTCTAGTGCTCGGTCTTTACCCTCTGACAAGCCATGAATTGTAACACGAACAGTGCCATATCCTTTTTCATGTTGTGCCACCAAAATATCGTACGGAGGTCTCGATACATCTTCGTGCTTCCTGGATGTAAAGTATAACTCGCATAGTGAGCTTCAATGAGTATCTCCTTTCCGAGGTTTGCATTGTTAGGAACACATAATATTTTCTTCACCTGAATCATCCCATCTGTGCCTACCACAAAGTCGATCGCCTTTCCTGCTGAGATAAGATTTTGTATCTTTTCCAGGAATAGGTTATCCTTCTGAGCGGACTTAACTTTCTCTAACAAGTCTAGTTCGAGGCACATCTGAGCCACCTATGCCCCCTTTTTGTATCTAATTTGGAGTGTAATGTCCAAACTTTCGAGATCCTTTCGCAGTCTTTTATCGATAGCCAAGCTTTCAACAAACACTCGACTCAGTGCATCACCTACAATGTTGCCCTTGCCCGATGTGTATATGATCATCAAGTCAAAGTCGCTAAGGAGTTTAAGCCAACGTCGTTGCTGTAGATTCAAATTCTTTTGAGTATAGAGATATTTAAGGCTTTTGTGGTCAGTGAAGATTTCATACGGCACGCCATAGAGGTAATGTCGCCATAACTTCAATGCGAACACCACCGCTGCGAGTTCCAGGTCGTACGTTGGATAGTTCCTTTCATGAGGCTTTAATTTCCTCGACGCAAAGGCTATTACTTTGTCCCTCTGCATAAAGACACATTCCAAACCCTTACCTGAGGCATCATTATAGATCTTAAAATCATCGGATCCATCCGGAAGAGTAAGAATTAGTGTTGAGACAAGTCGTTGCTTTAACTTCATAAATGAAGCTTCATAGTCGTCCGTCCATGTGAACATTACTCCCTTCCGAGTGAGATGAGTCAGAGGCGAGGCAATCTTTGAAAAATCTTTTATAAATCTCATGTAGTAGCCTGCTAGACCAAGGAAGCTCCGAATGTCGTTGGCTAACTCAGGTATCGTCCACTTCACAATGGCTTCAACTTTCTTCTGGTCGACTAAGTTGCCCTTCGCGAAAATGATGTGCCCGAGGAAGGTTATGATCTCCAACCAGAACTCGCACTTGCTCAGCTTTGCGTATAACTAATTATCTCGAAGAGTTTGAAGTACCATCTGCAGGTGTCCTGTATGTTCATCCTTATTCTTCGAGTACACTAAGATATCGTCTATAAATACTACCATAAACTTATTGAGGAATGGTCGGAACACACGGCTCATCAAATACAGATACCCCTTGTAATACATCAAATATGGCAGGGGCATTCATCAGTCCGAATGGCATGACAAAAAACTCATAATGGCCATAGCGGGTCCAAAATGCTGACTTCGGCATGTCCTCAGGTTTGATCTTTAATTGATGGTTGCCAGAGCGAAGGTCTATCTTCGAAAATACTGATGCCCCTTGTAACTGATCAAAGAGGTCGTCGATCCTGGACAGGGGATACTTGTTTCGGATTGTGACCTTATTTAGCTTCCGATGGTCTATGTAGAGTCACAACATTCTGTCCTTTTTCTTTACAAAGAGTACAGGCGTGTCCTAAGGAGACACGCTCGAAAGAATGTACCCACGGTCAAGCAGTTCTTGTAGCTGGCACTTTAACTCCTTTAGTTCAGCAGGGGTCATTTTATACGGGACTTTCGAAATCGGTTGGGTATTTGGGAATGTATCGATGGTGAACTCGATTTTTGGGTCGGATGGCATGCCAGGTAGTTCGCTCAAAAACATATCAGGAAACTCTGCCACAACGTAAGAAGACTCAATGTTTGCGTAATCCAGCTGCGTGTCCCGAACCGACGCTAAAGTATCCCTCGCATCTAGAGTATAACATCCGTCGTACTGACATCAAAGAAATCACCATGTAGGCCCTTGACGCATCCGTTGCTAAACCACTTGTGTAGCAGAATTCGTCTTCTCCAAGAAGAAAGATAACTCCTTTCTCTGCATATTCGATAGTTGTCGAGCAAACGTCGAGCTAATCCATCCTCAAGATGATGTCATAATCTCGAACATCTAGGACTAAAATATCTAGCAAGAGTTTTCTTCCCCCAATACAGATGTGACCATCCTGACATACTAAATGAACTAATATTTTCGTGCCTGATGGGGTGCTAACACTAAGGTCTAGATATAATGGTGTCATTTTTATCATATTTTTACGGCAAAATTTGTGGATATAAAGCTATGTGTTGCACCAGAATCAAATAGCACGCGAGTAGGTATGTTATTGAAAAGTAATATACCTGACACAACGGTGTCCGACACTAGGGCCTTGTCCTATGTCAATGCTTACACCCAGCCCTGAGCTTGACGTCGCTTTTGCTATGGCACGGATCGTGTGGCTTGAGGTGCTGTGGCATAATTTGGATGTTGAGGATGAAGATTGGAGGAGAGCGGACAGTCCTTCGATATGTGGCCTTCGCCACCACAGTTGAAGCATAACCTGTTCTTGAGATGACATTCGTTTGCTGTGTGCCATAGTTTGTTACAGTGGGTACAATGTGTCCCTGCATTTCCTTTTTATTGACCATCATTATTTGGACGTTTCTGAGAGGTGTTCCCTCCCGTATTGCTATGGTGCTTATAATTGGAAGTATACACAGTGCCGACAGCAAGTGGAGGATTCTGACGTTCAAGAGAAAGGGCATGGTTGAGAACTTTTCGCATAGTCATGTATTGGTGAACAACCACATGTGCATGAATAACATGTCGCATGCCTCCTTCGAATTGTCTCGCACGACTTGTCGCATCTGGTAAATATGAGCTTGCAAATTTGGTGAGCCAGTTGAATTCGGCGGAGTACTGCTTCACTGTCATACTACCTTGACGGGGCTGCACGAACTCGTTCTTCTTCTGCCGATGTACGGGAGGGGGATATGAACTCCTCTTCGAAAGTACCATGAAAGGTATCCCATGCGATCGTCTCCTTTTTATCTGAGAGAGATCTTCGATGCACGTCCCACCAATTGTGCGTGTTCAAATAGAGCTACAGTTGGGCACACTCAATACGCTTTTCCTCAGGTACCTCTAGTAAATCAAAGTGATCCTCAAGCTCTGCCAGCCAATCTAGAGCCACAACCGGATCCTTAGTCCCTTTAAATGGCGTATTGCAGACCTTCTTGAAGTCGGCAAAGTCGAAGGTAGTCATTTCCTTCTTCCTTGGAGTTTGAGGTATCTTGACTTTATGCGCGGGTCGCTCCACCAGTGCCGCTGCTATCATCACGGAATGGTTAGAGGCCATGGTCTGAACGATCTGTTGTAGGACATCTACCTACTTCTGTTGGATTGCAAATCGGACTTCTAGATTTCCTTCGAACTTGCTCTTTCGCTCTTTTGCTCGCTTCTTGGCTCGCTCATAGCGAGGCTCATCTCTCTGGTGGCTTGCTTCAAGCATCCGCATCATTCGCTCAATAGGTGTCACGCCCCAGTCCTAAAATATCGAGGGACTAGACAAGTGGCAATGGCCAACAGCACACACCGATAGATAAACTCAATTTAATGGATCCATCGGGGAGTACTTAAGCTGTAATACATCAATAAGGTCTACTATTCTTGAATTATGCTGGGCTGCTTGATCGCTTTGAGAAGATTGTCCTCTATTCTCCGGTGTTACTCCTTCATCGTAGGTGACCACAGCATCGTGCGGTGTACCTAAGGGATTCTCATCGCCGGTTCTCGGATCCATTGCTCTGCATCAAAAATAAACTATAAGAGGCACACAAGAATCAAGGCAAGATGCAAGTCAAAATTTTAATTTGAATCCCATATAGATATCAAGAACGATTCAAGCAAGTGGATGAGATCCTTATCCTATTCTTACTGCAGGCTTGCTCGGTCCCTAAGTTGAAACCGAACAATTTAGTCATTGACTTGCATGGGCCACCACAAAAACCATGTCACGCCCTTGTCCCAAAATATCGAGGGACTAGACACGTGGCAATGGCCA
Source organism: Iris macrosiphon (assembly GCA_036927795.1). Classification (NCBI taxonomy): domain Eukaryota; kingdom Viridiplantae; phylum Streptophyta; class Magnoliopsida; order Asparagales; family Iridaceae; genus Iris; species Iris macrosiphon. The sequence continues at coordinate 71,111,740 of JAYESA010000011.1, read as the reverse complement.
GCAGCACACACCGATGGACAAACCCAATTTAATGGATCCACCCGGGCGTACTTAAGCTGTAATACATCAATAAGGTCTACTATTCTCATCCACAGAATAAATACAACAATATCAACAAAAGAAAATAAACTTCATCCAGTCACAAGTAAATAAAATTGGGGAACAATCTGATATTAAGTCTGTTACAATTGTTCATTTAAAACAAGAAATAAAAGAGTTTTAATTGCCATTAAAACTGAGCATAGACGAAGATATTCAAGAGAAATCTTTTGTAATCACCTCATCCTCGGTTCCTGGTTCTGCTCCTGCTAATGCTCCTATTCCGTAGACCTCAGGATAGATATCCTCTGCTAACCCTGGGGACATAATCCATATCCAGGTCCTCAGGGGACATAGCAAGGTACAGATAATACAAGCCAAAATAAATGCAGTACAGCAATAAATGAAATAATAGGGTAATATATAACCAACTAAGTGATATGCAAGTGAGAGTTTTAGTCATACTCGGGCTGAGACTACTATAGGATCGGTGTCGGAGAAACCCATAGCAGTATTTTCTCGAAGGGCCAGTACGGTACCAAAGCTCTGTGTCAGAGTCTAAAGCACTTCCATTAAAGTATTATATATATATAACCAGCCTTTTGCATGGTAAATCTCTCCCCACCCAATGTAATCTTACGTTACAGTTTCACGATGTCTCATATCCATGTCACGCAAGACCAAAACTAATGCAGCAAGTCATAATAAGATCTAAGAAAATAATGTCTATGTCATAAATCCTGCAACCTACACAGAATCACCTTGAATATTTTAGAAAGATTCTGTCTCATGAATAGTGTCAGGTGTCCTGGGTTATAAAGTACTTGATAATGCAAGCACGAGAATGCAAAGGGTCACGATATCCATCTCTAGTGACGTTACACAACTCTAGGTGACGTTACACAACTCCGCGTACGGTGTTGGCACCCGAATATTAATCGAACGCTAAGTAAAGTCACACGGTCCTAGGTTAAGCATGTACAAGATATAAATAAATCAAGAAAATATGTAACAAGAACTATAATGTTGGCAAGGTATACTTGCCTGGGGTTCTGGTTCCAACTGTAGCTCTGACCTCAGTAGGAATTGTAGGTACTGCTCCGGTTGCTGAAATAAATATCACCATCAGATTCAGAAAATATCAAATAGCTAGAAATGCCTGTCCTTAAGTCCAATTTGGACACAGGAGCAAAAATGACAGTTCCTGGTCAGAGCGGGTCCACATGTGGGCCGCTTCGTAGCGAAAAATGTGTCAGAATCAATGGTCTCCAAATTCGTCCAACTTAGTGTCAACAACTCCAGAACGATGATACGAACCCAACGGAACTTCCAAAATTGGATTCCGATGAGCCGATCACAAAATCGCTCGTCAAGTGGAGCCGCAGGGCCCACGATACGCGATTTTGTCAACGTTCTCAGAATTGAACCAAACTTGGGTCACAGGACCAGCGTATTACTATGAGTCCGATGGCATAAGTTTCATTTTGATCCGACATGTGTACACCAAGTTACAACGAGATCTAGAATAGGCGGATACGGGGCGTTGTCGGCGGATACGCGTTGATTCCGGTGTGCACGCACATCCAAATCAACTTCTGTGAAATCCCACACATTCGTATCGACGGCACGCACCTTTCGGTAAAGACCGCACACGACCAAGTCATCCCGTTTGGCGGGACGCACTCAGTTTCGGGGGAAAATAGGGTATTATTTTTCCTGTTTTTGGATCGCGGTTCGCGATCGCCACAGGACGCGATGCACCGAGCGGGTTGCATGGACATCGAGAGGGTTATGCAGTCTACGTGTCACAATAGATGGAACTGAAAATGGAGCAACGAAGAGAGAGAACGGGTAACCTGAACAGGGCTCCGTGGAAACCAAAATTCCCGTATCCGCGAGGCGACACGACGCGAGGGGAAACTGTGTCCGGGCTGTGTCCGGTCTAGGGTTTCAGGCGGAGGCTCTGCTGCCGAAGGGCATGGCGGAGGCGGCCGGGGCTGGCTGCTGCACAGGCGGGGATGCGGAGGCGAGCTCGCCGGAGCTGCTGCGGGGTCGGGCTGGGCACGGCGCTGGAGTGAGGGCGGTGGCGAGGTCGGCTTGGGGCGCTGCTCGCGGAGGCTGGAGACTGCGGGGAGAGGGTTCAGCCGGAGGCGGCTCGTCGGAGAAGACGGGTCGAGCGGGGCAGAGCTGAGACAGGAGAGGGTGGAGACGACGGGGAGACGGGGCGGAGGAGGAGGGGTTTTATAGAGGCAGAGAGGGAGGTGGACGGGCGGCCGGTGCGGGAGGTGGAGCGAGGGATCGGGGCAGCAGAGCGGCGGCCGTTGCGGGTAGCCAGAGCGGCGCCAGGGAGGCGAAAAGGCGGAGGGCGGAGGCCGAGAATCGCCATAGTCGGGGGTTAGGTTTAGGGGTTTCGAGTTATTGGATCCGGGTCGGGTCAGGCGACGGATCCGGCCCGATCCACTAAGGCTAGGGTGCGGGTCGGGTTAGTGGGTCGGGTCTGGGTTTTGGGCCCGGATCCGACCCAATAAGGATTTGGGTTAGGTTTAGTTAAACCGGTCCGGTTCGGGTTGGTTTGGTTTATTTAACATAAATCGGATTTATTTTGGTTTATTATAAACTTGGTTTTTAGGTCTTTAAAAATGCTTTCGGGGTCCAATAAATTCCCGAAAAATTATCCTATGTTTAATTTTTTATTTTACACCAGAAAATATTATTTTCATAATATTTTAATATTATTTAACATTATTTAAAAATCATTTAATTTTAAAATACCTTGATTTTAATTACAGAAAAATTCCAGAAAATTCCAGAAAAATTGTAAAAAATCTATTTAAAAATTCTAGAAAAATTAGGGGGTTTACAATCGGGTCGACACGGGGCATCGCTCGCTGGCTTTTGGAACTTCCTGAGGTGCCAGAACTACTTTCCTGGGCTTGTACCTTCCTTTGTGCTGGCGCTGATGCTTGCGGTTGAGTCATTCCTTCAAAAGAAGATAACTTATACCAGGCTCATAATGTATTATGGACTCACTATATGGAACGTATCTCATTTTGGCCAAACGAGTTCAAGAGTTCGCATAGGTAATAGATTGTTAAATGGACTTTTCCGACACGAGGGTCAAAAGAACTTGAAACTATGCTCTGATACCAATATGTCATGCCCCGATTTCGCAGAATTGATAGTCGTCCCCTAGGCGTGACGTCGTGCGTGCCTAGGTTGTATAATGCACAAGGCTAAGGTATTTTATATAACGAGCACATATTCAGAGTACACTGATAATTGAAATACAATGTTGAAACATGGAAAAATTCTCTATATTGATAATAAACATCTTTTACAAACTCTTGAATGAGTCGGATAATTGGCGCACGGGCTTACAAAAGTGGACTCAGAATGAGATAGCCGTCCAGTACATTATATCCCTTTACTAAAACTTCAAAATCTATAGACACCTTCTGGCGAAGCTATTGCCTTTCCTCGGAGCTGCATAAGTTGTGCACGAGCTCTTGGAAACTTCAAAATACTGCTTCTGAGGTACGACCAGGTCGTGCCAGTAGCTGGACTGGATTGGGAAGTAGCTACGCTCCTTGCAAGATTGCCTTAGTGCGGGAAACCTATTACAACGAGGGTCAGTATATCAAAATTCACTAATAAAGGCGAGCTAACCCAACTATACCAAATCAGCACATTATTTATATGAAAGATGCAAGTTATTTTGTGGTCTTTCTATCTTGCCTTATTTTATTTTACAATCAAGCATTGGATATAAAAATTTACTGAAATAAATATGCCACCGTTCGGCGACTTTTACTTGCCCATCTGGACCACCTGCATAAATACTTACATGAACTTTCTTGCCATGAAGACATAGTTAGATTGCACAATTTAAATATATAAGAGGATCACTGGCAGATGCCATAAAGGATAAGTTATAGTCTCGAGATGAGAATGATAAGCAATGCAGGTGGCGAGCCCCACTACATAACATTCTGTCCATAACAAACGACTATACAGATCATTCCGTCCGAATAGGATCGGTCCCAGTGCCCCGGCGACCATCCGCAAAAACTAGAAACCTTGTGCACAAGTTGTCCGTGATCAAACGACATTTATATTAAGTTATCACTTGATGCATTTTAAAGAAATACGAGCACGAGATAGTTACATGGCATAATTTGTTTTACATAGTCTTCCTGATCAGTTTGTTGCTTAGGAAGGTATGTTCTATACATAGCACAATCATAGAAAAAGTATATACATTCTAACTAAAATTAAAATATGATGAAGAAAATTCTAACAAACTAGCATGCAACAAGGTAACAGTTCACAAGTTGATTGACAAGCATACTTAATCCAAGTCTATTCCTTTTTATCTTGACTTCTTTTAGTTATTATGATATCGTTTGATCGGAACAATCAAGAAGGCAAGGTTTTAGATGTAAAGACTTGGAAAAAGGGTCAACTGAATTGAATTATAGCCACTCACTAGTTGGTTGGAGAAAGAAAAGAAAAGAGGTGCTTCAAGACTCCGCTTGCATAACGTCTACTACACAATCACCTGCATTGCCACGAACAGATAATCAATACCTCTTCTACTCTTTTCAAGATCGGAATAAAATACAATTCAATGAACGAAAGCAATAAAATCCATCAAAACCGTTCAAGAAAATGCAAATCAGAAAATCAACTTAGAAGCACGAAAGCAAAAAGGCGACAACAAAAACTAGGCAAGAAAACTTGTAGCAAAGAGGTCCTTCTTGACCCTGCCGCTAAGTCCATCCTTGGGGCACGGTCCACTGATATGGAAATCGATTCCGAAGAAGCAAATCCATAACAAGGATAAGATCTTGATTCAATCTATCCCAATCGAACGATACCGATTAGTATTTCTTAGCCGCGCTCCCCGAATAGGGGAACGGGGCACCACATAGTCATGCATTAGAAAAAGGGACGCATAGCTCGGGGCCGCATGGACGACTCAGCCGGATGCACCTCTGGGCTGCATGAAATCAGGAACTTAGAGGAATTTCTTTCGTTCAAGTTTTATGCATTTGGCCAAGGGACGCATGTGCAGATTCAGTCATACGTCCAACAAGATGTCCGCATGTTGAGTTTAGAGCGAGGAGTCCAGGACGCATGCCAAGTGGGTCGTATGGAACTCCTTCGTCCCAGAACAACAAATTTTAGCCATGGAAAATCTTCAAATTTAAAATCTAGTTCCTCCATGAAATCCTTGTTTCCAGCCCAAATCCAGAGAAGTAAAGTTATAAACCACTTGAAATCATATGCTCTCTCACATAGAATAACTAGTTCTAGAAAACAACAAATTTTAAGAGATCAAAACCATGAAAACTTAAGAATGTAGATCTAGTCCAACGAAGATATCAAAACTGAAAATAACAAGAAGTATACATGTAGAGGAGTTCATAGAGCACAATAAAGACTAATAAAATGCAAGAGATTCACAATAACGTAAAAGTGCAAGTTCTTCCTCACTGGCAAGATGTACTTGCCTAAAATCACCACTAACTACTACCACTACTACCAAGGGAAAGGGGACCGGCTTGGGGTACTCTCGGCTAGGGAGGAGGGGAGAGGAAAGGAAAATAAAATAAAAAGATAAAAAAAGTGAAAGAATGGAAAAGAGAGAGAGAAATAGAGGGGTTATATAACAAGGGTGGTTAATACTATTCACAATTCGAGAAATTATATGAGAGCAGCTAGAGAAATCCAGAAAAATATACGGGAAGCAATATACAACAATAGCACACATATACAAGATTTGAACATAAAAAAATACGCGATAGTGAGACGAGTCTCACAATATATATATATATATATATATATTAGTAAATTTTTGTGCGTTGTCCGTAAAATAATTTTTTCCTTTTGATATTAAAATAAAATTATTTAAATATTTAAATATATTTAATTTAAAATTTATTATATATATTTTTATATTTTAATTAGAAATTTGTCACGCCCCAGTCACAAAATACGTAGGACTAGGAATACGTAACACGCCAGCCGTATGTATACGAACTCCAATATATGGAAACCATATACACAAGTACGCTGTACTATGAATATCAAATCCACGAGTGGTATAAAAGGAATACAAGTCACAGGGTACAATCTAAATCTCATCTACCAAAATCAAATATAAATAATAACCAACATCTATGAAACTAGATCTCAATAAGAAGTATGATGATAGTTGGATGGAAACAAATCCACTACCAACTCGAATTAGAAAAGTAAATACAATATGAGTACAACACAATCAAGCCCAATATAAGTATACCAGCTATCGATCCCGGCTCGAAGAGAAGACATCCACGAAGCATCTATAACCATCCAAATCTGCGCTCCTGTAAATACTCAAGAACAGGTACACCTGGCAGCGGACCAGGTCCTCAGAGGGACATAACAAGATACTTAAACATATGCCAATAAAGTACTGAAATAAATATCCAATGGGTCGCCTAACAGTCTAAAGTGAATGCAGTTTAAGAACAACTTTCCTAACGCGTGGGCTATCTGGCTAAAATGGGATTGGCATAGTTCTCTTGGAGATCCAGGGGCCTACAAAGGCACGACATCTTTCGAACACCGGAGGCCCGCCTGATAATAATATAATATATAGTGGTCATCATGACCGCGCATCTCCGGCGGAGCATACGTGTTACACAAGAAAAGTGCAACGAAGCCCACACGTCTTACTTGTTGTTCTCTCCACCCCATGCTCTAAGCATGTCACATCCATGACACGATAATACCTCTAATAACTGCCCAGTCTACTAGCATGCAAAGTTTCTAACAGCAGTTATTCCTAACGCACGGCCCACACGTACAGGAGGCCAAACCTGCACGCAAGTCCGTGATCTACATGAGACTCACAACTCGTGTAACAACTGTGTCACGGCCAATGAACCTAATGATGCTATATGATAATGGAGTAGTCTTATAAACAAGGTCAATGCAAATACATAAATAAAACATACCGCGACGACACCGTCGCGCGTATTTTATATAACAGTTAAAATATATAAAAAGACAAAAAATAAAGATGCATGCAACATATAGAATAAAAATAACAGTACAATGGCAAGGTATACTTGCCTGGCAAGGAAGCTATAATGTACCAATAACCTGCTCCAGAAATCGCGCAGAACAATCCAATATCCTATGTACACATAAATATAATATAATAGAATCATTAGTCATTACACTAGCACATACTCAACCACATTTACACTGGAATCAGGGGGTATACTAGGGGTAATACCAGTCATCTAACACGGTCAATTACGGATTGAATTACGCGGGTGTCGCATCTTCAAGTACTGTACGAAATCAGTCAGTCAACTGACAGGTGTCTATGCCAGTACGTTAGTGTACGCAAGGCAGACAAATTCACAAGTTCTTAGGGTCAACATGGTCAAGGTAAGTATGGGATAGTCCACGGTGTCCTAGGGTCATACAGTCTGAATATTTAGTCATAATTATCAATTAGCATTTACTTACATATATATTCATATAACTATATAATAATATAACCATTAATTTATTTTAATTTATTTAATTCTGGAATAATTACTCTAAAATCCTATTTTAATTTTATTATTCTGATTTTTATGTTAATTCCTAAATTTTGTCCAAAGAAACTAAATTTTATCAACTCGAGACTCATGGCACGCAAATCGAGGCAATCTGTTGACCAAAAAGTCAACCGATACAAACTCGACTTTCATGCATGATTTCCTATAGATTTTAGCATCAAAAATATACTGGAATTTATGGCTCATCTAAATTCAAATTCGTTTGAAAATTATGGCACATACAAATTTTGTATTGTGCACCGATGGTTAAATTCTAACCTAGAAGTTCTACAGAATTTACAGTATGTAAATACTTTGAAATAAATTCTGGGGAAAATATATGTCGATGATCTCGATATTAGCTTTTCGAAACTTTAAACGGTTCGTGATTCTGATTCCTGGTTCTCCCGAAATCACAAAAATATCAAAACACATCTATTTTCGGACATGCTGTACTCTACGAATTTTCAAGAATTTAATACTAATAATTAAAAAAAAACAATTTTTATTATCAGAAATCTAACCTTATTATCGTTCTAACAAAAAAAACTAGAGCGTGTTTGGAGTCCGGAGCTAGGAGATATCGTCTTTTTAATTCGTCATAACTAGTAGAAAATGAGGCTGAATTTATGACGAATTTTGACTATTTTTTTGGACGAAAAAGAGAGGAATTTGGGAAAGAAAAAATATGAAGGATGAGGTATTTATAATGGTGGACACTACTTAATTAAATACGAATAGGATTGGTTAATTTGGATAGAATTATGATGAATTTAAATAAGGATAGGATATGCATGAAGTTGATTTCCTAGTAGGTTCAGGATTTGAATTAATTTAAAATAGAGTTTGAATTTATCTCAATAATTTATAATCTTAAATATAATTAAAGATAATACAAATAATTTATAAAATCTTATTACTATCTATTAACACTAAATTAGTATCTATCTAATATTAAGACTATATATATCCAAATAAATCCTAAATAATTTTAAAATCTAAATAAATTTCTTAAAATTCTAAATAAATTACAAAAAAATATAATTAAATATTTTAAACTAAAATAAATATTTGATAGGAATGACATGCAAGTATGGTCGTATAGTAAATCATAGAAGTCCTAGAAATTTATGTTTTCTAAGTTTTAATTACCAAAAATTCTAGAAAAATCTCCAAAAATCTAAAATAACCTAAAATAATTCTAAATAAATATTTATATAAGTAAATATATCAAGAAATTTATTTTCTAATTAACTAAGAGATATTTTAAATAAATTCAACATATATAATAAATATAATAATATAAAATATACACAAAATACCTATTTTGGGTGAGGGAGTTTACAATCTACCCAACTTAAAATAATTTCTTCCTCGAAATTAAAATAAGACATAATTTGTTAAATCCTTCACATTCGTACATAAGGTATGTCAATCGCAATCTCTTCCAAAAATTTAAATAACAAAATCTATTCGAATCTATCGCGATCACTTCAAAATTAATATAACCACTGTTTAAATAAAAATTCAACCTGTCGTAATCTCTTCTCGATTTTTAAATAATCAACATCCAAATCTGACTCAAGTTTATATGACATCCCACATCAAAATTTATATCATAATTTCCAACTATCATAATCTCCTCTAGACTTTGAACAATAAACAATTCTAATCAAATCTTATTTCTATTCTTAACTTAAGAATTTTGTACTATTCAAATATTTAAACTCAATTTACATCCTCAATATTTCAAATAGGTGACCCAACAATCAAAATTGAACTTTAATTCAAATCATCAAATTGTAAAATTTAAATCTAATTAACCAATTGTTCAAGTCTAAAATTCTATATTTATCCTCAAAATTTAAATCGATGATTCATCCTTCAATATTCAAAATTTAAATCATGTGCTCAAAGTATAAATATTGGGTCCTCAATATCAAGATTTTTAAAATTCATTAAATCCTCATTATCTTAATCCCTCTTTTAAAATTCTCCACATTTAAAAGGACTTAATCTCTCAATCTAATCCTACTTGATCATAATCTAAAAGAATTCTCCTCAAGTTTAATACTGCAATTTCTACCCAACTTAGAATTTACCCATCTATCACATAAGGCTCTTACACTTAAGAAAAATATTCCTCAATTTATTTTCTCATGTCATTCAATCCTCAAAACTTTAACACCAACTATATCATATGTGATATACCCTTAATCAATTATGAAAGATAGTCACCAAATAATATGATTGGCCTATGGGGTATATCTTGTACTATCCGTGTATCACTTATATCCAAGCACGAGATTTCGTCTTTCCGAAACAAGAGAAGACGGAAAGCAACGGAAAAGAGTTCAATGAGGGGTAATAGAATGAAAGTATGGGAATCAAAGCGTTTAAAGAATTCAAATAGGAATTGTCAAGACAGTTGTGGATCTTAATTTGGTAATTTCCTATTCGCATGCTCACATCGGTGCAGTTATGTACTTAATATAATATGCTTTGTCGTATCTAGAGGGTAAGTATATTCATCTACTAATCACTACATATCTCAATCCATGTAAAGTAGTTATGCGAAGGGCGAACCAAGTGCACTAAGGTTAGCTAGACCCTGATACACTGATTCTGAAATGTATTATTGTGGGCCCCCAATAATACGTATATCATGAACAAGCTCGATAAAGAATAAGCTTGCAAAAACTAGGCTATAATAGCAGCATAAGTCAAGGTAGTTCAGCAAATATGAATACGCTAGATTATGATGAAAGAAGGTTCATAACAATTCAATTTCATAAAAACAAAAGCAAAATAAGCAATAATAATGAAAGACTACACAATCTCTACAGTTGTCATACTAATTCCTTGTCTAAGTCGCTAGTCGACCAATAGGAACATGGACCTCTAAATTCTATCGTCTGAATAAACACTGTCGTCTTTGCTAGCATACAATTAATGTCATTCAGTTACACTTCATCAATGGATCACAAGGACTACATGATACTAGGTGGTGAGGTATACTATCCAACTTAAAATAATTTAACTACTATTGTATTGCCTTAAGGATACCTACAAAAATAACCTTGCACATGTACATAGAACAAAAACTCTTATTAGGGTCTCCTATTGCATTATATAGGTAAGGGTCAAGTGCTCATAGAACAGGTGTCAATCGTAGGGATAGAAGAGTTACTAGCCGTTAAGGGGAAAGGGATTTAACTCGTATTGAGCTATGGGTACAAATTTTGTGATTTAAAGCTAATGGGTAATCATTAGGTCACAACCTAAGGGAACTACGCAAACTATCAAATCCCAACTATCACGCACAAAATTCAAAGTTCAAATTACCAAGCTATACCCTAGCAAACTACATGTCCTAACATATAATAAGATTACTTGGTCTTCAATCATGTGAGTTATGTGGCACGAGTTAAATGATGAAGAAAAAAGAATCATAATTTAGTCGTCACACAATTAGCGAACGCTAAGGTTGCAAGGGGACAATTTATGAAATCAAAAATAGAGGGCTCTAGATAGCATCATGGTTCTCTAAGGGGGTGGCAAGCTAGTTGCCATGTTCGGGGTATGATCAAGGGAAAGGGTTGATTACATTCCTCTAGGCTTCCTAGGGTGCTGTCTACTAATAACAAGACAATGACATAAGTTTTATAGTTCTCTAATACTATCCAATTATGAGGGTTAGGTTCAGTCCTAATGTTCCATATTGGTTCTCCATTGGTTCCTCAATACTAGGGTCAAACATTATGGTAAAACTTCTAACTAACTCTAGTAGTGTCTATACTACTCTCAAGTCTTCATAATACATCAGGGGGTAATGGTAAATCAATTCTAAAGATAAGGAATTCTAGGGTTCACTAGATATTCTAAACTTAGTGGTGTGTCTATATTCTCGTTATATTCTTAATAGGTGTGTTACTCTAATTATCATCCTAATAACAGGGGTTCCTATATTCTAGCAGAAGGCTATACTCTAGGGACTATTAAGGAAGCACATGAATCAAGCAGGATGCAATTATTCTAATAAAATAGATTAGAAGAAATACGAGTCATAGTCAATTGTGGATGAGATCCTATACTCTAGTCCTAGGTGCAGGCTTGTTCGGTACAATAACGTAACCGAGACAATATGCTCTTGACCTGCATGGGCCACCACAAAAATATGTCACGTCCCAGTCCCAAAATACGTAGGACTAGAAATACGTAACACGCCAGCCGTATGTATACGAACTCCAATATATGGAAACCATATACACACGTACGCTGTACTATGAATATCAAATCCATGAGTAGTATAAAAGGAATACAAGTCACAGGGTATAATCTAAATCTCATCCACCAAAATTAAATATAAATAATAACCAACATCTATGAAACTAGATCTCAATAAGAAGTATCTAAGGATGATAGTTGGATGGAAACAAATCCACTACCAACTCGAATTAGAAAAGTAAATACAATATGAGTACAACACAATCAAGCCCAATATAAGTATACCAGCTATCGATCCTGGCTCGAAGAGAAGACATCCACGAAGTATCTATAACCATCCAAATCTGCGCTCCTGCAAATACTCAAGAACAGGTACACCTGGCAGCGGACCAGGTCCTCAGAGGGACATAACAAGATACTTAAACACATGCCAATAAAGAACTGAAATAAATATCCAATGGGTCGCCTAACCGTCTAAAGTGAATGCAGTTTAAGAATAACTTTCCCAACGCGTGGGCTATCTGGCTAAAATGGGATTGGCATAGTTCTCTTGGAGATCCAGGGGCCTACAAAGGCACGACATCTTTCGAACACCGGAGGCCCGCCTGATAATAATATAATATATAGTGGTCATCATGACCGCGTATCTCCGGCGGAGCGTACGGGTTACACAAGGAAAGTGCAACGGAGCCCACACGTCTTACTTGTTGTTCTCCCCACCCCATGCTCTAAGCATGTCACATCCATGACATGATAATACCTCTAATAACTGCCCAGTCTACTAGCATGCAAAGTTTCTAACAGCAGTTATTCCTAATGCACGGCCCACACGTACAGGAGGCCAAACCTGCACGCAAGTCCGTGATCTACATGAGACTCACAACTCGTGTAACAACTGTGTCACGGCCAATGAACCTAATAATGCTATATGATAATGGGGTAGTCTCATAAACAAGGTCAATGCAAATACATAAATAAAACATACCGCGACGACACCGTCGCGCGCATTTTATATAACAGTTAAAATATATGAAAAGACAGAAAATAAAGATGCATGCAACATATGGAATAAAAATAACAGTACAATGGCAAGGTATACTTGCCTGGCAAGGAAGCTGCAATGTACCAATAACCTGCTTCAGAAATCGCGCAGAACAATCCAATATCCTATGTACACATAAATATAATATAATAGAATCATTAGTCATTACACTAGCACATACTCAACCACATTTACACTGGAATCAGGGGGTATACTAGGGGTAACACTAGTCATCTAACATAGTCAATTACGCATTGAATTACGCGGGTGTCGCGTCTTCAAGTACTGTACGAAATCAGTCAGTCAACTGACAGGTGTCTATGCCAGTACGTTAGTGTACGCAAGGCAGAAAAATTCACAAGTTCTTAGGGTCAACATGGTCAAGGTAAGTATGGGATAGTCCACGGTGTCCTTGGGTCATACAGTCTGAATATTTAGTCATAATTATCAATTAGCATTTACTTACATATATATTCATATAACTATATAATAATATAACCATTAATTTATTTTAATTTATTTAATTCTGGAATAATTACTCTAAAATCCTATTTTAATCTTATTATTCTGATTTTTATGTTAATTCCTAAATTTTGTCCAAAGAAACTGAATTTTATCAACTCGAGACTCATGGCACGCAAATCGAGGCGATCTGTTGACCAAAAAGTCAACCGATACAAACTCGACTTTCATGTATGATTTCCTGTAGATTTTAGCATTAAAAATATACTAGAATTTATGGCTCGTCTGAATTCAAATTCGTTTGGGAATTATCGCACATACAAATTTTGTATTGTGCACCGATGGTTAAATTCTAACCTAGAAGTTCTACAGAATTAACGGTATATAAATACTTCGAAATAAATTCTGGGAAAAATATATGTCGATGATCTCGACATTAGCTTTCCAAAACTTTAAACGGTTCATGATTCTGATTCCTGGTTCTCCCGAAATCGTGAAAACATTAAAACATGTCTATTTTCGGACATGCTGTGCTCTATGAATTTTCTAGAATTTAATACTAATAATTAAAAAAAACAATTTATATTATCAGAAAGCTAACCTTATTATCGTTCTAACAAAAAAAATGGAGTGTGTTTGGAGTCCGGAGCTAGGAGATATCGTCTTTTTAATTCGTCATAACTAGTAGAAAATGAGGCTGAATTTATGACAAATTTTAACTATTTTTTTGGACGAAAAAAGAGGAATTTGGGAAAGAAAAAAATATGAAGGATAAGGTATTTATAATGGTGGATACTACTTAATTAAATACGAATAGGATTGGTTAATTTGGATAGGATTATGATGAATTTAAATAAGGATCGGATATGCATGAAGTTAATTTTCTAGTAGGTTCAGGATTTGAATTAATTTAAAATAGAGTTTGAATTTATCTCAATAATTTATAATCTTAAATATAATTAAAGATAATACAAATAATTTATAAAATCTTATTAATATCTATTAACACTAAATTAGTATCTATCTAATATTAAGACTATATATAACCAAATAAATCCTAAATAATTTTAAAATCTAAATAAATTTCTTAAAATTTTAAATAAATTACAAAAAATATAATTAAATATTTTAAACTAAAATAAATATTTGGTAGGAACGACATGCAAGTATGGTCGTATAGTAAATCATAGAAGTCCTAGAAATTTATGTTTTCTAAGTTTTAATTACCAAAAATTCTAGAAAAATCTCCAAAAATCTAAAATAACCTAAAATAATTCTAAATGAATATTTATATAAGTAAATATATCAAGAAATTTATTTTCTAATTAACTAAGAGAATATTCTAAATAAATTCAACATATATAATAAATATAATAATATAAAATATACACAAAATACCTATTTTGGGTGAGGGAGTTTACAAAATTGTGATATATTTGATTATAATTAGTTATGTATATATTTTTTACTTTTCATAAAGAGTCTTGAAAATGATTTTCTATGTAATATTATCTAATTATAAATAAGAAATACTTGTAACTCATGTGGTTAAGGTGGGAGGTATTCTCCTTGGTTGGCTGAGTTCGAATTTATTTAGTGTTACTAATGATATATTTAATTTTAATAATTTTTTATGTAATATTTTTTTTCAAAATAATAAATTAATGATATATATACATACTACTTAGACGACTCATATATATATATATATATATATATATATATATGCATCCTATTATGCATCCCCAAGCATCCCTATGTTTACAACCGTTAGATCTTGTTTTAAGTCATCTAATCTTAGCCATTGATTTGAACCATTCAAATCAATGGTTAAGATTAGATGACTTAAACATGATCCAATGGTTGATAACATGGGGATGCAAAAAATTAGGGATATGGATCCCTCATATATATATAGTTCAAATCAATGATTAAGATTAGATGAGTTAAACAAGATCCGATGGTTGATAACATGGGGATGCTTGGGGATAAAAAAAATTGGGGATGTGGATCCCTCATATATATATATATATATAGAATCCGGATCAAGAGCCCCGCTTATGAAGTCCCCAAAAAGTCTCGTATTTTCTAGATGTTGGTTCATCTTTAAGTCATCTAATATTGACCGTTGATTTGATCAACGGTCAAGATTAGATGACTTAAAGCATCATCCAACGGACCACAGTGACGAGGCTTTTTGGGGACTTTATAAGCGGAGCTCTTGATCCGGATCCATATATATATATATATAAATATATTTTTGTATTTTTGCATGTATGTAGTAATAAAAATGTGTTTGATGGGAAATATTATTCTTGATGTTCTCATTAGTTTTAGTTCTTGGAGTTTTTGATTTTGATGAACGATTTTGAGTAGATCTGAGTTTTAAAGTTAGGATTTTTATGGGTTCCAAATTTTTATTTATTTTTAATCTATTAAAATATGGTATTTTAGAAAAATAGTTTTTTTTTTTTGGTTGATGGAGCACTTTATTTCGAGCATTTTGGCTTTTGTTTCACTTGATTCGGAGTTAAAATAAAGTTTTTATGAAGAAAACAAAATTTTGATTTTGGAGCTTTTTCGCCATGGCTGAACTTGTTGTCGAAAGAAGACGAAGTTTACATGTGGCCAGTATTTTATGTGGCCGAGAGTTCTATGCGGCCTGGCTTTCATGCGGCATGGACTCTTTGCCACATATGTCACCAGCATGCATCCATCTTGTTGGATGTATGACTGATCATTACACAAAGTATTCTGAAGCTAAGTGCTTAAAAAAGTCCTAAGTGATAGAACTCCTTAGGTTTCACTTGCTGAATGAATGAAAAATTCGCTAAGTCCAAGCGACATCTATGCGGCAAGCAGAGCGTGTGACAAGCAGACTTATACGGCCTGATCCTATGCGGCCCTTTCTCTTCTGGATGCATAACTCTGTTTTGCCCTTGCATATTTTTTATGAGTTTATCTTTTCTTCCTGACACTTTATGTCTTGTCACAACCATCACGTCAAGTCACTTCTCTGACTTGTAATTAATGACCATCACTCAGCACTTGTTCCAAGAAGTGGACTCTGCCTTGACCATTATGCGGCCTTGACCTATGCGGCTTGACTCTTATGAGGCCTGACCCTTATGCGGCACTGACCTCTATGCGGCCTTGACCTATGTGACATTGATCCTATGCGTCCCTGATCCTATGTGGCCCTATGTACATGATTTATTGATTTCCTTGGTTTGATAGTTTATTGGATTTTGTGTTTCCATGCATGATATTGATGATTATAAATGTATGAGAACTAAGTGACCATGTGTTAGACCTGACCATATATATCCTAGTTGATACTTCTTTCGCATCGAGTATGCCACATGATTTTACCTGTGCACAAAAATGTGACAACCTTGCTAGATGTAACATGACTATGCGACTCTTAACCTAGTTAATATAGTTAGCTGACCGGCTGATAGGCCTGGTATCTTGACCTGATTTATTGTATCTGTACTAATATATTTTATTTCTTGAACGTGATTATCGTCTCACTGGTAGCCTACATATGCATTAAGATGCAACTTGATCATACTAAGTGTACATGCTACGCGTTTTATTTTTCCTGGCATGGGCATAGTGATTGGTTAGTAACCATAGCGTGGTTAGGATATCTGTTTGATTGATTTATTATATTACGCTTGGAGGAATCTAGATTTGGCTTTGGAGCAATAATGTGGATTCATATTGAGCGTATATATACCACGGTACGTCATCTATGGAGGATAACCGTGTAACCACGACACGATATTCTAATAACTGTAGGATAATTAAGTAACTAAACTTGCAGAGCATTAGGAGGGAATAGAATCTCGAGATCATGCGTGGTTGCTACCGTTAGGACATATGTCCTAGGGCGTCATATTGGTCCCCAACGGATACTGTATATTGTGTACAGTAGTAGAGTGCAGTATCTGACTATATTATATACTATTACCTGATTACTTGCACGGTAGCCTTACGAGGGACTGGTTCTTACATACTATATGCTATGCGTTTAATGGCTCGGCCAGCCTGTCTCACCATCAGTATGATATGAGGATTCCAATATTGCATTATTTTGTTGAGATAACTCAGAATCTACATAACAAGCCGTATGATTGATTGACGGATTAAAAAGTGTATGTGATGGTAGTCTAGGGACATGAATTATTGTGGTACAACAGTTCAACACTTATCCTTGTTTGGTTGTAGGGTTGCACCAATGTGTCATAATAGGTCATGTATCGAGCTAATATTATACCTATATCTTAGCTTGTATTATGGCATGTGTGTTCTGGATTAATATTGATATGTTATATCTTTATCGTGTTCATAATTGGTGAGTCGTAACCTGTCTCGGCGTAGTGTGACACCTTTTGTCCTTGTTTGGTTATAGATGTGTCCTACTGCTCCGATGAAAGGTCATACGCTTACAATTGTGGCACAGATTCCTATTTTATGTACTTATTAGTTTTATTTCATTTACTTGTGCTACTTTGTGGTACTTGCTATCGGGGCCTGAGCCCGCTAGTTTTGTTTGGCCAGGTTTAGTAGCAAAGCCCGATGATCCTATCATATATCTGACCGATGACGCACACCAGGAGGATGTCCGCCGAGAAACTTGAGTGGATTTTTCTTTTCCACTATGAGTATCATTTTGTATTACCTTTTGGCATTTAGCCGACGACACTTGTTAGCCGATTTATCTGGACATTAGTTCCTTAACATGATTGTATATTATTAGACCACGACTGACTTACAATTATGTACTCTTGTAATCTCCATATCCTGAAATTCTAGCTTAAATATTGTTATTAGGTTAATTTGGGGCTATTGGAATTTTTTCACAATTTTTGGTTAATTAGAACTAGTAACACTAATTTCCTAGGACTTTTAAGAATTTATTTTAGTGTCAAACATAATTAAAAATATCCCAAACTTTTATTTTAGGGTCTAAATAATCAAATATATTTTCAAGAATTTTTTGGGACTTTTAAGAGTATTTTTGTTATTTATTGGGAGTTATTTAGGCTAAAACTAATTAAATAAATAATTTTAGGTAATTAAAAATTTATTTACTAATTAATTATCCAGTCATCTCTAGTCCTACCTAGTCAGCCAGAGCTGGGGCCCGCACATCAGCGATTGGACGGAGACAGCGAGCCCTGCTGCCAGTCGTGGGAGCGCACCCACGTGGGTCACTCAGTCAGAGCAGGACTCGGACTCGTAGGCCAAGCCGAGCTCCATACTGAATCCGAGCCGGGTTAACCCAGATCCGTCCGATTTTGGGCTGGATGCCGTGGATCTTCGCCAGATGTCAAAACCGAGCGGCTGCAGCCGCGGCTAGCCCCCTCTTTCTGCCTATACATACATACATATATATATATATATATATATATATATATATATATATATATATATATATATATATATATATATATATATATATATATATATATATATATATATATGCAGAAAGAGGGGGATTGTCATCTAGGGTTCTTAGATCTTCCAGAAGCTATTGCGGATAGCTCCAGACTCCAAATGCATCACAGTTGCTTGCGTTAGAATTTTATTGAGGTTAGTTTTCTGAATATGTAAATTGTTTCATAAAATTTAGAGTATTAAATTTTGGAAAATTCGTAGAGCACAACATGTCCAAAAATAGATGCGTCTTGGTGTTTTTGCAATTTTGGGAGAACTAGGGATCTGAATCATAAACTATTTAAAGTTTCGGAAAACTAACATCGAGAACATCGACATATGTTTTTTCTAGAATTTAATTTGAATTATTTCGGTGCTGTTAATTCTGTAGAACTTCTAGGTTAGCAATCAACCACCGTTGCACAATATGATTTTGTATGTGCAATAGTTTTCAAACGAATTCGAATCCGAATGAGCCATAAATTCTAGCATATTTGTGACACTAAAATATACAGGAAATCATGTATGAAAGTTGAGTTTGTATTGATTGACTTTTCGATCAACAGATCGTCTCGATTTGCATGCCATGAGTCTCGAGTTGATAAAATTGGGTTCTTTGGACAAAATTAAGGAATTCACCTAAAATTTAGAATAAAAAAATTAATATAGGATTTAGAGTAATATTTCCAGAGTTAAATAAATTAAAATAAATTATCCCTTGACATGGTAACATATCATACGTAGAATTTGGACTCTGAATTGGGACCTGACTGTACCACAGTTAAGGACCACATGCAAGTATATTTTTGTGATTACTATCAGTGCTTGATTGTCTCTATAATACATGCTTAGTATTGATTATTTGATTCTCGACACTTGTTCCACGGATTAGTATGATGGATTCTTGTTATGAGATACGTGACAGTTGTGGATTATTGTTATTTCTTCGTGACTGGTTCAAAATCCTTGTTGTACTCATGGGGAGGGGAAATTTTTAGTGGATGTATGAACTATCCTTTCCATACCATGGTCTTACTAAAATAATAGCAGCCATGAATGACACATGTGGTTTGCCAAATTTTACCCTTAGCCGTTCACATGTCAATAAGGTATTTCAAATCACGTAGTGTAGTTTATTCCTATCTGTTCTTCCATACATTGCAGTTATTTCCTATGTTTCTTGGAGATATTGTACTACATTTTTGCCATGACAGGACTTCAGTATTTAGTTATTCTGGTTGCCTTATTATGATTTCAGTTTTATTGCTATCCTATATTCTTTACTATTTATTGTCTTATAGCTTCTACCATGTATTGGAACTATTTTTAATATGATGTACTCATTTCTTTTCTGACTGGATAACTATATTTTAGGTGACTACAATGAGGATGCGATTCCTACACATTATGGATCGTATGCTAGCGACATAACTGAGCCTGATCTTGCCCTTCAGGAGGATCAGGGAGAGCTATCAACTCAAACCCCATCTACAATGGAGTAGTTTAGTAGAGTAATGGTTTTATTAGTTATTTTAGATCGGATTGTTCTCCGACAATTTTATAGAGTATTTTGAATTTTGTTCCTTGGATATTCAATTTTTTTGGAGACTTCTTGGACCCGCATCGAGACTATTATTTATTAATTATCTCTGGTGTATTCATTTAATATAGCGCATGTGATTGAGTATAGTATGGAGGTATATATGTTATGATTTGTAGATTATACTTGTGTCTTATTTTATAGCGTTCTACTGTTGACACTACGGCGTAGGCTAGACGTACTCATGACTCGTGCCCAAATTCAGGGTATGGGTTGTAACACATTTTTTATGGTGGTCCATGCAGGTCAGGTTTCGCACAAGGTTACGAACTCATAGTGGTACTCAAGTTAGATATATGATTGTGAGCCTGCCATAGGATATATATACTAGGAATAGGAAAATACTCAATCACAATTAGGGATCCCATATACTCAACTTGCTAACCCTTATTAATTCCTTCCGAGCTATCGGACCTCTTTCATAGTTGATTGTCCTTCTTGAATACTACCTTATCTAGTGCCATATCAATTGAATTCTTATTGTTTTTAACCTTTCAGAATGCCACCCAAGACTAGAGCGCGCGATTCTAGAGCCAATGGTGCTCTCTCCACACCACATGCATCGCAGGAGGCCTCATCAGCTGGATCGGAGATTCTTCCTCCTCCTTCTTAGATATTACACGAGATCTTCAGAAGCATGATGGAGGCTCAAAAATCTTAAGCAGAGGTCCAGAGGCAGCAGACAAAAATATTGAGGGTAGGAATAAAAAATGCCCAATAGGTTGCCTTAGCAGCCATGGAGAGGGTTGCCCAGTAACCACAACAGCAGGCCGCTCAACCGAAGGTGGGTAACATCCAGAACTTCAAGAAGATGGAGCCTTGGACGTTCAAGGGGACAGAGGGAATCCTCTACACTGATGAGTGGCTCAAGGATATCGAGCAGATCATGAGAGTTTTCTATTTTTTCGAGGACCTGAAGATTGAGGTTGTTGGCTTACAGCTTCACGACATTGCTCGTACTTGGTTTAAAAATGAGCCTAGAATTGCAGATCCAAACCTGACTTGGAAGCCGTTCAAGGGCCTTTTTAAGAGAAAATTCTTTCATGCAATAGCCAAAGGGGTTCTGGAGAAGCAATTCCAGAACTTGGAGCAGAACGGGATGACCGTGGATGAGTATGCTACATAATTCGACAGGCTGAGCCTATTCGCAGAGTACATGGTAAGGGACCCGGAGGATAGAGCTAGACAATTCAGAGAGGGCTTGAACTAAGAGGTCAAGGTCCACATTGCTTTGGCTTATACGACTTTTGCTAACATATTGGAAGAGGCTCAAAGGGTCAAGGTGGATATGGGTCTTCGGACCAAGAGGAACAGGGAAGCTATCGGCGATGGTAGCAGTCAGGGGCAGGCAAAGCGTCCATAATTTTAGCCAAGGACCTTTCCATAACAGTAATAGCAACAATACCATGCCCCAGTCTGAGCCCCGGCTCAACAGATGCAGCTACCGCAAAGGCAAGTGCAACAAGCTTCCCTTTGTAACTATTACAAGAAGCCAGGACACACATGGAAATTCTACAGGAAGAGATTCGGTGTGTGCTTATTCTATGGATCTCTTGTGCATCAAATGACAGAGTATCCTACCACACCTCCTATAGGTGGAGCTTTAGCCCAAAGAGGACCAGTTGGACCGCAAGTGGGCCCTCAGCCAAGAGGACCCCCACTTCCTACGCAACAATAATATTTTGCCCAGCACCACCTAAGGGGGTTACCTCCAAAGGATAGAGCTTTTGCCATGACTGTAGGGTGATGTGATAGCAGGTTCTATTCTTCTCGATTATATTCCTATTATTGCCTTATTTGATTCTGGTGTATCGCATAGCTTCATATCTGTATCATTTATGCTTATGCATAGTTTAGTAACAAAACCCTTGAGTAGGAGTTGCAAGATCACGACTGGTGGCGGTATTATCCTAGTTAGTGATACTTGTAAGGGCCATCGTGTTTCCTTGGGAGGCCATGAATTGGATGGTAGTTTACTCGTAATGCCACTTTCGAGATTTGACATTATCCTCGGAATAGATTGGTTGAGTATGCACCATGCTAGCATAGACTGTCGTGGAGGATGTATACTGTTCCGCTCTCCAGGAGAGCCAGAATTTGAGTTTGTTAGGGGAGGAGTTGAGCAGAATGATAGGATTATTTGTGGAGACATGGTAGTAGAGAAGGACTTCTCACACCCTATTTTTGCAGAGTTTCTAGACGTATTTCCTGATGAGCTACCAAGATTTCCCCCGGACAGAGATCTTGAATTTTTTATTGACTTAGTGCCTAGAGCAGAGCCGGTGTCACAACATGTCTACAGGATCAACAACAAAGAGCTGGCAGAACTGAAGAAGCAGGTTGATAAATTGTTAGACAATAATTTCATTAGATCGAGTTTCTCGCCTTAGGGAGCCCTGGTCTTATTTGTACTAAAGAAAGATGTGTCAGTGCAAATGTTCATTGATTACAAGGCT
This sequence comes from Iris macrosiphon, assembly GCA_036927795.1. NCBI lineage: Eukaryota > Viridiplantae > Streptophyta > Magnoliopsida > Asparagales > Iridaceae > Iris > Iris macrosiphon. The sequence goes on along the minus strand of JAYESA010000011.1, from coordinate 71,088,868 downwards.
CTGAACAACCTCACCATCAAAAACAAATATCCACTACAAAGGATAGATGATCTTTTTGATCAGTTGAGAAGTACGAGGGTATTTTTGAAGATTGATTTGAGGTCTGACTATCATTAGTTAAAGGTGAAGAAGGAAGATATTCTAAAAACTGTATTTCAGACAAGATATAGCCAATATGAGTTTATGGTGATGCCATTTGGGTTGACTAATTCCCTGACAGTCTTAATGAACTTGATGAACAAGATGTTCCACCAGTACCTAGACAAGTTCATAGTAGTATTCATAGATGATATTCTTATCTATTTGAAGACACCGGAAGAGCATGAGAAGCATCTAAGGATTATGCTAGAGTCCCTTCGGAAGGAGAAGCTCTATGGAAAAATCTTAAAATGTGAGTTCTTCCTGGATAAGGTAGAGTTCCTTAGGCTTCTTAGGATTGGCCGGATATTACAGAAAATTTATGAAGGATTTTTCTTGGATCGCAGAGCCATTGACTGCGAGCCATTGACTAGACTCACTCGGAAGGATGTGTAGTTCATGTGGACCAAAGAATGTCAGGCTGTATTGAATGAGCTAAAGAAGAGGTTGACCACAGCGCCTGTTTTGACGGTACCATTGGGGACGAGCGGATTTGTCATTTATAGCGATGCATCGGGGAAGGGCTTGGGATGTGTTCTAGAGCAAAACAAGAAGGTGGTGGCGTATGCTTCTAGACAGTTACGGCAACATGAGAAAAACTATCCCACTCACGACTTAGAATTAGCAGTGGTAATCTACGCTCTAAAGCTGTGGAGACATTATCTGTATAGAGAGCGTATGAAAATATACACTGACCACAAGAGCTTGAAGTACGTCTTTACGCAAAAAGAGCTAAATTTGAGGCAGCGCAGGTGGCTAGAACTAATGAAGGATTTTAATATTTACTACAGTATTGTTTGAAATAAACAATGTGTTAGGTTTATACGAAACCTTTTTGTTTACAAACGAAAAAAGAGAAAAGTACAATAAATCCTATACGAGGATATTAAGTACAATCAAATAATTCTGGGGAAGTATTGCTATAGAAGTCTGATATGCAGTTGATCACTTTGTTCCTTGGACTACACGATGATGAAGAAGTGCTGTAGAAGAAGCTTCAAACTTTCTCTGAACTGAAGGAAAAAGCTAGTCAAAGAAAAGTTGCAGGTAGGATTCAACTCAATTTGAATACAAAACACTATCAAAGGTAATATGGACATGATAGGTTTTGAAGTTTCAAATTAGTTAAACATATCTATTCAGAGGTCATATGAACATGATAGAATATGATTCCTCCTCTTCCTTCTTTCTGATCTCTGTGCCTCCTTTACGCTGCGGTTATGACAACTGCTACCCACGTTCAAATAATCTTCTGAATCTGCGTGTGACACGTATCCCTTTATAAGGTAACGTGTATAACTGCTTCTCGGAGATCATGGCATGCAAGCCACGTAGGTAACTTCCCCTGCGTAAAACTTGATGATAATAGATAACCAGCATAAAATAGCCATTTATCCTTCACGACTGAGGTCTTGAGCGTATTCTGGGCTAAATAGCCTTATCACGTACCTTTGCAAATATAGCCGAGTTGGCGTATTTCGAGGAGATAGCATACGGCGTACTCCTATAATTAAAAATAGCCTGGTTGGCGTAAAATGCAAGGATGATGATGTGAGCGTATTAGTCACAGTCTTAGCTTTTCCAGTCAATTATCCATCACGACTGAGGTCTTGAGCATATTCTGGACTAAATAGCCTTATCACATACCTTTGCAAATATAGCCGAGTTGGCGTATTTCGAGGAGATAGCATACGGCGTACTCCTATAGTTGAAAATAGCCTGTTGGCATAAAATGCAAGGATGGTGATGTGAGCGTATTAGTCACAATTTTAGCTCTCTCAGTCATGACAAAATCTAAAGAATAGAACAAAATCTCGTGCATTAAATGCAGAGATATGCCTCCATCTCGTGTATTAAATATAGAGATATGCCTCGAGCTCTGTATGAGAAACAGCTTTTGACGTGGCATCTGATTTTGTCTTATCTTGAGCGTAAAAACTTATTTCTGGGTCTCTGTGCAAAAATCATCATCACAACCGTTCTTTACGTAGGAAGGTATAGCAACCTTTTACGCCAAACAGCCTTGAAGTTTCTGCTTTACACAGACAGCTCTGAAGCTTAGCTTTACGCGGACAGCTCTGAAGCTCAGCTTTACGCGGACAGCTCTGAAGCTATATTTTATGCAGAGAGTGACTTCATGTATGTTGGAGGTTTTGACTGTAAAAATATGCGAACAATTTCCCAACATATTTCATGCTTCTACAAGACCCCCTTCAAAGTTTTCGGACTTGGCTAAGTCTGGAATACTTTGAATAAGAAGCATAAAATCGGCACATATTCACTATCCGCCTCTTTTTGCTAAGTTCGTCAGGTTGGTGTATGTGGGGATGATAGCTCAGAGATGACATAGACGTGAGCTGATCAATGGCCATACCGAGAGGTTATGTACGGTCCTGAGGACATCCCACTGGAGGATTTTTGATATACCTATTACCCTGTTGCACACTTTGGGGTATGAGTAATAGATTTTAAATAAACCCTATCAGAGGTAATATGAATGTGATAAATTTTGTGGACTTATCACGACTGGCATACTCCGGATTGGGTACGGGTGATAAGTTGAAACGACTAGCCCTATCAGGGGTTATGTGAACATGATAGTAGAAAGTCGAAGAGAAGAACTTTAATCAGAGGTAATATGGACATGGAAAAGTTATTATTCTGTAGGGAAAGTGGAGAAATGTAGTTCAAAGAAAATGTGAACATGAACTGACTTTTTCTCTGCTGGGGAAAAGAAAAGTAGTTCCGAGGTAATGCAGACTTGAACTATTCAATTCCATTGAGGATATCCCACCGGGGGTTTTTGGGTAGACCTATTACTTCTTGTGCATGTTAGTGCAAGTAATAGGTTTGCGACAGGCCCTGCCAGAGATAGTTTTTGTGGACATAACACCGCTGGTGTACCTTGGTGAGGACGAGTGATAAGCGAAGATGACAACCGATATCAGAAATAATATGAACGTGATGATCGATAGCGAAAACCAGGAATGTTTGCTCAGAGGTCACTTGGACATGGCAAACTCAGCCGGGGAGAAATGTTAGGACAATAGTTCAGAGGTAATATGGACGTGAACTAATATCTGAGATACTCACTGGGGAGTGGTTTGCTGAGTGTGGTCTATCCAAGAATGAAGATAAACCTGAGGGTTGATCCGTTGAGGAGATTGGTAGGACGATAGCTCAGAGATAATATGAACATGGCTAACGTCTAACGAGATTGGTTTTAGTGGTCACTACGAGAGTGTGCAAGTGGACCTGAGGAATGCTCCGCTGGGGAAATTTATGGGATGACAACTCAGAGGTAACATGTACATGGCTAGCTCGGTCAGGAAAAATATTAGGGCAGCAGTTCAGAGGTAATATGGACGTGAACAAATGTCCGAAAAATTCACTGAGGAGTGATTTGTTGAATACGGTCTATCCGAACATGAAAATAGACCTAAGGATTGCTCTGTTGGAGAAATTGGTGGGACGACAGCTCAGAGGTAACATGTACATGGCTAGCGTCTAACGAGATTGGTTTTTTGAGTGGCCACTGCGGCAGTGTGCGAGTGGACCTAAGGAATGCTCCACTGGGGAAATTTATGGGACGATAGCTCAGAGGTAATAGGTACATGGCTAGCGCTACTAGGGAGGATATGAGGGTAGTAGTTCAGAGGTAATGTGTACGTGAACTAATGGCCAAGAGAATGTAGATGAACCTGAGGGTTGGTTAATCCGCTGGGGAGATCGTTAGAATGATAGCTCAGAGGTAAATGTGAACATGGCTAGCATCTAACAGTATTGGTTTAGGTGGTATGTCTACCCCCATACGTAGTTGAGTCGGAGGACCAGGTGATCGATACTCAAATAGGAAAGTTTGCTCAGAGGTAAGATGAACATGGCAAACTCTTGGGTTATGGACTTATTACCCATGGCGTACCTTAAGTACGAGTAATAAGCTGAAATGACTAGCACTATCAGGGGTTATGCGAACGTGATAGTAGAAAGTTGAAAAAAGTAGAACTTTACTCAGAGGTAATATGGACATGGAAAAGTTCTGAAAAATATCTTACTCACAGGTAATATGGACATAGTAAGATATTATTCTGTGGGGATAGTGGAGAGACGTAGTTCAGAGGTAATATGAACATGAACCGACTTTTTTCTCTGTTGAAGAAAATAAGGATAGTTCAGAGGTAATATGGACTTGAACAATTCGTTTCCATTGCGGGCATCCCACAAGGGGGGTTTGGTGGACCTATTACTTCTTGTGCACGAGAGTATAAGTAATAAGTTCGAGATAAAAACCCTATCAGAGGTAATATGGTCATGATAGGTTTTATGGACTTAACACCGCTGGCGTACCTAAATTTAAGCACGGGTGATAAGTTGAGATGACGACTGATGATAGTCGTAGGGAGAGGTTTGCTCAGAGGTCACTTGGACATGGCAGACTCTCGGGAGAGGATGAAAGCTCAGAGGTGACGTAGACATGAGCTGATCAATAGCTATACCATGAGGATATCCCACTGGAGGATTTTTGGTGGATTTATTACTTCTTGCGCGCGAGAGTATAAGTAATAAATTTTACTAAGTGTCGTTTATCCGAAAAATGAGGATAGACCTGAAGGTTGCTCCACTGGGGAGATTGATGGAACGATAGCTCAGAGGTAATATGGACATGGCTGATTTTGTGGATTTAACACCTCTGGCGTACTTAGAGTTAAGTACGGGTGCTAAGTTGAGATGACAACCGATATCAGAGGTAATATGGACATAATAATCGATAGCCGAACCTAGAAGATTTGCTCAGAGGTAATATGGACATGGCAAAATTTTGTGAACTTAACACCACTGGCGTACGTAGAATTAAGGACGGGTGCTAAGTTGAGATGATAACCGATATCAGAGGTAATATGGACATGATAATCAATAGCCGAACCTGGAAGGTTTGCTCAGAGGTAATATGGACATGGCAAACTTTTGTGAACTTAACACCACTGGCGTACTTAGAATTAAGTACAAGTGCTAAGTTGAGATGACAACCGATATCAGAGGTAATATGGACATGATAATCGATAGCCAAACTTGGAAGGTTTGCTCAAAGGTAATATGGACATGGCAAACTTTTGTGAACTTAACACCACTGGCGTACTTAGAATTAAGTACGGGTGCTAAGTTGAGATGACAACCGATATCAGAGGTAATATAGACATGATAATCGATAGCCGAACCTGGAAGGTTTGCTCAGAGGTAATATGGACATGGTTGATTTTTGTGAACTTAACACCACTGGCGTACTTAGAATTAAGTACGGGTGCTAAGTTGTGATGACAACCGATATCAGAGGTAATATGGACATAATAATCGATAGCCAAACCTGGAAGGTTTGCTCAGAGGTAATATGGATATGGCAAACTTTTGTGGCCTTAACACCACTGGCATACTTAGAATTAAGTACGGGTGCTAAGTTGAGATGACAACCGATATCAGAGGTAATATGGACATGATAATCGATAGCCGAACCTGAAAGATTTGCTCAGAGGTAATATGGACATGGCAAATTTTTGTGAACTTAACACCACTAGCGTACTTAGAGTTAAGTACGGGTGCTAAGTATGGTCTATCCAAAAATGAGGATAGACCTGAAGGTTGCTCCGCTGGGGAGACTTTGGGGACTCAGCATCCGGTACTTCTTGAGGGAGAAAATTGCCAAATTGGAGTGAGATCATATTTTCAAAGTGATAACTTTGGCGTCGATCAACTCCTGGATTTTTCTTTTCAGTACATAATATGCCTTTGTGGGGTGATGAATGTAGCGATGAAAGAGACAATATTTTGGGTCATCGACCTTGTCTGCCTTTTCAGGGTATCTGATGTTGGGTAGCCAAAGTTTATTTTTTTCATCAATATATTAAAGATTTTAATGATGTCATCATCATTGAAGGAGAAAGTCCCCATTGGATTTAGGGCTTCTGATACCTGAGTAGTACGGTCCTCAGGGAAGATGGTCATAGTTGATTCATCTTCGGACTCAAAGGAGATACTACTCTCAGTTTCAGATGATGCTCTGACTATTCGAGGGTGACTACCCCTACACATGTCATTGTCTGGTTCTTGGGAATCACCGTCCTCATGGCATAACGGGTTGGTGTGGATCATCAGAAGATTGATACTCCCGGCTTGCAGAGTTACTGCGGGTCTTGAGGTTAGCAGGACCATGTTTGCCTTGAGGGCCAGAGTTTGCATTGTGGCACTCATGGTGTGCATCATTACCTCAAGAGCATCGAGTCGTTGGCGATCGCTGAGCCCTTCCGCCTTGGGTTCTTGAGTCGCACTGTCCTCAGGGAAGACGGTCATAGTTGCATCATCTTCAGACTCAAAGAAGATGCTACTCTCAGTTTCAGATAATACTCTGACTATTCGAGGGTGACTCCCCCTTATCATGTTATTGTCTGTTCCTTTGATGTGGTCAAAGGGTACATCTGCCTCATCATAGACGGAAGATGTAATTTTACGCGCAGGGCGTGTTTGAAATTTCCCAATTGGCACTGAGGCATTGCCAAAAGTTGTGTCTACCATGTCACAGACGGGAGACGAAGGTTTACACGCAGTGCGTGTTTGGGACTTCTGGATTGGCACTGAGGCATTGCCAGAAGTTGTGTCTACCACATCACAGACGGGAGATGAAGGTTTACGCGCAGGACATATTTGAGATTTCTGGATTGGCACTGAGGCATTGCCAGAAGTTTTATCTATCACGTCACAGACGGGAGACAAAATTTTACGTATAGGGTGTGTTGGTTGTGTTGTCACAACTTTGTTGATCAGTGAGTGAGAACTTGCAGGAAGGGTAGAGGACGTCTTAGGCATCCATACTTTACGTAGCTTCCTGTTGTTATGGACAGAGGAGGAATGAGAACTACCCCCTGCATGAAGCATATCTTCATAGGCAGATTGGTCGAACTGGACGACCAAAGTCTTCTTCGTCGATCCGATGGATACAACATCGTGTTGAGCAATTGCTTTCTCATCAGAGGAGAAAGTTTTCCCCAGTAGAGTCACCATTTTGTTTGAAATAAACAATGTATTAGGTTTATACGAAACCTTTTTATTTAGAAACAAGAAAAGAGAAAGTACAATTAATCCTATACGAGGATATTAAGTACAATCAAATGATTCTGGGAAAGTATTGCTATAGAAGTCTGATCTGCGGTCGATCACTTTGTTCCGTGGACTACACGATGATGAAGAAGTGCTGTAGAAGAAGCTTCAAACTTTCTCTGAACTGAAGGCAAAAGCCAGTCAAAGGAAAGTTGCTGGTAGGATTCAACTCAATTTGAATACAAAACACTATCAGAGGTAATATGGACATGATAGGTTTTGAAGTTTTAAATTAGTTAAACATATCTATTCAGAGGTCATATAAACATGATAGAATATGATTCCTCCTCTTCCTCCTTTCTGATCTCTGTGCCTCCTTTATGCTTCGGTTATGACAACTGCTACTCACGTTCAAATAATCTTCTGAATCTGCGTGTGACACGTATCCCTTTATAAGGTGACGCGTATAACTGCTTCTCGAAGATCATGGCATACAAGCCACATAGGTAACTGTCCCTGCATAAAACTTGATGATAATTGATAACCAGTGTAAAATAGCCAATTATCCTTCACGACTGAGGTCTTGAGCATATTTTGGGCTAAATAGCCTTATAACGTACCTTTGCAAATATAGCCGATGTGGCGTATTTCGAGGAGATAGCATACGACGTACTCCTATAGTTGAAAATAGCCTGGTTGGCGTAAAATGCAAGGATGGTGATGTGAGCATATTAGTCACAGTCTTAGCTTTCCCAGTCAATTATCTATCACGACTGAGGTCTTGAGCGTATTCTGGGCTAAATAGCCTTATCTCGTACCTTTGCAAATATAGCCGAGTTGGCGTATTTCGAGGAGATAGCATACGGCGTACTCCTATAGTTGAAAATAGCCTGGTTGGCATAAAATACAAGGATGGTGATGTGAGCGTATTATTCACAGTTTTAGCTCTTCCAGTCATGACAAAATCTAAAGCATAGAACAAAATCTCGTGCATTAAATGCAGAGATATGCCTCCATCTCGTGCATTAAATGCAGAGATATGCCTCGAGCTCTGTACGAGAAACAGCTTTTGATGTGGCATTTGATTTTGTCTAATCTTGACCGTAAAAACTCATTTCTGGGTCTTTGTGCAAAAATCATCATCACAGCCGTTCTTTATGCAGGAAGGTATAGCAACCTTTTATGCCAAACAACCTTGACGTTTCTGCTTTACACAGACAGCTCTGAAGCTCAGCTTTACGCGGACAGCTCTGAACTTTACGTGGGCAGCTCTGAAGCCATATTTTACACCAAACTGCCCTGAAGCTCTGCTTTATGCGGACAACTCTGAACTTTACGCGGGCAGCTCTGAAGCCATATTTTACGCAGAGAGTGACTTCATGTATGTTGGGGGTTTTGACTGTAAAAATACGCGAACAATTCTCCAGCATATTTCATGCTTCTACAAGTATCATCCAGGGAAGGCTAACGTAGTTGCCGATGCCTTGAGCAGATATCCAGTAGCAATGTACTTGACAACGGATCATCACTTATTAGCAGACTTGGATAGCCTGGGCATTAAGGTTATTATTCCAAGAGTGGAGACGCAGACGATGGGCATGTAGATTTAGTCGGGGTTGATGGTGAATATCCGAGAGACACAGTACCAGGATGATGGTCTGCGAAGCCTCAGAGCTCAGGTGCAGGCAGGATTGATGGAGGACTTCGCTATTGCTGAGAATAGTTCACTAAGGCACAGGACTAGATTATATGTGCCTAGTAGGGACCTGCGGGAAGGGATCATGCAGGAGGCTCATCGTTCCCAGTATTTTACATATCCAGGAGCTATAAAGATGTATAAGGACCTGAGGAAACACGTGTGGTGGTATGGGATGAAGCGAGAGGTAGCATGTTTTGTCTCCAGATGTTTAGTGTGCCAGCAGGTCAAAGCCGAGAGGCAGAGACCAGGAGGATTGCTACAGCCACTACAAATTCTTGAGTGAAAATGGGAACATATCACGATGTATTTCATTTTTGGACTTCCATGCACTCCAGGAAGGAAGGACACGATTTGGGTCATTGTTGACAGGCTGACCAAATCATTCCACTTTTTGTCATTCCACGATTTGGGTCATTGTTGAGAAGCTCATCGATTTATATGTGAGACAGATAGTCAGGCTGCATGGAGTTCCAGTAAGCATCATCTCCGATCACGATAGCAGATTTATGTCCCACTTTTGGAGGAGTTAGTAGGCTAGTTTGGGTATCCAACTCAAATTTAGCACTACTTACCACCCTTAAACAGATGGACAATCAGAGAGGACTATTCAGACACTCGAGGATATACTTCGGATATGTGTACTAGATTTTGGTGCCTCATGAGAGGATCATCTTCACCTAGTAGAGTTTGCATACAACAACAGCTATCGGGCCAGTATCGAGATGTCTCTTTTCGAGGCTCTGTACGGTAGGAGATGTCGGACTCCATTGTCTTGGGATGACGTAGGTAAAAGAGTACTATTAGGACCAGAGATTGTAGTTGATGCTGCAAAAAAAGTGAAGCAGATTAGAGAAAAACTTTGTGTGGCTTAGGACAGACAGAAGCAGTGGGTCGATAGCTGTCGGAGACCGTTAGAGTTTATGGTATAAATTTATTTATTTAAATATCGATTACGTTCTTAGATTATGCATTAAGTTCTTGTTTTGGCATAAGTTGGCGACTTAGTGTTCTTGAGGATATCTCCGACACGTGGTATGATTCATTTCGGTGGAGATGGAAGGCCTAGTCCAAGATTCATCGAACCTTTCAATATTCTGGAAAAGGTCGGGACAGTAGCCTATCGACTAGCCTTGCCGCCTACATTCGAAGGAGTACACAACGTCTTCCATGTGTCCCAGCTGAGGCGATACATGGTAGATCCTAGCCATGTATTAGATCATTCAGAGTTTGAGGTTGGACCGAGTCTTCGCTATCCAAAGCAACCGGTGGAGATCCTAGACCGTAGAGATAAAGTGCTTCGTAACCAAGTAATTTCCATGGTTCGCGTCGCCTAGAGGCATCACTCTCCTGGTGAATCCATGTGGGAAAGAGAGGACGAGATACGAGAGCATTACCCCTATCTTTTTGCACCATAAGGCATTTTCATTCTTGTACTTGTTCTGCCGTAAATTTCGAGGACAATTTTTTTAAGGGGGATAGACTTGTAACCTCCATATGCTGAAATTCTAGCTTAAATGTTGTTATTAGGTTAATTTGGGGCTATTAAATTTTTTCTATAATTTTTGGTTAATTAAAACTAGTAACACTAATTTTCTAGAACTTTCAAGAATTTATTTTAGTGTCAAACATAATTAAAAATATCTCAAACTTTTATTTTAGGTTCTAAATAATCAAATATATTTTCTAGAATTTTTTGGAAATTTTTTGAGTATTTTTGTTATTTATTGGGAGTTAAAAATGATTAAATAAATAAGTTTTGGTAATTAAAAACTCATTTACTACTTAATTACCCAGTCGGCTCTAGTCATACCCAGTCAGCCAACGTTGGGGCTCGCACGTCAGCAGTTGGACGGAGACAGCGGGCCCTGCTGCCAGTCGTGGGAGCGCACCCACGCGGGTCACTCAGTCCAAGCTGGACTCGGACTCGTAAGACGAGGCAAGCTCCAGGCTGAATTCGAGCGGGGCTAACCCAGATCCGTCCGATTTTGGGCGGGATGCTCTGGATCTTCGCCAGGTGTCCAAGCCGAGCGGCTGCAGCCGCGGCTAACCCCCTCTCTCGGTATATATATATATATATATATATATATATATATATATATATATATATATATATATATATATATATATATATATATATATATTAGTTTAGGTTTTCGTCTTTTCTGTCGAATTAATTTTAGAGAGAGAGAGAGAAGGGGTTGGGGGATTGTCATCTAGGGTTCTTCGATCTTCCAGAAGCCATTGCGGATAACTTCGGCCACCAAACGTATTCCAGTTTCTTGCGTAAGAACCATATTGAGGTTATTTTTCTGAATATTTAATTTGTTTCACAAAATTCAAAGTATTAAATTCTGAAAAATTCGTAGAGCACAACATATCCAAAAATAGACGCATCTCGGTATTTTTGCGATTCTGGGAGTATCAGGGATCCGAATCATGAATCGTTTGAAGTTTCGAAAATCTAACGTCGAGACCATCGACCTATGTTTTTCCAAAATTTAATTCAAATTATTTTTGTACTATTAATTCTGTAGAACTTCTAGGTTAGCAATCAACCACCGTTGCACAATACAATTTTCTATGTGCACTAGTTTCCAAACAAATTCAAATTCGGATAAGCCATAAATTCTATCATGTTTGTGACACTAAAATCTACATGAAATCATACATGAAAGTCGAGTTTGTATTGGTTGACTTTTCGGTCAATAGATTGCCTCGATTTGCGTGTTATGAGTCTCGAGTTGATAAAATCGGGTTCTTTGGACAAAATTTAGAAATTTACCTAAAATTTTAGAATAAAAAAATTAAAACAGGATTTAGAGTAATTATTCCATAATTAAATAAATTAAAATAAATTATCTCTTGACATGGTAACATATCATACGTAGAATTTGGACTCTGAATTGGGACCTGATTGTACCACAGGTGAGTACATTTTCGTGATTATTTTCAGTACTTGATACTCTCTATAATGCATGGTTAGTATTGATTATTTGATTCTCGACACTTAATTCTCGACACTTAGTATGATAGATTCTTGTTATGAGATACGTGACTGTTTTGGATTATTGTTATTTCTTCGTGAATGGTTCGGAATCCATGTTGTACTTGTGGGGAGAAAAAATACTTAGTGGACGTGTGAACTACCCTTTCCATCCCATGGTCTTACCAGAATAATAGCAGCCATGCACGACACGTGTGGTTTACCGAGTTTTACCCTTAGCTGTTCAAATGTCAACAAGGTATTTCAAATCACGTAGAGTAGTTTGTTCCTATCTGTTCTTCCATACATTACAGTTATTTTCTATATTGCTTGAAGATATTGTACTATATCTTTGCCATGACATGACTTCAACATTTAGTTATTCTGGTTGCCTTATTATGATTTCAGTTTTATGGCTATCATATATTTTTTTACTATTTATTGTCTTATAGCTTCTACCATGTGTTGGAACTGTTTTCACTATGATGTACTCATTCCTTTCCTGACTGGATAACCATATTTTAGGTGAGTACGATGAGGATGTGATCCCTACATATTATGGACCGTATGCTAGCGACATAATTGAGCCTGATCTTACCCTTCAGGAGGATTAGGGAGAGCTAGTAGCTCAGACCCCGTCTGCGATGGAGTAGTTTAGTAGAGTAGTGGTTTTGTTAGTTATTTTGGACTAAATTGTTCTCCGGTAATTTTTTTAGAGTATTTTGAATATTGTTCCTTGGATATTCAGTTTTTTTTAGACCTCTTGGACCCGCATCGAGACTATTATTTCTTTATTATCTCTAGTGTAATTATTTAATCTAGCGCATGTGATTAAGTATAGTGTGGAGGTATATATGTTATGAGTTATAGATTATACTTTTGGTTTATTGTACATTGTTCTACCGTTGACACTGTGGTGTAGGCTAGCCGTACTCATGACTCATGCCCAAATTCAGGATGCGGGTCATGACAACTCTTGACAATGTACTAGTTTTTTATTCTGGATAACTAGTTTCATGATCATTCTGATATAGCGTCAGAGATGCCTAACTGGTTTATCTTACATGTTCATTCTTATTATTTTTTGGTTGATGATTGAGACAGAGATATTATTGACTCTAGGTGACTTGATTGTAGTATGCACCCTCTTTTCTGTAGACAACCTTAGCACATTATGGGTTATTTCGGTATTTCGCAAGGTGTGGTTGGCTGATTCACGCTCGCTCTCCAGTATTCTGGTTCTGGGGCATGACTATAAGTATAATAATAATAATAAAGAAAAAGATAAAAGATAAAAAACTAAATAAAAGACAAGAAATGGAAAAAAACAAAAAATAAATAAAAGAAGAGCAAACAACCGGATCTAAACCCTAAGCTCAACCCGAACTCAAAGCCCAAACCTTAAATACTAAACCAGACACCCAACCCTACGCTAACTACCCAACATCAGCAGAACCCACACCCCTCTATATAAACACACACACGTAAGAGGCAAACCCTAACCAAAACCCTAACCCACCACCACTTCCACCACCAACGACCATCGTGCGCCAACGTCGGCCACCGCCCGCCTGCGGTGCCGCTGCGTCGGCCACCACCCGCACGTCTGCACCCAGCTCGCACGCGAAAACAGCGACTCGGCAACAGCCGAGCACGAGCCTTTTGACCGTGCGAGACCGACACAGAAGCGTCGAGTCGCTGGCATGCCACCCTACATGAGCCCCGATGCGTCATCATCCTCCCTTATATCCGATACAGATAATTTGGGAATTTTAAGCGATCTCATCGTGACGAGCGAGGTCATGAAGTCAGAATTTAGTTTCAGTCACCTGTTTTCTCGTATCGAATACTCTCTCCTCACTCGACCAAATCTTAAACTGATTCTTCTGGTATGCACCTACCTAACCCTCCTTCTATGTGTTCAATTAGATTATTTAGTTTGCTTTTTATTTAATAATTAATCGAGTTCTGAAAGCAAGAAAACTTATTATTGGAAACCCAATTTTTCTCGATACGGGGTGCGTCCCGCTGAACTAGGCGACTTCGTCACGTGGTGATTGCATCAAAAGGCGAGTATCATCAACGCAGACGTGTGTGATTTGACAGAACTTGATTTGGACATGTGTGCATGCCAAAATAAATTTGTATCCTTCGAAAAATACCATATCGACCTTTTTCGAGTTTGTACAATAACTTCGTGTGTTCTTGTCGTTTTGCAACAAAATTTGCGCCATTAAACTTGTAGCATTATGTTGGTCCTGTGACCCAAGTTTGGTTCAATTCTGAGAAAGTTGACCGGAACGTCGTTTCATGGGCCCCTCGGTCCGACTTGACGGACGATTTTATGACCGGCTTACCAGAATTCAATTATGGACTTCCATTGGTTTCGTATCATCGTTCTGGACTTGTAGACACTAAGTTTGTCGAATTTTGAGAACTTTGCCTCCGGTACTTTTTTGGTACAAAGTGGGCCATATCTGGACACCGTCTTGACCCGAAACTATCGTTTTAGTCCATGTGTCCAAATTGGACTTATGAGTAGTCAATCCTAGATATTTTACACATTTTGGAAATGTTGGTGATATCATTATCAGCATTTAGAGACGTTCGTGCAGATTTTCCTTTTCGGGAGCAGTTGATGTCTTGAGCTCGCTACTTGGACTTCGCCATACCAACCTCCAGAATGCAGGCAAGTGTACCTTGCCAATGTTTCCAGTATTTTATGCTTTGAGATATTTACTAGTTCTTGATTGCTGTAAAACCTCTAATTTTAAAACATATTATAAGTATTTAATTAATCATTTAAATTAATTGCATTATTTTGTAATTAATTAGAAAATATAATTTAATTGAATTAACTACCTAGGTAACTACGCATCTAGAAATTATTGATCAAACTATTAGTGGTATATTTTAATTTATTTTAGGGATCGTTATAGAAGGACGATAGATTATATTTAAAATACTAATAAATTTTCGAGAATTTTTATCACCATATATATAAATGTATACATACATATATATAAATAGCATGAATAAAAAGAAGAGCAAAAGAAAAAAAATCAAATCCTAAATCCTTAAACATTAATTCCCTAACACCCACTGTAGCCAGGCCCAAGCAGCAGATCCGCTGCAACCCACCACACCCGTGGCAAAGCAACCGACCCCGCTTCCCCTTTCTTCACACACACACACACACACACACACACACACACACACACACACACACACACACACACATATATATATATATTAACCCTAGACCCAACTCCCAACTATCCAACGCCAACACCGCCGACCCCAACGACCGTGCAGTCACCGTGCAGCTACCGGAGCACCGTCGCCGCGTCCGCACACCCGCGCGACCGTGGGAGCACCACAACAGATTCACAGCGACGACCCATACTTCACGCGCTGTTTTCTGCTCCATCTCGCGATCAATTTCTGATCGTCTTCACCGGTATGTTCATGACCTATCCTCCTTCCAACTCTGTTAACTATTTTTATTCGAACAACGCTTAACACTAGGTAGAAATTGAGGCCAAGTTGGAGAAAAACCATAATATTTTGACAACAGAAAACTTTTACGACCACCCATGTTTAAGGACTGATATCTTACTCCACAGACATCCAAACTTAGATCTACCTTTTCCTATATGAAGACCATATAATCGAGATCATTTCTTGCTAATTAGATTATTTTATTTTGAGTTATATGTAGAAATAATTTGGTTTAAAAATTAAGAAAAACTTGGTTCCGAAACTTTAGAAATTGAGATACGGAGCGCATCTCACCAAAAGGTGCGTATGGTATATCCTGACATGTAGGATTTTGTGAAAACTGATTTGGACGTGTCTGTGCACCGGAATCAACCCGTATCCGTGAAAAGCTCCCATATCGTGACTTTTATAAAATATCGCACCATTTATTGTACGCTCGTCGGAATACGACGAAACTTGTGCCATTGGATTCGTGGTATCGCGATGGTCCTGTGATCCAAGTTTCACGCGATTCCGAGATAGTTGACCAAGCCACCTATTTGCGGGCCCCACGGTTGACTTTTTAGGCAAATTTGTGTTCGACTCACCGGAATCCAAAATTGGATATACCGTTGAGTTCGTATTGACGTTTATAATTTGTTTGACCTATAATTTATTTCAATTAGAGACCTTTACCCCTGGCACGTATTTCGGTGCAAAGTGGGCCACTTGTGGACCCTACTTTGACCCAAAATTACCGTTTTGCCCTTGTATCCAAAAATGGACGACAGGGTAGTATTTTTTAGCTATCTCGCTTATTTCGGAAATATTGATGATATTTATTTTAGCATCCAAAGACATTTATTCGAAGGCCCTAGTTTCTTATCTTGTGTACTTGACGTCTGGACGCTTACACCATACAGATTGCTTGCCAGGCAAGTATACCTTCTCATTGTACTGTGATTTATATTTCATATGGTGCATGCATTTTATTTTTGTTTATTTAGTTTATATATTTTAACTATCATATAAACTGCGCGTCTAAGAATAACTTGGGTGCAACGACGGTGGTGTCGTATTCTATTTTTATTATATATATGCATGTTAACCTAGTTTTTGAGACCACCCCATTATTATGAGATATTTTATGTTTTATTGGCCATGACACTATTATTACATGAGTGTGAGTCTCATGTAGGACACAGACTTGCGTATTCGGCTGGCCACTGGTACGTAGAGGACGTACGACGGATAGGAATAACTGCTGATAGAAATTGCATGATAGAAGATCTGGCAGTTATTTAGAGCTATCATCGTGTCATGGATGTGACATGCTTAGAGCATGGGATGGGAAGAACAACAAGTAAGGCGTTTGGGCTCCTTTGCACTTTTCTTGTGTAACCCATACGCTCCGCCGGAGATGTGCGTTCATGATGACCCCTATATATATTACCTGGCGGCCTCTGAGGTTCAAAAGACGTTATGCTTTGTAGGCCCCTGAATCTCTAAGAGAATCATGTCAATCCCATTTTGGCCAGATAGTCCACTTGTTGGAAAGTTATTCTCAAACTGAATTTACATAGATGGTTAGGCGACCCATTTGATGTTTATTTTTAGTACTTTATTGGCATGCTTCTATGTATCTTGTTATGTCCCTCTAAGGACCTGGTCCCTTTCCAGATAAGACTTGTAAAAGTATCCACAGGAGTACGGACCCAGACCTGACACTTCATACCAGACTGATGAGGTCTTATCTTCATAGTACCTTTGATTCATCGCAGCTGATGGATATTCTAGTTGTTATTTCTTTTATGGATATTTATCTTATATTAGAGTTTGATCTCTTCTCTCATTTAGTAGTTTTTAGTATAATCGGTTGACAGTGGATTTGTTTTCATCCGACTATCATACTTTGAGACCTCATATTTAAGATTCAGTTATTTATTCCTATTTTTTATTTATGCTGTGGATAAGATATAGATTACGTGTGACTTATTGACAGTATATTACCACTTGTGGATTGGATATTCATAATACAACGTACGTATGCGTTATGGTTTCCATACATTGGAGTTGCCATATACATACGGCTGGCGTGTTACGTATTCCTAGTCCTATATATTTTGGGACTGGGACGTGACAATTGTACTTCTGCTTTTTAGCATATATTATATTAAGACCCTAGGACCGTAGATGATACTTAGTGTCCGAATTATATTTGGGTGTCGACAATCGTTCGCGAAGTTGTGTATCATTAGTTGCATTATCATTATATTGTCTTGTTTGTGCTAACTTTGGCACGATATACCTTAGGACACTGGACATGACTTTTATGTACATAAGCCTTACTTGAGACATTCGAGATTTCCAGCTTCTGTGTTAGGATAAGACCCGTGACATAAGATATTTGACATGATTATATCTACACCTTGACTCGAGACATAGTTAGTGATTATCTTACATGTTGTGGACATGAGAAGTGATATACATGGATATTGGGGAGAACATACCTGTACCGCTGGGCTACCACTTATGTCTTGTTATCGTTGTCTGCGCTTCAGTCATTCATAGTGCTGCGGGTACCTATAATGGGGCCTGTACACTCCCTCTACATTCCTTAGTTACGGTCGTGTCTATTGAGACATACCGTCATTGGTAGTTTTGCAGACAATAGTGTTCTCAGATGCATTCACGTAGTTGCTTATGATATATACTCTTGAGTACATTGCTTATTATACTGTTTACTTTGGTTTATTGTTTATTGTACCTTGTTATGTCCCTCTGAGGACTTGGTCCCTTGCTAGTTTACAGTATAGACGGTGGTGGAGTTTTCTAGAGATGCTGATGCATATCACCTCGTCATGTAGGCATTGGACTCATGTACTGTTATCATTTCTACCGCAGTTGTGGTTATCATTTTTTGTTATTATTTCTGCTGATATAGCCTATTTTTGTAGACTCTTGTTATTTCTTTGAGTCTATTCGGACAAGTATCGAATGGGGTGCACACCAGGATATATGTTGTCCATTATTGTGTTTTGTTTCATTGTGGATTGTGACTTAGAAGTTTATTATATTATTTAGATAATACATCTTAAGTGTACTCTAATGGGTCCATTAAAGTTTGACCAATTCCAAACAACCAATTCCCTAGAAAACCATAAAAGTTTGACTTCACACTAACCCTAGAAAATCATTACATGTAGCCTCATTTTCTTAAACAAAAATTGGATCCATAAATTTTAAAATTGGAAGAGAGCACAAATTGGTTCCATAAATTTTAAAATAAAAGTTCAAATTCCGGCTGCAGCGGCACTTCGTTGTTGGAGTTGGGGATATTACCGAAAGAGGAGCTTAGAAGAGCCGACAGAGGAGCAGAGCGGAACCGACGTTGACAGAGTGCATGGAAAGAGGCAATGGGAACAGGCGACAAGGGACATGAGAGAGAGAGAGAGAGAGAGAGAGGCACAAAACTGGACGACAGCTAGGCGAAGCCCAATACAAGAAGAAAAGAGGCATCGCTAAAATGTTGTATAGTGTTCGTGTGGTGTTCCAACGATTAATCGCGTAAAATAATGATACCTAGCTGATGACACTACAAGAAATTATATTTTTAGTAACATATTTTAGCGACATAAGATTTTTATGTCTTAAAAAGCTATATATATATATATATATATATATATATATATATATATATATATATATATATATATATATATATATATATATATGCCAATGACCTCTAGTTCAAGTAGTTAGAGTGAGGCATATCCCCCAAAGAGGTTGCAGGTTCAAGCAATGGGGGAAGCACATTTTATTTCCTGTGGAAGAATAAATGTGAGTGTGGGCCGGATGTGAATGAGGGCGCAGTGCGAGTGCGGTACATGTGCGGTGCGGTGCGATGCAAGTGCGGGCCTTCGACTGGGAGTGTGGCTTTCATGCTAGGAGTCTGTAACACAATTACCTTGTTCCAAATATATATATATATATATATATATATATATATATATATATATATATATATATATATAATGCGGCTTAGAACCGTCTAAGCTATATGTATATCATCAACCAATTAATTAAAAAACTTAAGAACATGTAGTTGATTTTTTTCTTTTTTAAAACCTAAAATCCTCCTGACTACCTGAACATGTGTAAATCCTAAAATATTTTAAAATTTAAATTATATTTAAACTAACTAAATGATATTATCTAACCAAACACATATCCAAAATTTAAAACCATATTTATAATAAATCATAACTAAAATATATTCCAATTATATTTAAAATATTCTATATTTCAATAATATTGTAGATTTTTTTTATTTTTTCTGTAACACACGTGAAAGTAACTAGTATATATATATATATATATATATATATATATATATATATATATATATATATATATATATATATATATTGTCGACAAGTGTATGTTGTAGAATACGTAAAATTTTACTAGCGAGAAAGAAAATCAATCCCGTTCAAAACTCTTAATATATAGTGACACATCGATATCAACATGTCGTTGAATAGTGTTGGTTGTGTGTATATGTATTCACACACATGTGAGCAAAAGCTCAACTTTCTACTTTGCTTTAGTCCCACATCGGTTGGATCACTCCACCTTTGTATGTATATAATAGTTCTTACTCTTTGCTTCATTGTGGTCTTGTGTTGGGAGCTCTATGGGCCACACGTGCGCGCCACCACCGCCCTGCCTGGCTCGGTTCGGTTCGATTCGGTTCGGTGCGCGTAACAGGTGTGGTTTTGTGCCCACACCTGCGGGCGCCGAATGCCGATTCAATTTTCTCTTCGGGTTCGGGTTGAGATCCTAAATATCTTTTTGCTCCTTCTTATTTTGAACCGGTTTTAAACTCATTGGAGATTTGAACGTTGGACATTTATTGCTCCATATGTCCAGGTTCATTTGGCATATGTGACAACTTCTGTAACAGCTCATATGACAATATTTTTTCCACGTGTTTCCTTTTGTTATTGCTCTTTAATGGCCTGTTTATGAGCCATTTAATATCATGTCTATTGGTGTTTCTAGGAACTGCCTTTATATTACGGTCTCCTCCTCCTTCATTTTTTACAGAATATTTTTTCTCTACGTGAAACCTCTTTCTCTTGTTCTTCTCTCCATTAACACTCTCATCTAAATCCTTGCTTTGGACAGAGCTAAGTTCGGTCTCTCTCTCCGAATTGTGTACGACAAAGAGAAGCCGATAGTAAGGGGGTTTTACCACTAGGAGCTTCCGAGAAACGTCTACACATAGACCTCGGATTAACTTTTACGGCAGTGCTTCGTGCACGACTTTCCCGGAGGCCGGTAACATTAACTATTTTATTTTTATTTTTATTGTTTCAGATTTCTAAACGAGAAATTGTGTTATTTTTTATCTATCAATCTAAGAGTTAATCCGATTTCATGTTAGGTAAAATAATAGTAAATCATAGAATAATACAAGTGTAAGCTACATTGCGTTACTGCAACAAAAATAATTTTGCTTGCGATCAACTTCATTATTGTAGACTTTGCTTAGTCTAACAAAAAAAAATCTTCTGAAAACAAATAAAATTATTTGCTAAATATTGTAGCAATAGAAATCTGCTTGTTTGCTACTAAGTTGTTCATAGTTGTTTAAAGTCACTATAGCAATTTTGTTTCTAGCAAATAATTAAATAAGTTTAGTAGCTTTTCATTTCAATAAGGTTCTATAACAACTTGTATCAAATTTAAATTTCAATTATAATTGAATAATTTTTTATATATCAAATTGTTTATATACCTTGCCTTGTAAAAATAGTGTTTGGGCATATTTTTACTGCAACTTAAAATAATAGAAATTATTTTTTAGAAGTAAAGAAATAGTTAAAGTCAAACTGCAAATTTCTTTGAGTCTGAATTCTAAAAGTAGAGATAAATTTGGGAATAAATCGAAAGGGTCCTTCTGTCAACTGGGTGTAAATAGCCCTAAGGCACACGGTACTTAAGTGTCTTTGGACCACCGCTAGCTAGAAATCGGCCCCTACAACTAACCCAAGCTAATCAACACTTGATAGACTAAAGATTTCATAAGGTTGATTAGAAAAATCACTCAAACTATTCTTCTAGAACACTAGACTTTGTTATTAAGTAAAACATATATTTTGCAGTTTTAAACTATTCACATTAGCAACCATGACTGGCAAGGATGAGACTTTTACTACTAAACCTGCTAAGTTCAACGGGACCTACTTTAAGAGATGACAGAGTCAAATAAAGTTTTGGCTCACAACTTTACGGCTGATCTCAGCCATTGATGGTTCAACACCCATCACAAATGATTCTGATGACACCGAGTCTGACGTAGGAGTGTCCAAATCAACCAGCTCATTAAAACCTAAAACTTCTAAGGAAATAGACTACCACTGCTTTCATAAAATTCTTAGCGCTTTATCTGAATCATTATATAACATATTCTTTAAATATAAGAGTGTTAAAGAACTTTGGGAAACTTTGGAAGATGAATATAGCTGTGATGATACTGGAATTGAAAGATTCAATTTCTCCTCATTCAACAGATACTTTATGGTAGATAATAAACCTTGAATGACCAAATACATGAATTTCAAGAATAAATTAGGCATATTCAAGCCAAAGGTACTTTTTTCTACTGAGTATAAAATAGTCTGTTTGGTAGACAAGCTCCCTCCTTCTTGGTCTGATGTTAAGAAAGATCTTATTCATACACAAGGTGGCCTTACCTTTGCTCAAGTCCTAAAAAAATTAGAACAAAAGAACAAATTAGGCTAAGATCTAACCCTAAGTCTGAGTCTAAGGCTAAGGTAAACCTAGTAGAATTTCAAGGAAAGCCCAAGCCCAATCGTCATCACAAACCCAAAAGGAACCTCTTCAAGAAGAAGCAAAACCTTCAGCCTCATCACCATAAACCTAGAAGTTTCGGTCAGACTCAGGATCAGAAGAGATTTTGTTTTGTGTGGTAAAATAAACCATATGGCCACCAACTGTTTCCATAGGAAGAAGGAATTTGTCCAGACTTCTTACAAAGAAAAACGTCCAGTCAAACCAGAAGCAAACATGCTTCTCAATGGCTCTTCTAGTTCCTTCAGGTCTGTAAGCTATCAATCCTTAGTCAATATTTTCTACCATTCTGATGATTGGTGGTTGGATTCTGGAGCTAATGTTCTTGTTTCTTTTGATCATTCATGTTTTTCAAACTATCAAGAATCAGGTGGAGGAGGTGTAACTCTAGGAGATAGCTTAGTGGCACAGATTATAGGAAGAGGAAGAATATATCTAAAGATGACATCAAGGAAAACTCTGATTCTTCATGATGTGTTGCATGTGCCGTCTATAAAAAAAATTTTAGTTAGTGGGTCTCTTCTTGTAGCTTTTGGATACAAGATTGTTATGGAGGCAAATAAAGTAGTATTTTCTAAGAATGACTCTTTTATTGGAAAATAATTTGTAAGAGATGGTCTTTTTATTTTGAGTACCGTGAATAAAATTTCAGATCCTTCTTTTGTTGTTTCCAATATAGAATCTTCAAATATGTGGCACAGTAGATTAGGTCATGTGAGGTTCCCTAAGAAGGATGATGAACTTAGATCTTATTCCTAAGACTCCAATAGATGATAAACACAAGTGTGAGATATGTGTTCAAGCCAAACACACTAGGCTACATTTCAAATATATAGAAAAAAACTCTGACCTTCTAGAGCTAGTTCATAGTGATGTGTGTGACTCAAATAGGATTTTGACCCGAGGCGGTAGGAAATAATTTGTTACCTTTATAGATGATCATTCAAAGTATTGTTATACCTATCTTCTCAAAACCAAAGATAAAGTTCTAGACAGATTTAGTCTATAAATCTGAAGCTGAGAACCAATTAGAGAGAAATATTAAGATTCTTAGATCAGAATGTGGTAGATAGTATACATCAAATGATATGACCAATTTCTGTGAAGAACACAGAATAATCCATGAGATAACGGCTTCATATTCACCATAGTCCAACGGAGTTGCTGAAAGGAAGAATCGTACTCTGTTAGACATGGTGAATGCCACGCTCCTCAGCTCAGGTGCTCCCGATAATTTATGGGGAGAAGCACTATTATTTGCATGTTATATCCTTAATATGATTCCTAGTAAGTCTAATGATAAGACTCCATATGAATTATGGAAATGTAGAGCTCCTAGGATCCATTATCTTAAAGTTTTGGGATGTCTGGCTAAAATAGAAATTCATGAACCTAAAAAGAGGAAGATTGGACCTAAGGCTATAGATGATGTATTCATAGGATATGCCCTAGACAACAATGCCAATAGATTTTTGTTACTCACTCAGAAGTAAATAAAATCTCTAACAATACTATTATAGAATCAAAAGATGCAGTTTACTTTCAGAATATATATCCCTTCAAAGATAGATTTTTTTCTCTCCCTCCAACTCTTCTCTTGCTCCGTCCACTAGCTCATGTTCAAATATCTAGTTCGCAACCCGAATAAGATATAGAACCTAAAAGAAGTAAAAGAGAAATAATTGAAAAGAACTTAGGAGAATATTTTTTTACCTTTTTGATAGAGGGTGATCCCTCAACTTATGAAGAAGCAATATCTTCTCCTGATGTCCCTTTCTTGCAAGAAGCCATTAACGGTGAGTATAACTCCATCATGGAGAACAGTACTTGGTTTCTAGCATACCTACCTTTAGGTAGTAAATCCATAGGTTATAAGTGGATATTCCAAAAAAAACTTAGAGCCGGTGATACTATAGAGAAATACAAGGCTATATTAGTAGCCAAAGATTCTATCCAGAAAAAGGGATTAGATTATTTTGATACCTACTCACATATAGCTAGTATCACCTCTATCAGAATCCTTCTAGCTTTAGCATCCATTCATAATATGCTAATTCATCAAATAGATGTAAAGACAATATTTTTAAATGGGGACCTAGAGGAAAAAATATACATGGAGCAACCTGAAGGTTTCATTGCTAAAGGCCAAGAAAAAAAAGTTTGCAGATTAGTTAAATCTCTTTATGGCCTAAAGCAAGCTCCCAAGCAATGGCACAACAAATTTGACATAGTTATCTCAGAATATGGTTTCGTGCCAAATGAGTATGACAAATGTATATACTCCAAAATTATAGATGAAAGTTGTGTCATCTTATGTTTGTATGTAGATGTCATCCTTATTCTTGGATCATCACTGGAATTGATAATTAATACAAATGACTATTTATCCAGCCAATTTAATATAAAAGATCTAGGTGAAGCCAACTTGATTCTAGGCATTCAACTGTCCAAATACAAGGAGGGATATACTCTATCCTTAGCACACTCTATCGAGAAAATGCTAAGAAAATTTTAGTATTTTGATAAAAAATCTGCCCTTACTCCTTATGACAGTAGTGTTGTCCTCAAGAAGAATGAGGGTTCTCCTATGAAACAATACAGATATTCACAGATGATAGATTCTCTCATGTATATATCAAACAGGACCAGACCTGATATTGCATTTGGTATTGGGAGACTAAGTAGATATACTAGTAACCCAAATCAGTTACATTGCACTGCATTAGAAATAGTATTTAGATATGTTAGGGGTACTCTAGATTATATGCTGCACTATACTAGACACCCTGATATCATAGAAGGTTATTTAGATGCAAACTGGGTAACTGACTCACTTGATGTAAAATCCACTACCGGATATGTTTTCACTCTAGATGGAGCTGCAATCTCCTAGGACTCATGTAAACAAAATATCATAGCTAGGAGTACAATGGACTCTGAAATGATAGCATTAGACACTACTTGTACAGAAGCCGAATGACTAAGAAATTTTATTATACATATATATGTTTCTCTTAGTCATGTTCCAGCAATTTCTATAAACTGTGATAATAAATCTGTTATAGAATTACTAAGGCATGATTCTGTAATGCTAAGATGAACAGACACCTGCAATTGCGCTTCAAGTCAATAAAACGCCTACTAGGAAAATATGTGGTTCTTGACTATATAAAGTCAGAAAAAAACCTTACAGACCACTTAACGAAGGGTTTATTTAGAACTTTGATCCTAGAATCATCGAGGGAGATGGGGTTAAGCCCATAAATGATTCACCAACAGTAACAACCCAACCGAGTCTGACTGGAGATCATAAGAAGCCAGTTCAATGGATAGAAAAAAGCTGGACTTATGTGACTTTTATGGAACACTGATCGAAGATTAAAATCTTATTAAAATAATGCCCAAGTGGCTGTACATGTGTAAAATAATTTCCTATCCCTATGGTGACAGTATTTCTGAATGATATGGTTAGGATGAGTTTTAATACTCTTAATAGGTCCAAGCTGATATGCGGGGTTGACACCTATCACCAACCCCTAAGGACTTACCTATATGAGAGGCCGTGAAGGCCGTGACTATGTGACATGGCGATCCCAAACAACTCTCATGAATATGGAATAAGTGCGCAAGGCCAATCAAAAGTGCCACCTGTTAGACCCAAGAACCTCTACCGTACTATGTGTGCTATTTTTCTAAATCTGGTACAAGAAGTCTGATTCAAGGCATAGTCCATCAAGAACTTCTTCAGACAAAGACAATAGTCACTAAGTGAGATTCAAGGCTGTAGTCCATCTCATCTATGCATAGTATATAGCTGCCCAGATATTATTCACTCTTAATTTTTTTTGTTACATCTATTTCGGGACTTGACCTTTTTTTGGGGGGGTGGGGGGTGGGGGGAGTATTGGCTGTGTGTGTATATGTGTTCATACACATGTGAGCAAAAGCTTAACTTCCTCCTTTGCTTTAGTCCCACATCGGTTGGACCACTCCACTTTTGTATGTATATAATAGTTCTTACTTTTTGCATCCTTTTGGTCTTGTGTGGGGAGCTCTATGGGCCACATGTGCGCATCGCCGTCCGGCCTGGCTCTGCTCGGTTCGGTTCGACGCGCGTAACGGGTTATAGAATTGGGATTCTTGTTGAAACTGCAATCTAAGAGTACAAAGTATCGAGTTATAGAATTTAGCCCAATTCCTAGAGATTGATTATGGGAATTTGTGTTGCCTACAACCATAGCCCCCTAACAACTTTTCTGTGTTCTATTGTATTATTGAGCACAATTTCAGTAACAAAATACTATTTGGTTACTAAACTATCTTATTTCTCATACACGAACTTAAAAGATTAGTTTTCAAGGAGGACCTTTAAAATTTCTAGACTTGTCCTTTTCCATTTTTCAATGTCATCATATGATTGGATTCAAGGAATTAATTGAAGTTCCATCTAGATATTTTTTTTTTTACTTTGTGTTTACATGCATTTTTCAATGTCATCATATGGTTGCACTCCATTTCACCCGGCCTATAATGGCAACATCAAGGTTTTGGCATGCTCCTTCTCATGCACATATTCAGGAAGCTGCCATAAAATTTGTAATATTGGATGTTTATTACCAATGCCAATTATGTAATTATTAAGCTCTCTTATTTCCTAGCACAAAATAAGGTACCATAAATATATTTTATTTGGTTCAGTCTTACCATTTGAAAGAACTGATTGGCTTTGTTGGTGCTACTCTGTTAGGTTGCACTTTCAGGCATATAAAGAATCCTTCCAAAGTTTTAATCCCCTAATTTTTTGTTAAGAAACTTATTTTGTTGCTTGCAAGGAAGACCTTGGACAACTTCTAGACTTTTCCTTTTCCATTGTTTTCTTTTTATTATAAACGAACAACACACGAAGACTATCCATATTTATCACAAATTGGATATGGAGTCAGATTCAAATTGAGTTGATGTATTTGTTTGCATCCCTATGGCTTATTCGTTGCTTTGACCTTGCCTAGGGTTGTTATTTGTTAGGTTTATTTGTTTTACTAGCTTCATTTTTCTTCTAGTAAGATTAGCTTCTTCTCTTACATCTATTTGTCTTCTAGTTTTTAGTTTTTTTAAAGTTGGTTTAATTGCTTAAGCCAACCCTCAGTTACATGTGTTGTTCGAATTGCATACATGATTTATAGCTATTTGATGCTTGAATTTATAACATATATGTGTTGGAGGGTGGGCATTCAGGGTACTTGGTGTTGTTATCGAATGTCTATGCCGATGCTTCGAGGTGGAGAGATGTGTCAAATGTCCGGTCTACCATGAAGGATGGTGGCATGAAGAAGAACCCTGGTGTTAGCTGGATTGACGTTGGAGGCAGTGAGGTCCATAAATTCCTTACTGCTGATAAGCTTCATAAATAGTATGATGATATTTACTTTGCTATTGACGGATTAACCTCGCAGTTGAAGGACGAGGGTTGTATTCCGAGCTTGAACTCTTAAAAAAACTTCTTTTGGTTTATTTATCAGATATGGATGATATAGCTCGACTGTCGATGCACATACGTCACGAGCTCGTCTTTCTTTGATACAAGCTCATATCCATGAGCTTTCGTCTCTAAGTGCTTGGTGATGTGCACTTGATACAAGCTCATATCCATGAGCATCGGTGATGTGCACTTGACAAAAGAGCTTGGTGAGAAGCTCGTTCTCAAGGATGTGTGTCATGTACCGAGTTTGCGCTACAACTTGGTTTCAGTAGGAAGACTGGCGGATGATGACTGTTGCAGTTTATTTGGGGACAAAGATTGGATGCTTACGAAGGGTTCCTAACAGCTGGCTCGAGAAAATTTATGTTGTGGAATATACAGGCTCAAGCCGCTGAGTTGTACATGCAGGCCACAAACATCGGATGGAGGCTCGAGGGGTGTTCGACAAGAGGAGAATCATCGGAAACTTACTGAGGAGGGGCTTCACGATGCTTTGAGGGATACGGATGATTCGGTTCGTCGAGACAAAGTAACGAATGGTGTTGAGTCAAAGATTGAGGGTCAGTCTGTCGGTCCCATGACAGCTGGTCGGTCTCCGGACGGGGATTGTTCCACGGATCCGGTTTTGACGACGGGTGGTTTGCCAAAGCTTTACGGAGCGACATTAGTTTCAGCAGTTCGAGGCCAGGGAGGAGATCAAGGTTTGGAGCAAACTCAATCTGAGGTGGGAGCATCATCATTCACACACTTCCGGGAAAGCTATGGATCATCGACGACACGAGGGTCAGTCTGTCGGTCCCATGACAGCTGGTCGGTCTCCAGGTGGGGGTTGTTCCACGGATCCAGTTTTGACGACGGGTGGTTTGCCAAAGCTTCACGGAGTGACATTGGTTTCAGCAGTTCGAGGCTAGGAAGGAGATCAAGGTTTGCAGCAAACTCAATCTGAGGTGGGAGCATCATCATTCACATACTTTCGGGGAAGCTATGGGTCATCGACGGCGTGCACAGTGCGTGATGTTCTGCTCGAGGACACTTGTATGGGAGAGCTTTAAGTTCGGACACGAAGGTGGACAGATTCAGGAGTTCGAATCTCGAAAGAATCGCACCGTCCGCTTGGTTGGGCCAGCCAAGGGTGAAGAAACTCGTCGGAACGTTAACACGTTTCGGTGGAAGACGGAAGTCGGGGACAGGTAGCCAAGACTCACGGTGAGGCTGATAGTCAGGGACTTTGGTCTCAGCCGTGTCACTGATGTCACGTCGACGCATGGCAGCTAGCGTCGACGTGATGGTCAAGGAGCTGGAGACGAAGGAAGATGCAAAGCAACTCGGGGGATCGGAGATCGGTGGCATGGGGGAGCAGGAACTCTGTCGCGGGATGACATGCATGGAGTCCAGTTGAGAAGCTATGGAGTCAACACCTTCTCATCAGACTGGAGGGGGAGATTGTTGGGGTCCAGTCTGAATTTGATGAATTTTGGAGCCCAAATATTGTCAAAGATTTGATTTGATATAATTTGGAAATCTACATTAAATGTAAGATTTGATTAGATTTTAAATTTGTATCAATATTTAATTTGACCATATTTGGACTTCCATACTTGGTGTTGGACTATTTTAGGTGGAATATGATTCTTATTTTTAGGTTTTCTATTTAGAAAATTCTATTATGACCTAAAATATGATTTATCATCCTATAAATATAGGAGTAGGGTGGAGGCATAAAGTATAGCACAATATAGAGATTCGAGGTGCTCATCCACAGAAAATCTAAGAGAAACCCCCGTGCTTTTGTTCTTAGGACTTCGTCATCCAAGACAGAAGTAAGAAGAGATCTAATCGAGGAGTCGTCAACTTCGGTTAGGGAAATTGCTACGGGTTGGTGAGCGATTTTAATTGTAACATCTTTCTTTTCTTCTTGAGAGTGGTGATGGGGTTGAACCTATTAGGACAAAGAGTTCGACATTAGTTTTGTCAATATTGTAATTTCATCTGAGTTGGGATTTCATCTGAGTTGAAAATCTACATTAGTTTTGTCCAGGTGACGTAGTCACCGCCATATACTTGTCTTTATCTGTGCTTGGTGTCCGTTAGACGGAGGTTGGTTTTTCAGGTGGGTTGGTCTAAAGTTTCCACTGCGGTCAGTCTCAGATACGGTATCGGAGCGCTTGCAGGACGTGTCCGATTCCCCAACAGTATCAGCCATAAGAAACTACAGTTATGCCATGAGAAAACTACAAAACACATATTTTCTTCCTGAAAACGACTGAGAAATCAAAGTCAATAAATAAAAAAAACTGGAATCAAATAAATTAACCTGCACTAAGAAAACTAAACAGTCCATGAGAGAACTACATTTAAGCCATGTATCTGCCTTTTTTTTTTATCTTCCTTAAAACTTTTTACAGTGAGAAAAAAAATCTAAATACATTCCTTGTTTTTTGTACTCCCGGATAAAAGTTTAGAAGTAGATATATATATTAGTTGACTTTCAAATACAAATGGGGTCAATCAAATTTTTAACACATACATTTCACCTTCCATAGATCTTGAGGAGATATATAAAGTTTGATACACCTGTCCAAGATTTGTTTAGAAGCTTCTTAAGTCGAGATTTGTTATTTAACACTAGTGATTGCTTGTTTTTCTAAAGGTTGTCATGTGTTTAGATAGCTCAGTTTTAGATTTCCAAACAGGTTTTTATCTTTAACACCGTCAATGAACAGACTGCTATGAGGACAGTGCATTTGTACTGGTTCCTATATGTTTGTGAATTTTAAACACTGGATGCTATGGAGGCCATCAGGAAGCTTCTGCTGCAGAGACCTTGGTTCGAAGCTTCAGGTAATTGGCAAAATTGAGTTATTTTTATGTTTAAATTTTCACCTCAGTACTACCCATAGGGCCATATTCTTTGCTAATAGGACCAAATATCACAATTTATATTGTTGACTTGCACTTTTGGATGAAATATGTAACTGTTGACTGTTCAATTGATAAGGGGGGAGCTTGCATGATAATAAAAGCTGGACAGGAAAGCACTAGTTGTCAGGTTTGAGGATCATCTTTTATTAGGAAATGGAATACATTCTAGAAAAAAAACTTAATTCTAATCCCAATTTGTGACCGACAACTAACGGGGTGTAGAAACTTGCAACAACTTAGTACTTGAGGGTATTTAGTTGTTAATTTTTGTATTTAAGGGTACTAACTTGCATTCTAGCAACACTTTAGGTTACCTTTGTCATTAATCTGCTTTTCTGGTAAAGGTTTCCTAGAATTGTGGTTATTTTGATGTACCGAGGTTACATAAGACTTTATTTCAGTATAGGAAGCAGACAAAAAAAAATTTGATACATTATCCATGTCATTCTTAACCATATTTATAGTCATTATGTAGCGCAAAAGATGTTGAATTGTTTAATATTTTTTTTTTCTAATATAGGATTCTTTATTTCTGTCTATACAGTTTTTATTGGACAACTTGTTAAGAAATTTCGGTAGCGCAACAGATGTTGAAAGTAAAGCCAGATCTACACAGTTTTTAAAATTTTGGTAAGTTCAGAAACTTCTTAAAATAAGATTCTTTATACTATGCATGTCTTCTTAAAGTAAATCCAAATCTACACATTTGAATCTCTTTTAGCATCTCTTTCTTTGCTAAACCTCTCTTCTTTGCTCATCTGAAAGTTTGTCAAGTTTGCAAGTTTTTAATATTTTGGGAAGACAAGTTTTTATATGCATAGTATACATAGGCTGAAATAAACGAAACTGTACCAAAATTTTATTACTTTTGGATGGTTGAAACTATTTTTAAATTTTTTTGGGATGTCCTATAAATTAACGGAACTCTGCCGAAATTGTAATAGAAAAATGTTATTTTAAATGTCAAGTATTTGATCATTTTACTTATCTCTTTTGTTTTACTTACAATTTTTTTTCTTTAAATTTTTACTTTGCAATAGCTTCCAATATTTGGGAAGACATTTATATCATAGATTTTATCAGTATTTTTGTATAAACTATTGTATGCAATGGAAAGATAAATTATTTTAGGCGATGGTCATGTATTTTTTTTCTATATTATATTTGTCTAGCTGGAATATTGTACAATGTTTCTCGAATGGATTATTTGAAGTTGTTAAGATATTGCATTATTGGATTATTCTATAAAGTGGCTTTTGAAGACATTATATTAGATATCCTCTCTCTCTCTCTCTCTCTCTCTCTCTCTCTCTCTCTCTCTCTCTATATATATATATATATATATATATATATATATATATATATATATATAGTAACTTGTTGCTCTTTGTTCTCAAGTTCTTTAAATACAAATTTCAGTGCTTATAAGTTATTTTTTCTACATAAATTATATAGCATAAAAGGTTTTCATGTTTGGCTACACCACTGTTTTACAGAAAGTCACATCATATATAATAATAATAATAAAATTAAAAAATAATTTTTTTGACGTGTTATGTTGCCAATGTACCATCTTTTTGTGATATACAAGACACATGTTGCCAATAGTTATTTTAAATTAAAAAAATAATATGTCGTAAAAAGTGGATTTTTTTTGCGATACGGCAACTTTTTGTCATCAAATAGACAAGGCTACAACGACACTTGTGCGACATAGCAAGATATGTTAAAAAAAAAGATTTGACGACACCTATCTTTATGCTACACATTGCTTATGTCGTTGAACATGAATTTTCTTGTAGTGCGAATTGACGACGTCCACATATTTAATAATCAAAATATCTATCATTAGTTGTTCAGTTGATGCCTATGCGTCGCCAATTTGCGACGGATTGAAGTCGTCGCCCAAGATACGTTGCTGATAAGCAATATTTTTATAGTGAAAAACAAATCGGTATACACCACCTCTAGAACTTTAACCAGCAAAATAAAATAATTACATAGCCAAACATCACTCTGCAACTTATAATAAAATAATAACATAGCCAAACATCACTCTGCAACTTCTAACAAAATAGAAAGAGCTGCATAGTCTGGACGTGGAAGAATTTAACGATACATTATAATACAAATTTTTCATTAGGAAATTGGAAAAAGGGAAGGCTTATTAGGTAACTAGTAAGTTCGTGTGCATCATGTAAAATATATATATATATATATATATATATATATATATATATAAACTCTTGTCATACTTTAAATTAGTTTTTAAATACATATTTATATGTACGAAATAGAAGAGATAAAGTTCCCTATTTATTCTTGTGTGTGGATATTTTCCAATTGAGAATTTGAAGGTGCATGGTCTTTCTTGTTGATGCCAAATTGCAGTTCCTATTGCTCCCAGCTAGTGGAGGAAGTATACTTTTAGATTAGAATATGAATTTAGATTTAACCATTTGTTAAATTTATTATCTAAGAATATTTTGCTTTTGGAACATTTAAGAAATAAGGAACAATAAGCTAACATAAATCGTTATTTCTTTAAGTATATCTTAGATTGTTTTTCAAGGGATTAATGAATTAGTCTTCATCTGCTAGAATAGACTGTCGTTCTCCTTCGTGTTTGTGCAGATGAGATAATCAGCATTTCAAATTTTGTGGTGTAAATGATAACTCTTATCTTTCTAAACTAACTAGACATTCTACAACATGAGGCTCTTCCTTTAAAAAAACTGATATAGTATTTCCATACGAAAAAAAAAAAAAAAAAAAATATATATATATATATATATAGTGGGTAACGAAATATGAGCCATAGGTTCATATTTCTACATGAGCCATGTACATGTGGACAAATATAAATGGAGTGTACTAGTGGACATTGGTGCACATGGAATGTAGGAATCCATTCCATACGAATTATATATATATATATATATATATATATATATATATATATATATATATATATATATATATATATATGAGGGTTTCTAGACAAGTCTCTCCTAATGAAAAATATTAAAAATAAAAGGATTTTTATCAACGAGCACTACAATTAGAGTTCTTGATAGAATTTTGTGTGTATGTACATGTGCGGATCCATAATTCTAAACTGGGGTAGACTAGAGTGGGCTAGGTATGGACTAACTCATAGACAAAAAATAAAAAATACAAGAACATAAGCATTTTTTTTTTGGGTGGACTGAACTCCATCCCAGCCCTAGCTGGATCCGCCCTTATGTATGTAGCATATATAAATGAGTTCCACAATATTTCATGCTAAAATAATACGGCCAAATAAAATTTGTTTGTATTTATATATAAAAAATATGACATATATACGTTTAAACCTACTTTTTTTTTATAGATAAGGATAGAAACTAATAAGTAGAAACAATAGAATGTTTTATGTGCATTACAACTATAACACACCAATATGTAATCCTCTACTCAATGTAATAGAAACAGATATTATTAGTGTGTATGGTCCAGATTAGCATACGTAGATATATAGATTAATGATATGATCCATCCAAGAGTAGTGCCACAAATCTGTCCATCCATGCCAAGTCAAGAGGATATCATCCAAAACTACCAATAGGAACAATCCTTCGGATAACCCAATTCTCCTCATCCATCCATTCCCCATTCCCCAATCCTCACATCCTCCCCTTTCATTTATATATTTTCCTATACTCACATTCATACACCAAAACCTCTAGAGGAACAAGAGAGAACACTCACAATGGCCAGTCTCACCTCTGCTGCAGTCACCATCCCTTCCTTCACTGGCCTCAAGGCGTCTGGCCCTGCCAGAGCAAGCACCGCCTCCGTGAAGGCCCCCACTCCCATGGCATTCTCGGCCAAGGCCTCCCTCAAGGACGTAGGCGTGGCGGCCGCTGCGGTCGCAGCAAGCGCGATGCTAGCGAGCAACGCGCTTGCCTTGGAGGTGCTGCTCGGGAGCGACGACGGAGGCCTGGCGTTCGTGCCCGGCAGCTTCAGCGTCGCGGCAGGGGAGACCATCACGTTCAAGAACAATGCGGGATTCCCCCACAACGTTGTCTTCGACGAGGACGAGATCCCCGCGGGCGTCGACGCATCGGCCATCTCCATGAAGGACGAGGATTACCTCAATGGACCTGGGGAGACCTACAGTGTGACCTTGAAGGAGAAGGGGACCTACAGCTTCTACTGTGCTCCTCACCAGGGGGCTGGTATGGTTGGGAAGGTGACCGTTAATTAGTTGGTCTTATTTTACTTTGTGGTTTATATCCATTGGATTCTCTCTCTCTCTCTCTCTCTCCATGAAGTCAGTCAGTCAGTCAGTCAGGGTGGTGGCCATTGGGTTTTGTGGGCTTATATGTAATTATTCTTGAGATGACAACAATTTGGAAATCCTTTGTGGGCATATATGTTGAGTAACATGCTAGCAATCTGAATAAGAAGTAAGACCTCTGTTTTCAAGTGATTTGATTTTCTAGGAGCAGGAAATCGCTGCTTTTATTCAAGATATGTAACTATCATGTATGTTCGGGAAATCACTGCTTTTATTCAAGATATGTAAGTATCATGTATGTTCGTCTGGTCAGTAAATCCCTGTCTACCTGCCATTGATCATTTGCACTAAAATGCCCTCAACTTTTTTCTGATCCTCACTTTTTCATCCTGATCATTTTTTCACATATCACCCAAAACATCATAGTTAAATGTAAACAGTTTTTTTTTAGTCTAAATAGACAGGGTATAAGAAAGGAATGAAACAACCAGGCGCTAAAGTATAAGAAAGGAATGAAGAAAACAGGCCCATACAGTATGCCTTCAGGATGATGCCATGAATCATTTAATTAAAACATCTAGTCTAAGAAAGGAATGAAACAACCAGGGTTATAATCCAACCTTAAAGTCCACACTGGCAAAGTGGATAAGGAAAAACAACTTAATTATAGGCGTGCCATCCCCGTACACCTATAAATAGTGCTCCTGGAGATGCACCTTATTGTCTTAAGATTAGTTTCCATTATTTTTATTATATTGGCTTTCATTTTTTTAAAAGGATTTTTGATATTACCCTCCTGTTAGATGGGGGGGGATGGGAATATTGATATTACCTCATGTTAGATTAAAAGTTGAGAACACCATCATATAGGTGTCGTTAAAAATTTATTAGCAACACTTACATGATATATTCTTAACTTTTAATCTAACATTGGGGTAATATCAATATCCCCCATCTTACAAGACGTACTACCAAAATATGATGAAATAACGACGTTTTTAGCGACGTCAGAGTAAAACGTCGCAACTATTAAATATTTCAGCGACTCCAAATTTTAACGTCGCTATAAGTCGCTGTTTGGCGACATATAGCGACGTTTAGCGACTGTAATTCAGTTTTTTAAAAAAATAGTCGCTATAAGCTTATTTAAGGTCGCTAAACGTCGCTGAGTTTTATTATTTAGCGACATTTAGCGACTTATTTAGTGACTTATTTAGTAGCGTTAATCTTTTAGATATTTAGCGACGTTTTCAGCGACGTCTAAAACGTCGCTTAAATTTTTTTTAGCGAGTCGCTAAACGTCACTAACATTTCAATATAGGTTTCGGTTCCCCCCTTCTGTCGAAATCCCCCAATTTTTCAAAACCCGCCCCTCTTTTTCCCCCCCTCTCCGGCAGACTGCACACTCTGGCGTCCTCCACAACGGCCTACTCTGGCGTCCCCCTCCTCCTCTAGGTAAATCCTAACTCTCTCTCTCTCTCTCTCTCTCTCTCTCACAGGACATGGCATAACACAGACACAGACACGACACACACACAAAGAAGAGTACTTGTTTCATGCTAGGGTGATGATACATGTGAGTCAAGAGTTGTATGTGTGGAGAGTGAGGGTGGACTTGCTCGAGTCCGTGGCTTGGTGTCTGTGCTGTGGTTTCAGCACAGAGAAGAGTGAGGGCAGTAGTGTATTGAAGGAGTATGAGGTGGGGATGGCCTATGTTGAAGGTATATGCCACCATCATCAGGTATGGAGGTTGGGTTCAGTATGAGAATGAGAGGGTGCTCAAATCAGGAGCAACAACAACAGTGAGATGGTAAGGAGAATGTGCACAAATTGCATAAGCAAGAGCCTGTGCTCAGGCCAAGGGATGGAAGGCAGTAGGGGTTCTTACTTGACACTGCAAGGAGTGTTTAGGATGTGCATTATGTATCCAGCAGTATTGTGGATATAGTGCTTTGGTAGGTGTATATGTGCACAAGTGTGGGTGTTTAAGATTGGGGTTCAGTCTTGGATGTATGCTACAACAAGTGTTCAGATGGGGGAAAATAGTGGGAAGATACTGCTTTGTACATTAAAAACAATTGCTGTTTGGAGTGGTACTGCAGAATATTGCAGTAGAAAGGAGGGTGCAATTTACAATCAGTGTATAAGTTTGTATGGAGTATCAGTGAGGGAAAAATAGAAGTTATATATGGGGTATTTCAGGTCTGACCAAAGGGGAAAGTATACTCCCTAGTTGAAATAGGTTGGAGCGTTGAGGGATATGAGTGACTGCAAACATTAAGAGGAAGTATCGGGCAGTAGAGTGGGAGAGTATACTACTTCCTTTAGTGTTACAATAGATAATGAGACTGATACAAGTGTATAAGTAAGATGGGGAGTTGGTGACTGTATCAGTGAGAAGGCATGAGACCAGTTAGTAGTGTCCTTGTGTTAACTTGTATGTTGGTGATTATCATTTTTAGTATTAGTTAAGTGAGTTCATGGTGTATGTCAGTGAACCTTGCATTATAATGTGTATCAGTGAACATGTGGGGCTATTACATGCAGTGCCTGACTAAAGGCCAAGCAATGAGGGAGGAGTGGCAATGCACTCTTGTGTACTGTCAAATATTAGGGGAGTTAAAAACCTGATGTGTGAGTTTATATGCACAGGTGCAATGTACGCAAAGACTGTGTTAACAATTGAGGTACTAGGACTAGTTGAAGTATCAGTTGGGGAACTAGAGAATTAAGTAGTAGTTTAGGTAGTAATATTTCACAAAGGGTAGTAATATTTCACATAGGTGCAATGTACGCAAAATCTGATGTGTGAGTTCATATGCACAGGTGTAATGTCTAGAGTCTTGTGTTAGTTAAGATAGTAATATTTCACAAAGGGTGTAAAATTTGACAACAAAAATAACTTAAGTTTTCGTAGTAATTTGATTTATAGGACAAACTGTCACAGAGGGCATTGCGTATAAAGTTAGAGCAGTTCTTACCTTCCTCCAAATAATCACACTGTATTTAACGATGAGTATATTTGCTAGGACTAGGAGTATCAATGCATGTACTGTATTTAACGATGAGTATATAGTTGAACGATGTCTATTCATTTTTGCAGAAGTATCTAGAAATGGATATGAATTACTATCTAAATCATCGTTCGTGGATGTACAATCGTCATCCTGATAACATGTGCGGTGTGCGGGATGAATTCATTGAGGGTGTATAGCAGTTACTGCAGTTCGCCAAGGCGTTGTAACACCCCGTTTCGCTCAAGAGGACTGCCGACTCAATCGACAAAAGTGCAACTGTCCCGACCGGCTTTGCCTCAAACGAGAAGCAAAGGATATCCAGACTTGTCCCTACAGGAATCCGGCTTAGGCTTTCAGAGGCTCGCTCAGGCGTATCGCTCTACCGAGGTGAATCATCGCTAAGGTGGGTGGCTACGGTGAACTTGTCTTTGCTTAGCCAGCACACATAAAATCTGGAATATTCATGCTAGTCGCTAGGTGAATAACCCCCTGCATGCTAATAAATCCAACGCACTTAGCTAAGGGAATAATCCCAACTTGTATTGCTATGCTAGAACATGGAAAATAAAATACTGCTTATATATGTTCAGACCCTTGCATGCTATGTCCCTAACGGTTTCATCTCTCGGCTTACCTTCGGGCCCGAGCAAACGTGTTGCTTATGTTCCTTAGAACACATGCTTGTCTGCTTATACGTTGCCTTGACTCAATACTTGTAACATAAGCCAGGCCAACACCCTGTCATACAGGATATTGTTCAGACCGTCTAAGAGAATGGAAAACAGGCAATGCATCTTGTCTTGTACTATTGTTGCCTCAACAGCTTGCATCTTGTCTTGTACTCTTGTCTTGTACTCTTGTCTTGTACGCTTGTTGCCCTAACCATGTAAATGGATAACTTACCCGAGATGCCGTTCGATCACGGACAACTTGTGCACAGGGATGGTCTAGCAGGCGATGCTGGGGCACTGGCATCGTCCCGGTCCGGACGAGACCAATTGTTTTAGTCTCTTGTTCTTGGCAGAATGGTTTGCAGCGCCTCTTGTACTTTCGTTGCATACCATTCTCGTCAAAGACTATACCGTCCAATATGGCATACGCCAGTGATCGCCTTGTACTTAACTTGTTGCATGCTTGCTGGTAAAAGAAACAAAAGATAACAAGTCATCCTCGCTTAGCGGCTATCCGCGTGCAAGATACTGTATCGTATGAAACAAATAAACTGAACACCTGAACGATCTTGAAATAAGTACTCGTGTTTGCATATGCTATGCCTCCTGAATGTTTATACAGCCCCTGCTTAAATTAACAATGTTTGCCTTGGACAGGGAAGGAGATGGTAAGTTGGTAAGTCTCGCCGTGTTTCCTCTCATGTTGTACGGCGCACTGCCACACGAATTAGGCTATTCAATAATTGCATGAAACTGATCCTAAGGCAACTAGAAAGACAACTTAATAGTTGTGCACAAAACCTGTATTACGTGTTTGGATTTATCGAGCGGGCGAGTAGCTTCCCCACCAGTGCATTCAATGTACTGATAATCCACTAGTTTGTATGCAGGGTGCGGGAGAACCTCGTTCAGTGCGGATGCCTCCAACGTACGTGCTAAGGCGTAGACAACACTCTGAAGCAATGGTGCGTCCGGAACAGAAGCACATATAGAAGATATAATGTTGGAATATAGCCCGAACTCGCCTGAATATCGCCTGTACAATCATTCCACAATTGTAGCCACTTGGCATATTTTATTGTTTCAGAGAGAGAGGCTTGAGCGACTTGTAATCTCGGCTACACGCCGCCTGTAACACATATTTATATCAATAAAAGAGCTTGCTTTACTTTAACTTGTGTTTCAATACTTCCGCTATATTTGTCGACTCAGTGAACTTGATACCGATCGCCTATGCGTTCATGACTCCGCTACACTCGGACAACCTGTGCGACTCTGTGGCTTAGAACTCTTACCGCCAGCCAATGAACCATGGCCTTGCACGGGCGTGGCTCACGCTCGTGCGGCATCAAGCCCGGATGGGTCAAGCGATCGTTCCGCGGGAGCGCTGACGAGGGTGATTCCCGCCTAGCGGGAACGACCGATTGCCTACGGGAGATCGGGGCATGACAGGCGTTCCCTCAGTACATGGACGGTACCAAAATTAAGTGTCCTTGTGTGAGATATCGTAACTTGAAATATCATCCAGAAGTGGAAGTCAAATATCATTTATACTCGAAGGATTTCACGCCGAATTACTATCAGTGGACCGCGCATGGAGAACGTGTGTCTTTAGCATCAGAGTCGGAGCCTTATGTGGAGCTGTATATAGATGTCCATGACCACGCTACTTACGACGACGGGTGGATGAACATGATTTTTGATGCGGCGGGACCTAGTTTTGATCCAGACAATCATGATGCAGCTGAGGAGGCACCGAATACCAATGCTGCGAAGTTCATGGAGTTGCTGGAGAATGCAAGGACTCTATTATATCCTGGTTATGAAGATCATTCACTGTTGGAGGTTATTACAAGATTGTTGAGCATCAAGTCCGATTTTAACATGTCGCAAGGATGCTATAACCGATTGATAGATTTGATTATAGAGATCTTACCAGAGGATGCAAAGTTGCCTAAAGACTTCTGACGACCTAAGAGGATGGTGAGATCGCTCTGGATGAGATACGAGAAAATTGATACATGTCACAACGGGTGCATGTTGTACTACAAAGAAGACAAGGATGAAGATGCGTGCAGATCCTGTGATGCTGATCGCTACAAGGCTACTGGAAGAGAAAAGTCTGTCGATGCAAAGAAGCCTA
This sequence comes from Iris macrosiphon, assembly GCA_036927795.1. Classification (NCBI taxonomy): domain Eukaryota; kingdom Viridiplantae; phylum Streptophyta; class Magnoliopsida; order Asparagales; family Iridaceae; genus Iris; species Iris macrosiphon. The sequence continues at coordinate 71,048,089 of JAYESA010000011.1, read as the reverse complement.
CCGATTCGATGCACTACTTGCCTTTGACATCGCGGTTGCAGAGGTTATTTATGGTGAAGGAGACTACAGAAAATATGAGTTGGCACAGGCGGAAACAGATCGAAGGAGTATTGGATGATCCATCCGATGGAGAAGCATGAAAGCACTTTGATCGAGAGTATCTAGATTTTGCTTCGGATTAACGTAATATCAGATTGGGGATCTCCTCCGAAGGTTTTATCCCATTTGGACTTTCGGGCTTCCAGTATTCGTGTTGGCCTGTGATCGTCACTCCGTACAATCTACCACCTTTGATGTGCATGAAAACTCTGTATATGTTCATAACCGTTATTATCCCGAGTCCGAACAATCCGAAGAGGAACATCGATGTATATTTATAGCCTTTGATAGATGAGTTGAATCAGTTATGGGAAGTAGGTGCTAACACGTACGATGTTTCCAGAAAGCAAAATTTTCAGATGAGGACAGCACTTATGTGGACCATAACGACTTTTCGGCCTATGGAATATTATCAGGATGGAGCACTCATGGTCGTCTCTCATGTCCGTATTGTATGGACCGTACTAAGGCTTTTCGTTTGAAACACAGAGGCAAAACGTACTTCTTCGATTGTCATCAACAATTTCTGCCGAAGGATCATCCGTACCGGAGGAATAGGAATGCTTTTCGTGCGGGAGTTATGGAGAAGGCTAATCCACCGCCAAGGTGGCCCGGATATACAATATGGAAAGAGGTAAAAGATTTATCAAGTGCTATCGAAGAGCCTGCTAAAGGGTACAAGTATGACATATTTGGTCGCACCTATAATTGGACAAAGAGGAGTATATCCTGGGATATGCCATATTGGAGCACCAATCTGATCAGACATAACCTTGATGTCATGCATATCGAGAAGAATGTGTTTGATAACATAATTAATACTATAATGGAGGTAAAGGGAAAGACGAAAGATAATCCGAAGGCTAGGTTGGACTTAGAAGAAATATGTAGACGTCCTGCGTTGCATTTGATAGAGGAGGTGAATGGAAAGTTAAAGTAGCCTAAGTCAGTTTTCTCACTGGAGAAGGAGGATAAATGGAGACTTTGTAGGTGGATTCAGGTTCTAAAATTTTCAGACGGGTACGTGTCGAACTTGAGAAGATGCGGCGACCTCAAGGAGAATAAACTGGCGGGTATGAAGAGCCACGATTGTCACGTATTCATAGAGAGGTTAATTCCGATTGCATTTTGGGAATTCTTACCGCAGGTCGTTTGGGATCCATTGACAGAGCTCAACATATTCTTCAGAGATCTTTGTTCTACTAATTTGCTCGTCGATCGTCTAGAAAAGCAAGAGAAGGACATTGTGGTAACACTATGCACGCTCGAGAAGGTATTTCCTCCTGAATTCTTCGACTCTATGGAGCATTTGCCAATTTATATTTCCTATGAGGCACGTGCTGGTGGTCCTGTCTGTTATCAGTGGATGTACCCCTTCGAGCGGCATCTGAATCACCTAAAGAGAAAGGTAAAAAATAAGGCACGGGTTGAGGGCTCTATTTGTGAAGCTTATGTTCTCGAGGAGATTATAAACTTTTGCTCGACGTATTTCAAATCTCATGTTGCTACTAATAGAACGAGAGCTCCGAGAAACGACGACGGATATCAGGAATCTAATGATGCAATACTCAAAGTATTCAATGCGTTCGGAAAGCCTTCGGGGAAAATGAAGAAGAGATATTTGAATGACGACGAGCTAAGGGCTGCTCAGTTGTATATATTACTCAATTGCGATGAGGATGAAGTGAAGAAGCTAGAGGGGTAAGTAATTAACACGTCCACATTTATGTCATCTCAATGTAATAGTATAAGCTACTATTATGCTACTAATCATCGGTTGCTTCATTGTTTTTCAGCACATATAATAATGAGTTGAGGTCGATTAGACCCTACATAACAGACGAAGAAGTAGAACAAGAAATGAGATGCCATTTTCATTCTTGGTTGAGCGCATATGTAAGGAGCTTGGTAATTACTTTTTCTGTCTGCACTTGCACAATAAATAACTTACTATCACTACTTTGATATTTAGGTCGATCGTCTAATAACACCCGAGACTGAATCTATTAGAACTCTAGCCAAGGGACCAATTACTGCCGTCAAAATATGGCCAAGTTTCTGTATGAATGAATTTAGGTTCAAGTCAACAAATACTCCGATTAAAGACAGCTTTCTGGATCTTGATTCCATAAAAAATAGTTGTTTGTGTATCAAATCTTCGAACTACGAAGACGTCGATCCAGGCAATGATTTTTTTGGCATCTTACGAGAGATTGTGGAGTTGACATATAATTATGGCACAGGACTTGCTAAGATCATGCTATTTAAGTGTGAATGGTTCGATCCGATTCAAGATCAAGGTTGAAAAATTGACAAGCATGGCCTTGTGTCACCCTCATATTTTTCATCCAAGGGTAGTTTCTAAATTGATAATGGGTATTATTTATTTTAGGGTTATTTGTATTTAATATTGTGCATGCATGCATGATTTATTTAATTTTGTATTAATTATTGTTTGTTAGTTATAGTTGTTTTTGACTTGTGTAGTAGACCAAACTCAATTATTAGAATGCACGAACCAAACTTTTAGACTAGTTTAGATTGAGCCCATGATTTAAGCCCATGGATTAGGAGCCTTGATTAATTAGTAAAACCATTAGACTAGAACCTTCTCTCCCTAATTAATTTCTTTATGAGAGACCCCAAGGGGTATTTGTGACTTTTTTACTTTGCATGGAGGGGTTTATATGGCCGGCCTTAGCTAGAGGAGAGAGAAAATATTTTATTTCATCAATTCCCAAATTCTAGATCTATAATTTCTCCTCTTCCAAATTCCCTCCATTCCCTCATCAATTCTCCACCAATTCTTCGTTAATCTCTTTCCAAATTCATCATTAAGGTTGCTACACTAATGATCTATAAGAAGAAAGCAAGGAGCAAGGAGGAGGAGGCCAAGATATACAAGTAGAGGAGCTACTTGGCAATTGGAGACTTTTTATTGGGAACCCATCTCCCAATAGATATAATTCAATTTTTTCTTCTAATAGACTCTAGATATGAGATTTAACTATGACAAACCAACCCACATGCATAGGCTACCCATAGCAACTAGTTTTAGGTTCATCGGAGACCTACGGTGGAAGTTATGACCAATTTGGTGCCAATTTTAGCGAAATTTCGAGATTGACACATGTAGTTGTCACGACCCGCACCCGGTTTAGGGGCACGAGTGCGTGGGTACGTCCAGCCTACGCCGCAGTGTCGACGGTAGAACGCTGTCAAGGTCTTGATACTATCTAGCTAATGTCACACAAACATCCAATCTCCATAAGGAGGCACGGATGACACAATTAAACGAGCACATACTCAATCACAGGATTACAGCACGATAAGATAACGAACAGAAATTTAATTAAATACAACACAAGTCAAGTAACAATCTAACTCAACAAATAACCAAGTCTCATCAAAAATGCCGGAGACAAATCCGGTACCAAATAGTCCACTTAAAGAACAACTAAAAATAGAAATTTCCGGCTAGTCCTCCCGGAATCACAACTAGACTACCAAGTCTGCAGCTACTCACCATATGGTCCATACAGTGTCGGACAGCGGTTCTCTAAGGCATAGTCTGGAAAAATATTTTCAGTCAGGAAGGAGCAAAGCAACACTCTCAAATAACAGTTCCATTAATTGATAATGTCTATAATACAATAAAATATGTCATGCTAGCTACTGAGAAGACAGTGAAATAAATGCAATGGCAATTTAAGAGAGACAGGCAATGTAAAGAGACAGGCAATAGGCAATATGATACAGTCAGTGCATGTATGAAAATAAAAGAACAAGGAACAGTATCATATACGGGTGATGTAGTATATGATTTGAAATAGGGAACTGTAATCTATTCTAAGTGTTTGAAATAGTAGTTTCAAAATGTGATCGGCTTGGGAACATGTACGATAGCTAGAGGGCCTGGCTAATCATGGGTGAAGAGCATGATTAACACTTACAATTTCTATATTACAATAAGAGGTTATGATCATATTTCTTACTAACTACTTCCCCGCCCCCAACTAGTACTGTGGATCCAACCATGACACGTCACGATACACGAGCAAGTCAAGTCTATCATGTACGATGTCTAATATACATGTCGTGTACAATGTCAATACGATAATCAAGGTAACATCTCATACCTGCAGATCCAAGCTATACTAGTCCGTGTAGCACAGTGTCAAAGATTCAGATGTAACATTTCATGATTGTTGAACTTATAGAAATTATCAAGAATTGGAAATTATCAGAGAATGTACTTGCCTTGGGTCCTTAGCTGATATTTATGGATGTCCTGTTCCAGAGTATCCCCTGGGTGAACCAACAGTCCTATAAACATATCACAATTACAACACTTGTATCAGATGCTACCCTAACACACAGAAGAAATATACTGGCCTCAGGGCTATGCCAGGCAGGGCACTAGTCAACTAGGGTCATCTAGCAGACAGACATCTAAAACACATTACATATTTTTAATCATTAATACCTACCATATATATACCAATTAAACATACATTGAAAATATGCTAAGTATATTTATAAAATACATGTATACACATATACCAATTAAATATATATATAACATTAAATACGAAAACATACACTAACATATATTATACCAATTTAAACTAAAACATACACATACTAAAATACGTATTTATATATATACCAAGTAGATTAGATATATACATATACATGTATTAAGCATTAATTAAATAATTACTAGTATACACTTTACTAAATACATATTATAAGAAAATACCAATTACATACATATATGTGCATTTAATTAAATACTTACTTATACAATTATTTAAATAAAAATAAATGATATACTTATTCATATTGTAAATACATCCATTACATTATACAGTTAATTATTGATAAAATAAATAATATACATTTACACATTTATACATTTATACCAAAATACGTATTTTATTACGTATATTCTATATGAAATATACCAAAACAATTCATGTATGTATATGAATACATATACACTAAGTATTATTCTAATACACACACCAATATACGTATACGTATTTATATACATATATATATTAAACATACACTATACTATACATTAAGTAATTATATACATTATATATCAACATACTATACATTAAGTAATTTTATACATTATATATCAACATACTATACATATATTAACAAGTAAAAGAGGGAAGGAGGAGAGGGAGAGAACTCACAGAGGTTGGTTGGCCGGAGTTGGCCGGAGACTCGCCGGGGCACGGCTCGGGAAGAGGGGAGCAGTGGTGGTGGTAGGTTGATGGAGGTGGTGGTGGTGGTGATTGGATGATGGTGGTGGTGAATGGTGATGGAAGGAGGAGCGGCCGGAGTACACAGGGGGGTCGGGTTGGGTTGTGCGGCACCGCCGGGGTCGAGCCGTGCCGGAGTCGAGGATGATGGGAGGAGCAGCGGGCTTCGGCCTGGGTGCAGTGGGCAGCGCCTGTCGGTGCAGTGAGGCACCGGAGCGTCGATGAACGGCGGGTCGGGTGATGGAGATGGCGGAGATGGAGAGGGGAGCAGCGCCGTGGGGAACTGTCCGGCGGGGGAGGAGCAGCGGGCCGCAGGACCGCCGGAGGTCGTTGCCCGAGGGAGAGCGGGGTTGGCTGCCGGCCCGGAGTCGCGGTGGACTGACCACGCCGGAGAGGATGAGCTGCCCGACCGGAGCAGTCGGGGAACTGCCGGTGAACAGTATTTGGGGGGGTGAACAGTGTTCCCCCCTTCCTCTCTTTTTGAAATTTAAATAAAATCAATAAAGAGAAGGAGAAAGGAAGAAGAAGAAGAAGAAAAAGAGAAGAAAAAAGAAGAAGAGGAGAAAAGAAATTTGATTTGAAGGAGGCTACGTTGGAGTTGAGGATGGAGGAAAGAGAGAGGTGGGGGAAAACCTAGGTTGTCTAGGGATTAGGGTTGATGTAACATATATATATATGGAGAGAGGGTGTTGGAATGAAGGGTTGGGATTTGCCCATAGAATGAGGGGTCCAGATTGGACATGGAGAATTTCTTCATGTGGGTGAGGGTGTTGACTAGTCAATGTTGGGCTTCTCCATAGGTTTAAACAAATGGGTGTTGACACCAAAAATGCAAATTTGTAAATTAACCCCCTTAAATTCGGGAAATTGCACAAACACATAAAATGACGAAAATTTGGCGGGCGATTCGGGGTCCGGTGTTTTGTAGGGTCAGGGGGTGCTGTAAGTTCGGTATGGGCTCAATTTACAGGGCACTGGAATTAAATCGGGATTTTAGAATCAGATAAAATAGTATCCTCAATTTAAATAGAAATAAATGCAAGTTGTGTTCAACAATTAACTAGGAGTACATGGGGTCAAAATCAGGTCAGGTCATCAATACCAATAATGAAGAAGACTCAGAACAGAATATTACCCTAATTTGGGCCGTACGAAAAATAGGTCAAGATTGCCTCCAATTTTCGATTGGAACGCACAACGATGAAAAAATAGGAATTTATTAAATAACGTCCGCGACGATTTTTTGTGCGGCCGGAAATAATATACAGAGAGCATAATTATGAGTTGCAAAAATAGCAGAATGGAAGGCGGGCATGTCTAGGGCAAGATTGTCAAATTTGTTGGAAGACAAAAGTCTGGATAGTGCTCCAAATATCGAAGCAAAGGCAATGCGCAAAAATATTAAATAAAATACAGTAATTAATGAAAATCTCCAAAAAATTAAATTATAAATAAAACAATTAACCTCAAAATTCCATAATTCCGACAGGTGCTCATCTACTGGCTTCTAGGTCAAGTCTACCATCACAAACACAAATGAACACTGTCTATAATATAATATATAAAAGTACACATCACACAGTTATTTAATTTAAATATATACTATTCATGCAATTAATTAATCATAACTACAATAATATTAAATATTGTAAAAAGTCGAAAATACCCCTGTTTTCGGAATGTGGTAGTGACAAGTCTACCCACCTTAAAAAATTTTGTCCTCGAAATTTAAAATCCTCATAGTAGTGTTTATTCATACACATTATTATTCCCTCAAATTTTAAATTCATCATATATGAAATTAGTTAATAATCCACAATGTCCTCTCACAATTTCAAAAATTCTGAATTATTTGTATTCCTGAAAAAATCCTCAAAATAGAATCAAAGTCCCTTTTTATTAAAATTTCCTTGGAAGTTTTGAGTTAATAATTCAATACCCGGAATTTAATATCCACTCCTCAAATACTCAACAATATGATATTTAAGGATTCTCCAAATGTTACATCCAAATATAAAGTTCTAAAATTCATAACTTGCAATTAAATAAATATATTGATAAATCTCCCAAAATTTCCAAATTAATAACCAACTTAAACATGTCATAATCTTTCCTGGAATTAATAAACTACCAATTATGCCATGTTAATTTCTTAACCATTTATTTAAATCAATATTCATCCTCGAATTTTAATCATCTTGTTCCTCTTGTCAAGTCATAACTCCTTCATGAATCTTCACTACAGTCAACACCAATAATCACGGTCTAAGAAAATTCTACCTATGGTGTTGCAGTCTATGTATCAGGGGTACTACTAACTACATTCTAACAAGAAAATCATGCATACAACTATTGTACTAAGCAATCAATCAATCAATTAGATAGGAACAGAATAAAGGAAAGAACAGAAACTGCTAACACATTACCTGCAGTATCGGTCTCCTCGACCGTCATCGTAAATGCCCGCCCTGCTGGAGTGGTTCCCTTTGCGGGTGCTGAGCAATATACGGTTCCACAGGTAGCCTAACTGGATCTCTATAGTCTGAAGCTGCACGCTGGCCGGGGAGATAAGGGGCTATAAGACAATCCCTTACTCGATGTCCCGCAGCGCCGCAGTGCAAACAAAGTCCTAGCCTCGTTCTACAACTCTCCCAAAGGTGACCTGGCTTCTTACAGAAATGACAAGTCTGCTGTGTCTCTCTTGGAGGCTGTTGCTGATCCTGCTGAACATGAATTGGTGCCTGGTACTGTTGTTGATACTGATACTCCCATGGATGTTGCTGGATAGGAACTGGTGCTAGGTACTGCGGTGGATGCTGAAATGTCCATGGTTGTTGCTGAATATGGAATGGTACTTGGTACTGCTGTTGGTGCTGAATACGGGGATGCTTGGCTGGTCCTGCGCTATCATTTGTATCTCCAAAAGTATTATGGCTCCTCTTAGGCCTGAGATCCAGATCCTCTTCTGCGATCTGAGCATCCATCAAGATAGCCTCATAGGTAGCGGTACGACGACCAGAAGTGCGTGACCTAATCTCTCTCGTTAGTCCCTTTCTAAATTTCCGGGCTCGATCTCCTGGGTCTCGAATCATGGACGATGCAAAATGGCTCAATCTACAGAATTCTGCAGCGTACTCGTCGACCGACATGTTTCCTTGAACTAAGTCATGAAACTGACTTTCCAAGGTTCCCAATGCCACGTCGGAAAAGAACTTCTCCTTGAAGAGTTCCTTGAAGGTCTCCCAAGTAAGTCCTTGCGCAGAAATTCTCGGCTCCGTGCGATACCACGTGAGTGCGATATCGAACATTTGACTGCCAGCGGCTTCTATCTGCAAGTTCTCCGGAATCTGGGTCAATCGCAGGCTTCTCTCTATATCCTCTAGCCAGTCGCCAGCGTAGAGTATCCCTTCGGTACCTTTAAACTCTCGAGGCATCATCCTCTTGAAATCCACTATAGTGCCTGATCTCTGCTATTGCTGGCCAGGAAACTGCTGGTACTGTGCTACTTTCTCCAAAGCTTGGAGAGTCACCTGATGAGCATTCTCCATATTTTCTTTCATCAGCTCGGTTTGTGCCTGGTGCGCTTCTGCTTGCACCCTCTGAGCCTCAGCTTGAACTCGCTGAGCATCTGCCATCACTCTCTGGGCATCTACCATGCCTTGAATCAAGGTAAACATCTGCGTTCCGTCAATGGACAAACCTCCGGGAATCGGAGTTGATGGAGGAGGAAGGTTGTCCGTCACAGCTGCGGCAATCTTCTTAACAGGTGGAGGAGGATCACCTACGTGCATCGGAGATGTAGGAGGAACTACGGCTGTCTGTCCATTAGGTAGAGAGGTGGCAGACCCCTCTAAAGCTGATGTTCCCGCTCTCATAGACCTTGTCTGCGGTGACATCCTGAAGACAGATCCCAAAGAATCAATTTAGGCAAAAATACGAAATCATCAAGGAAGGACAGTACAGTTCTAAAGAAGCAACATTCAAGATAGATAGATTGGGAATAACAATCCTAGTTGTGATTGCACAGGTCAAAGATGCATCCATGGTCTGATATCTCTATCCCCTAGGTATCACGGTTCTATCACAAACACACTCACTGCTAGCTTCCTTACCTACTGCAACAGTTGATGCTAGTTATTCTTATCACCCAAGTGCATATCAAATGCAACACTCTTTACTAAATACTGCTCTCTCTAATACAATCTTAAATGGACACCCAAGTCAGTGGGCAGTGAGATCTCAATTCTACTCAAGCCAACAGATCCTTACACATGCATCTCATCTATTGTATACTAATATATCTCTCCCACTATAAAATCTTATCCTCAAATAAATTTTCCTCAAAATAACTCCTCGAATAAAATTTTAAGGTAAATTGCATACACTTTCCTCAAGGTTAATTATTTAAATACTGAAATAAAACTTAATCACACAAAATCCTTACAGACTTGTCTAGGTTTATTGAATCAAATCTGAATTCCTCAAAATAAATTTTTAATAGCCATATTTCAACTCCTCAATTTCAAAGTTTTTGCAATTCATTGAAATCTTCAAAATAAATTTTAATAACAATCTCAATCTTCTCAGAATCCTAAAATTTGAAATTCATTTTCAATCTTCAATAAAAAAAATTTAAATCCACCTTCTGTAGTCCAATAGCTCTAATGTTAATCATTCTCACTGTCCTCATCGACATGCGTCATCAGGTAATACCATAAATCAGTCTGCAAGTTCATCTTGATATGAAATCCAGCCCTACTATGAAACCAAAAATCCTAACTTAATAACTAATCAACAACAATCAAATCAATATCAACAAATGAGAATGGACGGAACAAGGGAATGATTTAAATTGGAAATTTTAACAAGATTCTCAGGGGTCATCCCAGGAATCTCTCAAGGAATTGTGATTGAGTATTTGCTCTCGTCCTAGTATCCTATGTCCTATGTCCTATAGCAGGCACGCAGTAGTATAACAAGGATGTCACACTACTACGACATCGCACAACTCGCGAAGTCAGACCTGCATGGGCCACCACTAAAAATGTGTCACGACCCGCACCCGGTTTAGGGGCACGAGTGCGTGGGTACGTCCAGCCTACGCCGCAGTGTCGGCGGTAGAACGCTGTCAAGGTCTTGATACTATCTAGCTAATTTCACACAAATATCCAATCTCCATAAGGAGGCACGGATGACACAATTAAACGAGCACATACTCAATCACAGGATTACAGCACGATAAGATAACAAACAGAAATTTAATTAAATACAACACAAGTCAAGTAATAATCTAACTCAACAAATAACCAAGTCTCATCAAAAATGCCGGAGACAAATCCGGTACCAAATAGTCTACTTAAAGAACAACTAAAAATAGAAATTTCCGGCTAGTCATCCTGGAATCACAACTAGACTACCAAGTCTGCAGCTACTCACCATATGGTCCATACAGTGTCGGACAGCGGTTCTCTAAGGCATAGTCTGGAAAAATATTTCCAGTCAGGAAGGAGCAAAGCAACACTCTCAAATAACAGTTCCATTAATTGATAATGTCTATAATACAATAAAACATGTCATGCTAGCTACTGAGAAGACAGTGAAATAAATACAATGGCAATTTAAGAGAGACAGGCAATGTAAAGAGACAGGCAATAGACAATATGATACAGTCAGTGCATGTATGAAAATTAAAGAACAAGGAACAGTATCATATACGGGTGATGTAGTATATGATTTGAAATAGGGAACTGTAATATATTCTAAGTGTTTGAAATAGTAGTTTCAAAATGTGATCGGCTTGGGAACATGTACGATAGCTACAGGGCCTGGCTAATCATGGGTGAAGAGCATGATTAACACTTACAATTTCTATATTACAATAAGAGGTTATGATCACATTTCTTACTAACTACTTCCCCGCCCCCAACTAGTACTGTGGATCCAACCATGACACGTCACGATACACGAGCAAGTCAAGTCTATCATGTACGATGTCTAATATACATGTCGTGTACAATGTCAATACGATAATCAAGGTAATATCTCATGACTGCAGATCCAAGCTATACTAGTCCGTATAGCACAGTGTCAAAGATTCAGATGTAACATTTTATGATTGTTGAACTTATAGAAATTATCAAGAATTGGAAATTATCAGAGAATGTACTTGCCTTGGGTCCTTAGCTGGTATTTATGGATGTCCTGTTCCAGAGTATCCCCTGGGTGAACCAACAGTCCTATAAACATATCACAATTACAACACTTGTATCAGATGCTATCCTAACACACAGAAGAAATATACTGGCCTCAGGGCTATGCCAGGCAGGGCACTAGTCAACTAGGGTCATCTAGCAGACAGACATCTAAAACACATTACATATTTTTAATCATTAATACCTACCATATATATACCAATTAAACATACATTGAAAATATGCTAAGTATATTTATAAAATACATGTATACACATATACCAATTAAATATATATATAACATTAAATACGAAAACATACACTAACATATATTATACCAATTTAAACTAAAACATACACATACTAAAATACGTATTTATATATATACCAAGTAGATTAGATATATACATATACATGTATTAAGCATTAATTAAATAATTACTAGTATACACTTTACTAAATACATATTATAAGAAAATACCAATTACATACATATATGTGCATTTAATTAAATACTTACTTATACAATTATTTAAATAAAAATAAATGATATATTTATTCATATTGTAAATACATCCATTACATTATACAGTTAATTATTGATAAAATAAATAATATACATTTACACATTTATACATTTATACCAAAATACGTATTTTATTACGTATATTCTATATGAAATATACCAAAACAATTCATGTATGTATATGAATACATATACACTAAGTATTATTCTAATACACACACCAATATACGTATACGTATTTATATAGATATACATATTAAACATACACTATACTATACATTAAGTAATTATATACATTATATATCAACATACTATACATTAAGTAATTTTATACATTATATATCAACATACTATACATATATTAACAAGTAAAAGAGGGAAGGAGGAGAGGGAGAGAACTCACAGAGGTTGGTTGGCCGGAGTTGGCCGGAGACTCGCCGGGGCACGACTCGGGAAGAGGGGAGCAGTGGTGGTGGTAGGTTGATGGAGGTGGTGGTGGTGATTGGATGATGGTGGTGGTGAATGGTGATGGAAGGAGGAGCGGCCGGAGTACACAGGGGGGTCGGGTTGGGTCGTGCGGCACCGCCGGGGTCGAGCCGTGCCGGAGTCGAGGATGATGGGAGGAGCAGCGGGCTTCGGCCTGGGTGCAGTGGGCAGCGCCTGCCGGTGTAGTGAGGCACCGGAGCGTCGGTGAACGACGGGTCGGGTGATGGAGATGGCGGAGATGGAGAGGGGAGCAGCGCCGTGGGGAACTGTCCGGCGGGGGAGGAGCAGCGGGCCGCCGGACCGCCGGAGGTCGTTGCCCGAGGGAGAGCGGGGTTGGCTGCCGGCCCGGAGTCGCGGTGGACTGACCACGCCGGAGAGGGTGAGCTGCCCGACCGGAGCAGTCGGGGAACTGCCGGTGAACAGTATTTGGGGGGGGTGAACAGTGTTCCCCCCCTTCCTCTCTTTTTAAAATTTAAATAAAATCAATAAAGAGAAGGAGAAAGGAAGAAGAAGAAGAAAAAGAGAAGAAAAAAGAAGAAGAGGAGAAAAGAAATTTGATTTGAAGGAGGCTACGTTGGAGTTGAGGATGGAGGAAAGAGAGAGGTGGGGGAAAACCTAGGTTGTCTAGGGATTAGGGTTGATGTAACATATATATATATATATATGGAGAGAGGGTGTTGGAATGAAGGGTTGGGATTTGCCCATAGAATGAGGGGTCCTGATTGGACATAGAGAATTTCTTCATGTGGGTGAGGGTGTTGACTAGTCAATGTTGGGCTTCTCCATAGGTTTAAACAAATGGGTGTTGACACCAAAAATACAAATTTGCAAATTAACCCCCTTAAATTCGGGAAATTGCACAAACACATAAAATAACAAAAATTTGGCGGGCGATTCGGGGTCCGGTGTTTTGTAGGGTCAGGGGGTGCTGTAAGTTCGGTATGGGCTCAATTTACAGGGCACTGGAATTAAATCAGAATTTTAGAATCAGATAAAATAGTATCCTCAATTTAAATAGAAATAAATGCAAGTTGTGTTCAACAATTAATTAGGAGTACATGGGGTCAAAATCAGGTCAGGTCATCAATACCAATAATGAAGAAGACTCAGAACAGAATATTACCCTAATTTGGGCCGCACGAAAAATAGGTCAAGATTGCCTCCAATTTTTGATTGGAACGCACAACGATGAAAAAATTGGAATTTATTAAATAACGTCCGCGACGATTTTTTGTGCGGCCGGAAATAATGTTCAGAGAGCATAATTATGAGTTGCAAAAATAGCAAAATGGAAGGCGGGCATGTCTAGGGCAAGATTGTCAAATTTGTTGGAAGACAAAAGTCTGGATAGTGTTCCAAATATCGAAGCAAAGGCAATGCGCAAAAATATTAAATAAAATACAGTAATTAATGAAAATCTCCAAAAAATTAAATTATAAATAAAACAATTAACCTCAAAATTCCATAATTTCGACAGGTGCTCATCTACTGGCTTCTAGGTCAAGTCTACCATCACAAACACAAATGAACACTGTCTATAATATAATATATAAAAGTACACATCACACAGTTATTTAATTTAAATATATACTATTCATGCAATTAATTAATCATGACTACAATAATATTAAATATTGTAAAAAGTCAAAAATACCCCTGTTTTCGGAATGTGGTAGTGACAGTAGTGCTTGTCAATTGATCTAATAGATCTAATTGACACTTGATTTCTTGTTTGTAACTAGTGTCATGTCCACAATTGGGTACGTGTAGGCCGTATCTCGCCAATTTGACGAAACGACTTGATTTTGGAGTTTTCCTCCGACACGCGGCCTTGTGCATATCAAATTATGACATGGATACATAGACACTCTAATTACTATACGTATTATTCATAATTTATGTATTAGACTTGTTCATGTCCTCCGGAATACGTTTGGTTGTGTGTTGGAGCAGTATCACAAGCGTATCGTAGAGAAAGTGTGATACGGGTACGATGCGCTCCATGTGTTTGTTGTTTGGCTTATTTTACTATAGTGCATGGTATTTATATATGTATATGCTATCTATGTATGGTATAGTGTATATAACAGTGTATTTTAGGTTTATGTGTATATGTATATCTATATGTGTATGTAATAGAGTATCTAGATATATATAACTATAGGTGTATATATCTATATATATGTTTGTTTATATATATGTGGTTAGATATATATATACCTATCTAGTAGTGAGGGTTGATACATATTGATATATGTAATAGAGAGGTATATTAATGTGTATGCATTGTTATCTGTATGTGTTTATATATATATATATATATATATATATATATATATATATATATATATAGCTATGTATAGACCTATATCTATATGTAAATATATGGGGATATGTATATGTATATATATATTCTTAGATATTAAGTGTTATGATGGTGTATGTGTGACTGTGTGTGCTTGAGTGAGTAAGAAGGACTCGACATTTCAGTGAAGAGCAGCGGGTTGTAAGGGGGCTCGGGGCAGAGCTTACTCAGCAAACACTAGTTATGCTAGATTACATCGTTTGCATTTAGAAGCAAAGCAGTTAGCATGTATGGACAATATGTCTCGAGTAGAAGGTTTCTATATAGACCTGTGCAGAAGGACTTGGCAGTCTTGAGGAGCAACAGACCCAGCAATTGGGTCACTGTGTGCAGATTGCACACAGTATTAAGGCACCGTGCACTGTGCAGATTAGAAGAAGGGAAGGCTAGCAGTTGCAGTTGTACACTGTGGCAGCCAAATACCCGAACATCAGTAAAAAGGGAAGGCTAGCAATAGCAGTTCAAACAAGGGAGGAGGCAACAAGTCTGCAGGAGGTTCGGGCACAGCTGCAGCCAGTGCACTGTACTGTATCTGTATAGTGCAAGTGATGCACAATAACCGTACAAATTTCTCTGTGCAAGTAATGCACAGTTCAGTTCGGTTCTAATTGGTTTGTGCTTGAATTTCAGATTAGTCCAGTGGGTAGATTTCAGCTTCTTGTATCAGTAGATAGGTAGTTAGTTGGTCTATTAGTTAATATATAGTTAGTTTAGTTATTAGTGGTTCATTAAGATAGATATAATTAGCTATTTGTAGGTGTACAGATAATTATGCTAGCAAATAGTTAGCTAGGCAGATTTTGTTAAGAGTTAGTATATGTAAATACTTGTATTAGTTGTTAGTAGCAGATAGCCTATATATGTATTTTATAGTATAGTTTGTATTGTTAGCGTACATTGGGTATGTTAGTAGTTATAGTACTTAATATCTAGGAGTAGCAAATGGTTTAGCATTGGGGTTTAGGCATATGTTAGTTATATGCAATAGGATTTGGTTTACCTCGGGTTATCTTGAGATACCAAGGTATCACCAAGGTATTGGGCGATACCCAAGGTATTGAGCTTGGGTATCAAGTTGGGTGTGATACGCATTGGTGCAAGGCCAAGGTATCCTATTTCAATTAGTTTTATCTAGTATTATAATGTTTGATTTGTATACATATATAAAATACTATTTTCATATTCAAAACTTGCGTATCTTAGGATACGGCTCTTTGAATGCATTATTGTGTGTTAGGTTAGCTAGCATAGCGTAGTTTCATAGTATATCGACTTAGTGACTTACATTAGACTCTTGCAACCTAGAATTCATTGGTTTGACTTAGAAATGGTGTATCGACCTAGAATTGCATCAACTTCACTTATTTTTATTATTAAACTTTGTATTGATGCAATATATCATATATAGGTTGTGAGATACCAGCTTGGGCATTGAGAGACACACCTTGCTCAGAACTTCAGGCGAGTATATTTCTCTAATTTTTTTAATTTATAATATTGTATATATGCATGTTCTAGAATTGTATACATTGATCCCGATACAGTGATTTCACGGATTGGTGCTATATGGATCATGTCAGGAGGTGTTATCCCCTACCGTGTTCAGCGGGTACTCAGTCACACGTATTTTATCGTGTGCATCAGGTATTGATTTTTATGTACTTCTTGTGCATCCACTATTTTGTGTGCTAGTGTGACTATATCGTGTTCATGTACGTAACGTGTCATGATTGGATCCATGAGTATTGGTTGGGGAGGGGGAGTAGAAGTTGGTTATGTGATCAAAGCCCTATTGATCTTATGTGCATGTCGATTATACACCTCATGTATAATGTAGTTACCTTTATACCTCATGTGCAACCTAAGCCGATCACATAACAAACTTGTACTCTAAATCACGTAGCTAGTATTCTTGTTTTTCTACTTGCAGTTTATTTTCGTAGTTACTTTCCAGTTCTTATTGTACTTATTGCCTGTTCTCCCTGTATTGTACATTCTTACTACTTGTGCATCTTTTATCCTTTTTTATTGCTCGTTATATATGCTCGATTATGTATTTGAAACTGCTTTCAGAGGTATGTACTTCGCTCCAATACTGACTGGATATATTTTTTAGATGATTGGCTAGAGGAGCTGTGTCCCACGTATTACGGCCCGTAGGAGGGTGAGACTTTAGAGGATACTCCCCTAGAGCAAGAGGACATAGTACCAGTGACTGAGGAGGTTTAGTTTATGATTGGTGGTTTTGTATTAGACTATTCTTTTGGTGGATTCAAAGTTCGTATTATTATTTCAGACTTGTGGATTGTATCTTGTTTCTTTCTTTCGCTATTCCATTCGTGCATTATTCTTTCTTAGTTTATTTTGTGATAGAGATTAGTTATTCTTGTGAGATACCATATTGTTCCTCCGTTTGGAGTTGAGATGATTGACAGGTACCATATTATATTGTTGAGATGTTAGATAGTTAAAAATGATCCAGATAGCGTACTACCGCCGATTTTGCGGTGTAGGTTGGGCGTAACCACGTACTCGTGCCCGAATATCCGGGTGCGGGTCGTGACACATTTTTAGTGGTGGCCCATGCAGGTCTCGAATTCGCAATTAGTGTAATTTCGTAGTTGTGCTCGTCTAGAGTACTGCTACGAACCAACTTTAGGATATAGGATATAGGCTGAGAGTATACTCAATCACAACTAGAAAAATTTTAATATCTGTTTTACAAATCCTTATCTATTAAATATTGTCTTTCATTTTGAATAAAGTTTTGTCCTTCTTTGATGATATCGCATTATATTCAATATTGATTCCATATTTTAATCTGTCTTTAGTATGCCTCCGAAGATCAGATTCTATTGCTCGGGAGCAGCGACAGCTTCCTTAGATACTTCCATGCCTGCTGCGAAGAGGGTAGCAGCTACTACTGCTTCTTCTCTAGTTGAGAGGGTCGCCTGTCACGACCCGCACCCGGTATAGGGGCACGAGAGCGTGGGTACGTCCAGCCTACGCCGCAGCATCGGTGGTAGAACATTGTCTAGGTCATAATACTAGCTAATCACTCTCATATGAATATCCAACTCCATAGAGAGACACAGATATCACAATATAATATGGAATATACTCAATCACATAAGCTAAAGCACGATAAGATATCGAAACAAGAAATGAAATACAAGACAAATCTAAACATAATAAATAGTCTAACCTGTAATCAGTAACATCCAAGTCTCCAAGTATGCTGGAAACAAGTCCTCTAAGTCAGTCTGGAAAAAATATCCAGTCAAGATTGGAACGAAATACACCTCTAACAGCAGTTCCACATATATTGACAAAATCTATATCACAGTGTAAAGAAATACAAGACAGATAGGAAATACTGGCAATAAGAAATACTGACGAGCATGGATATACTGGTAATAGAAATACTAGAATAATTAGAATACTGGAGCATGTTATCACCAATGTACATCTAGCAATTAAATAGAAATACGAGTACACGCAAGAACAATGAACTGGTATGTAAGTGTGTACAAGAACAATAACTAAAATATGTGGAGATGCTAGATCAATATACTAGAGATTGTCACTACCACTTTTCCAGGCAAGGGCATTTGTGTAATTTTACTATTTTAAATAATTATGTATTGAATTAATCTGCTGAGTTTTATAAACTAATTTTATGTTGTTAGTAATGTTTAATTTTAGGTCTAACCCTAGAACTCATTAGGACAGACCCTAGTGAGTCAACCCTAATTGTAAACCCAGTTCTAGTGAAACCCTAGAATACAAATTTTAGGGTGAACCCTCAAACCCTTGCAGACCTAAACCTGAGTCAATTAGGTTTTACATGACCTACCATAGAGGGTTTAACCTAAGCAATGCATTGAAACCCTAATTAGGTTTAATATAAAAAGGAACCCTCTCATTCTTCACATAGAAAAACAGGAAACCCTAGCCTCCACAAGAGAAGTCATCTCCCCACTCCAAATTCGAGATTTAACCCTAGGTTCCATTTTCTCCTCCTCCAAAGCAAGGAACGTGGGTCAAGAAGCCTTGGAGAAGAAGAACCTCGTTGAAGAAACCATCCCTGCAGGTAAAACCCCATTTTTTCTTCATTAAATTCCTGTTTTCAGATGTTAATGGCCATTAGGAACCCACCCTATTGTTTAGATTTTGATTTTTAGGGTTTGGATTAGGTTTTGGTGACCTACGTGGATTTTCCCCCAAATTCGTGAACCCTAATCATAGGAGTATGCTTTTAGATAGGATTGCATCTCCTCCCTATGGTATTGATCTCGATTTAGGGTTCGGATTTGAGTATTTTGGGGTTTTTAGGAAGTTTGTGTATGGGTTCGATTTCAGCACTTCCTGTGTTTGATAAAATGTTCATTAGGAGTTAACCATCTAGGTATTCGAATCTATGCATGTTTTGATTTATAAACCTATATACATCATATAATTGCCTGTGTTTTAACTACTTGTTGGTTTTCCTGTGCACTAGAAGAGGGTTCTGTGCACAGTCGGGTTCAACTATGTACTGTGCACAGTCGGGTTTATGTGTATGTAGAGTTTGTATCAGTGTCTAGGTCTTAGGTGTGTTTGTGTTATCAGTGTAATTCCTGTGTGTCAGTTAGAAACTGTGAAGCATGTGTATCAGTCGAAGATTCTCTTGTATTGGTCAGTATCGGGTTTTCAGCATCATTGAGTATCCTAAGAACTGTGTGTTTAGTATTGGGTGCAGTGTATTACTGTGGTTTGGTGTTGTGTGAGGGAGTAAAATCTGAGAGAGGGGGGAAAGAGAACAGTGAACCAAAGCCTATGTCTCAATTAGGAATGCCTGTGTGTGAGTGAAGCAGTGAACTGTGTGTATTTGTGGGAGAGATTTTTCCTGTGTTCTTAGACTGAGTTCAGTGAGGGAGTACACAGTATCAGTCCAAACTGAACTGTGGCTACCTTATCCTTGTACACTGTGTATCAATATCTGTGTGTTTATGCATCAATCAGTAACTTGTTGTGTGTGTTCAAAGAGGATCACACATGCTCGAGTTCAGTGAGGGAATATAAGTTTTGGTTATGTCTTAGTGTTCAGTATCAGTGTAGAGTTTCAGTTTCTGTGTGTTTGAACCTAGGTGTACCTGTGACAGTTAGAACCTATCTGTGCTGTGTGCAGAAATTCTGTGTAGGTTGTATGGGAGTGAGTATCTGTGAGTAGAGGATGTGTATCAGGTATCTCAGTGAGATAATAGACTGTGCTGTGTGCAATGTGTATGTGGGAGCAAAACGCTGTGGGTATCAGTATTATGTGTATCAGTTGGAACTGGGTGTTCTCAGTGTACAGGGGTTTCTATTCACTGTGTGTGTAGTTCATACTATAAACCTGGGCACTAATATATTTGTGTGTGTTTGTACCTGGGTGTCTTGTGTCTGTGAGTTAGTGTGTGCATTGGGGATGAACTGTGTAAGTTCATCAGTGTTGCATGAACCAGTGTGTGTGCTGTGCACACAGTTGTGTGTTTGGTTTTGGGACATAGCAGTATCAGTAAGAGTATATAAGAGTGTAGCCCTATGTGAATTCCTATATGTGTTTGTGAGTAGTTCAGTGAGTTAGGGGCTGTGTAGTGTAGGTTAGTGTATCAGTATGTAGTGGCTATGTGTGCTGTGTGTGTAGAATTAGTGTAAGAAATAGGTGTGTATCAGTATCAGTAATACCTACAGCAGCATTACCTGTTTGTGTGAGGAAGCTGTGACAGTGAGAGTGTGTATGAGTAAAACTGGAGGTGTATCAGTAGAGGGAGACAGTGTAGTGTGTCCCCCAGATTATTTCAGATTCAGAGTAGGAAATATCTGCCTGTGTGAGTGTGATGCTGTGAATGTTGTGTGAGAGTAGTGTGTCAGGGAGTTGAGTATCATTAGAATCCAGAACCTAGTGTATCAGTATACATGTTAGAAATGTCTGTGTGCAAATTGTGTAACAGTAAAGTTATGGGCTAGTTAATGACTAGTGTTAGTTAACTTATTAAGATATTAAGGGTGTAAGAATTAGTATATTGCATTAGTGATTAGTTAAGTTGGTACTAGTATGGCTAAAGTAAAGAATTGGTTAATACTAATTAAGGTGGAGTACTAGCAAGATAACTAATATAAGCTACTTATATACTAACTAGACTCAAGGATATGGTTATAACCTAATACCTTGTAGATCCTTAACACTGAGGTTTGTATAGCTAAGTAAGGACTAGTTTAGATAGGTAGTGTACAGTATACACTTCCATGATTTACAACTGACTAGTGGACCTAGTATAGACTGATCCATGACCTAGAAGCCTCACCTTCTTAATTAATTAAACTTGTTATTTCTTTAGTTCAGTACTTGACATTTATATTCCACAAATAGGTCACTGTGATTTTATCTTGGACATCGATCCTCACATTTTGCTCAGGACCACAGGCGAGTACATTCTCTGACAGTTTTTATTGTTGATTACTTCTATAAATTGTAGTGTATTACATACTTGATTCCGATACTGTGGATACACGAGTTAGCACCCTAGATCCCCATCATGAGGAGTCGTGATTGGAATCCACCGTGCTAGCTGGGTATGGAAAATTATTAGTAGATTATGTGATCATATCCAAATCCTTACCATGCATCATAGCTCACCCCACTTCTCACGTCGGGTGCGGCCTGACCATCATCATGCTTCATAGCTGTTATATATGATTAGCCTGACCATTATCATGCATCATAGCTAACCATATGGTTAGCCTGACCTTCAAGAATCATAGCTAATCATATATAACCAGCCTGATCTAGTCCCAAGCCGATCACATAATAAACTAATATTTCAAACACTTAGCTAGATGTTTATCTTTATTCAGATTTACTTGTTCTAGCATTCACTATTATTGTTCATTGCTAGATGCTCTATTGTCTATTTCATTTTCTCCTGTACTTCTCAGTTTCAGCATTTATTTCCATCTTGTATCTCTTACACTGTTTATAGATTTTGTCAATTTAATGAAACTGCTGTTAGTGCTTGTGCTTCGCTCCAATCCTGACTGGATAATATTTTTCAGAGGACCTGGAGGATTTTTGCCCCACTCATTACGGCCCAGGATTAGAGGGTGATTTCACTCCAGAAACCCCAGAGGAGTTGCCTAGCCTAGAGGAGAACGTACCTGGCTGCTCTTAGACTACTTTTTCTGCATTATTGTTTTAGACTGAGACTGAGATGTAACTGTTATTTTGTGACTTTGTGAGGTCATTTAGACCCAGGATTGAGTTGGATTTGTGGTTGGTTTTATTAGAACTCTTTTCTATTCTCATCGTGCCATAGATTGTGATTGAGTATATTAAGAACTGTGGGTTTTTTATCTTTGTCCTCCGTTCGGAGTGGAGACTATTGACAGGATATATTATGTTTGTGACCTAGACAGCGTTCTACCGCCGATGCTGCGGCGTAGGCTGGACGTACCCACGACTCATGCCCAAATTCCGGGTACGGGTCTTGACACGTTTTTAGTGGTGGCCCATGAAGGTCAGTAGTCGAGTCCTAGAACCGCATTAGAGCGATATCGTAGTGGTGCTCTCTTAGAGTATTACTACGAGCCTGTTTTAGAAAATAGGAATTAGGCCGAGGATATGCTCAATCACAATTAGGAAATTTCTGATTCTTATAATACTACTCTTAATGATTTTCCTTTAGAATTTACTGTCCTTCCTTGATGATATCGTGTTTATTACTTTAATTGATTCTTTCGATCTGTCTTCAGGATGCCAAGGACCAGGTCCCAGAGACTCGGAGCAGCAGCTTTAGAGAGGTCTGCCACCTCTCGCCCTGCCGGACAGACATTCGTAGCACCTCCTACATCTCCAGTACATGTGGGAGTGTCTGCGGCATACGGGGGTCCTCCACCACCAGTTCAGAGGGTCCCCACAGCTACGACGGCACCACCACCACCAGCTCAGCATCCAGGAGGTATGCCCGTCGATGGAGCACAGATGTTCGCTTTGATTCAGGACATGGTCGATGCCCAGAGGACGTCGGCAGAGGCCCAGAGAGTGCAGGCTGAGGCACATCAGGCCCAGACAGAGATGATGAGGGTGAACATGGAGAATGCTCACCAAGTGGCTCTCCAGGCTGTGGGGAGGGTCACTCAGCAGCAGCAACATCCTGATCAGCAACAACAGAGGCCGGGTACCATTGTGGACTTCAAGAGGATGATGCCTCGGGAGTTTAAGGGGACAGAAGGGATACTCTACACCGATGATTGGCTAGAGGACATCGAGAAGAACTTGCGTTTGGCGCAGATTCCAGAGGCGCTACAGATCGAGGCCGCGGGCAGCCAGATGTTCGATATTGCCTTGACGTGATTTCGTACGGAGCCGAGACTCTTGCGCAGGGGACTCACTTGGGAGGATTTCAAGGAACTCTTCAAAGAAAAGTTCTTTCCTGATGTTGCCCTGGGAGCTTTGGAGAGTCAGTTCCATGACTTAGCCCAGGGGAGCTCGTCCGTCGATGAGTATGCCACGGAGTTTTTCTGCCTGAGCCGCTTCGCGCCATCGATGATTAGAGATCCGGGGGACAGGGCCCAGAAATTCAGAAAGGGGCTGACAAGGGAGATCAAGTCTCGCACGTCGGGACGTCGCACAGCTACCTACGAGGGCATATTAATGGATGCCCAAGTAGCTGAGGACGACTTGGGCCTCAGGCCCAAGAGGGGACGCGATGGTTCCGGAGGAGCAAACAGTAGTACGGGACCGGGCAAGCGTCCACACTTTCAGCAACAACAGCAGAGACCCTTTCAGCAGCAGCATCAGGCACCAGCCCGAGGGCAGGTCCAGCAGCAGCAACAGAGACAGAACCAGCCCGCTATCCAGTGTGCGTACTGCGGGAAGATGGGACATACTAGAGATATATGCAGGAAAAGATTGGGCTCTTGTCTATCCTGTGGATCGACGACACACCAGCTGAAGGATTGTCCTACCTTTCGTCCAGGTCAGGGTGGAGCAGCCGCCCAGAGGGGATCAGACAGGGTGCCTACCGCACCAGGAGGCCAACAGCAGAGGGGACCACTTCCACCACAACATCAGAAGTTCGCCCAGCATCAGCAGCAGAGAGGTGCACCCCAGAGGCGAGCATACGCCATGGCAGTCGAGGAGATCGAGCCAGCAGGAGACTTGATCACAGGTTCGGTTCTTCTCGATTGTATTCCTGCATTTACCTTATTCAACTCTGGCGCTTCCCATAGTTTTGTGTCTGTATCATATGCACTTCGACATCATTTAGACACAGAACCATTAGCTAGGACTTGCAAGATCATGACTGGTGGAGGTATTATCCTAGTCCGTGATCACTGCAAGGACCGGAGAGTGTCAGTAGGAGGCCGAGACTTGAGCGTGAGTTTACTCGTCATGCCACTTCCGGGGTACGATATTGTGCTCGGAATGGACTGGTTGAGTAGGCATCATGCTACTATAGATTGTCATAGAGGCAGAGTATTATTTAGACCACCAGGAGAGCCGGAGTTTGAGATCGTCAGAGGAGCATCGGAACAGAGCAGGAGCACATTTTGCGGAGCCAGGGCAGAAGAAGAGGAGTTGCCACATCCTCTGATAGCGGAGTTCCTGGATGTATTTCCAGAAGAGTTGCCAGGCTTGCCGCCAGACAGAGATGTTGAATTCTCTATAGACTTGGTTCCAGGAGCGGAGCCCATTTCACAACATGTCTATAGAGTCAACAACAGCGAGCTGGCAGAACTGAAGAAGCAAGTTGAGGAGCTGCAGGACAAAGGCTTCATCAAATCCAGTTCATCACCATGGGGAGCTCCGGTATTGTTCGTACCGAAGAAGGACGGCACGGTGCACATGTGCATTGATTATAGAGCTTTGAACAATATCACTATCAAGAACAAGTACCCGCTGCCGAGGATAGATGATCTTTTTGACCAGTTGAGCGGGGCGAGGGTATTTTCAAAGATAGATTTGAGGTCAGGCTATCACCAGGTGAAGGTGAAGAAAGAAGACACGCCGAAGACAGCCTTTCGGACCAGATACGGCCAGTTTGAGTTCCTGGTGATGCCATTTGGTTTAACCAATGCACCGGCAGTATTCATGAACCTGATGAACAAGGTGTTCCACCAGTACCTTGACAAGTTCGTGGTGGTGTTCATCGACAATATTCTGGTGTATTCTAAGACACCGGAGGAGCACGAAGAGCACCTGAGATTGGTCTTAGAGACTCTCAGGAGGGAGAAGCTGTACGGAAAACTCTCTAAGTGTGAATTCTTCCTTGACAAGGTCGAATTTCTTGGGCATGTGGTGTCGGGTGACGGAATCTCGGTTAATCCAAAGAAGATCGAGGCAGTGGAGTCGTGGGCTACCCCCAGTTCGATAGCTGAGATCAGGAGTTTTCTCGGGCTAGCAGGATACTACAGGAGGTTTGTACAAGACTTCTCCAAGATTGCAGCGCCGATGACCAGATTGACTAGGAAAGATGTAGATTTTGTCTGGACGGAGGAGTGCCAGGCTGCATTTGATGAACTAAAGAAGAGGTTGACAACAGCTCCAATTTTGACGTTGCCAGCAGGGACAGGTGGTTTTACCATATACAGTGATGCTTCAGGGAAGGGTCTGGGATGCGTTCTTCAGCAGCACGGGAAGGTAATTGCCTATGCTTCCAGGCAGTTACGCCCTCATGAAAAGAACTACCCCACCCATAATTTGGAGTTAGCAGCAGTTATCTTCGCTCTAAAGCTGTGGAAACATTACCTGTACGGAGAGCGTGTGGAGATCTTCACAGACCACAAGAGCTTGAAGTACGTGTTCACACAGAAGGAGCTAAACATGAGGCAGAGGAGGTGGTTAGAGTTGATGAAGGACTTCGACATCTCATTGCAGTACCATCCAGGAAAGGCTAACGTAGTCGCCGATGCCTTGAGCAGGTATCCGACGGCTATGTACTTGACGACAGATAGGCATTTGTTGGCTGATTTGGAGAGCTTGGAGATTGAAGTATTAGTTCCCGGTACTGAGATTCAGATGTGGGGATTACAGATACAGTCCAAACTGATGGACAGGATCATAGCTGTGCAGTACGAGGATGAGGCTCTGAGGAGTATCAGGGCACAGGTTCGGATGGGATTGTCGGACGACTTTACTATCGCAGATGACGGTTCTTTACGGCACGGCACAAGGATGTGTGTGCCGAGCGGGGAGCTGCGCGAGGAGGTTTTACAGGAGGCACACCGCTCTCAGTACTCGATGCATCCCGGTGCCAACAAGATGTATCGAGACTTGAGGGAGCACGTATGGTGGTATGGAATGAAGCGCGAGGTAGCACGCTTCGTATCTCGGTGTCTAGTGTGCCAGCAGGTAAAGGCAGACCGGCAGAGGCCAGGTGGTTTGCTTCAACCTTTACCAATTCCAGAATGGAAATGGGAGCACGTGACCATAGATTTCGTTTCAGGGCTTCCACGTTCTCCAGGAGGGAAAGACGCGATTTGGGTCATCGTGGACAGGTTGACCAAATCAGCCCATTTCCTACCTTTCAGGGTGGGCACGTCGACAGAGAAGCTAGCAGAGATGTACGTGCGGCAGATTGTTAGACTTCATGGAGTTCCGGTGAGCATCATCTCGGATCGGGATAGCCGTTTTACTTCCCACTTCTAGAGGAGTCTGCAGGCTAACTTGGGCACTCAGCTCAAGTTCAGTACCGCATACCACCCCCAGACAGATGGGCAGTCTGAACGGACTATTCAGACTCTCGAAGATATGCTACGCACTTGTGTTCTAGATCTCGGAGGTTCTTGGGAGGATCATCTGCACCTGGTAGAGTTTGCTTACAACAACAGCTATCAGGCCAGCATCGAGATATCGCCGTTTGAGGCTCTTTATGGACGAAGGTGTCATACACCGCTATCTTGGGACGACATTGGAGATAGAGCCTTGCTAGGACCAGAAATGGTCGTGGATGCAGCAGAAAAGGTGAAACTCATCAGAGACAGACTGAGAGTGGCGCAGGACAGACAGCGGCATTGGGCCGACAGCCACCGTAGACCCCTTGAGTTTCAGGTATAGATTATTGTTTTCTGGCTTGTGTTTGTTTGTTAGACTGCATGTTGAGACTGTTTTGTTTTAGGTTGGCGATCTAGTTTTCCTACGAATTTCTCCGACGCGTGGAACGATTCGTTTTGGCAGAGGCGGGAAGCTTAGCCCACGCTACATCGGACCCTTTGGTATTCTTGCAAGGGTAGGTGCAGTGGCGTATAGATTGGACTTGCCGCCTGCATTGGAGGGAGTGCGTGATGTGTTCCACGTGTCGCAGCTAAGACGGTACGTGGCAGACCCTATTCACGTACTTGACCACTCGGAGATTGAGGTTGGTCCGACGCTCAGCTATCCTGAGCAGCCCGTAGAGATCTTGGACTGCAGAGAGAAGGTGTTGCGAAACCAAACTATTCCTTTGGTTCGGGTTGCATGGAGACATCACTCTCCAGGGGAGTCGACCTCGGAGAGAGAGAACGAAATACGCGAGCAATACCCGTATCTCTTCTAGACTTGAGGTAATTCCTTTTCTGATTTCACTCTTGTTCGAGTTCAGTCCAATTTCGAGGACGAAATTTCTTTTAGGAGGGTAGACTTGTCACTACCACTTTTCCAGGCAAGGGCATTTGTGTAATTTCACTATTTTAAATAATTATGTATTGAATTAATCTGCTGAGTTTTATAAACTAATTTTATGTTGTTAGTAATGTTTAGTTTTAGGTCTAACCCTAGAACTCATTAGGACAGACCCTAGTGAGTCAACCCTAATTGTAAACCCAGTTCTAGTGAAACCCTAGAATACAAATTTTAGGGTGAACCCTCAAACCCTAGCAGACCTAAACCTGAGTCAATTAGGTTTTACATGACCTACCATAGAGGGTTTAACCTAAGCAATGCATTGAAACCCTAATTAGGTTTAATATAAAAAGGAACCCTCTCATTCTTCACATAGAAAAATAGGAAACCCTAGCCTCCACAAGAGAAGTCATCTCCCCACTCCAAAATTCGAGATTTAACCCTAGGTTCCATTTTCTCCTCCTCCAAAGCAAGGAACGTGGGTCAAGAAGCCTTGGAGAAGAAGAACCTCGTTGAAGAAACCATCCCTGCAGGTAAAACCCCATTTTTTCTTCATTAAATTCCTGTTTTCAGATGTTAATGGCCATTAGGAACCCACCCTATTGTTTAGATTTTGATTTTTAGGGTTTGGATTAGGTTTTGGTGACCTACGTGGATTTTCCCCCAAATTCGTGAACCCTAATCATAGGAGTATGCTTTTAGATAGGATTGCATCTCCTCCCTATGGTATTGATCTCGATTTAGGGTTCGGATTTGAGTATTTTGGGGTTTTTAGGAAGTTTGTGTATGGGTTCGATTTCAGCACTTCCTGTGTTTGATAAAATATTCATTAGGAGTTAACCATCTAGGTATTTGAATCTATGCATGTTTTGATTTATAAACCTATATACATCATATAATTGCCTGTGTTTTAACTACTTGTTGGTTTTCCTGTGCACTAGAAGAGGGTTCTGTGCACAGTCGGGTTCAACTATGTACTGTGCACAGTCGGGTTTATGTGTATGTAGAGTTTGTATCAGTGTCTAGGTCTTAGGTGTGTTTGTGTTATCAGTGTAATTCCTGTGTGTCAGTTAGAAACTGTGAAGCATGTGTATCAGTCGAAGATTCTCTTGTATTGGTCAGTATCGGGTTTTCAGCATCATTGAGTATCCTAAGAACTGTGTGTTTAGTATTGGGTGCAGTGTATTACTGTGGTTTGGTGTTGTGTGAGGGAGTAAAATCTGAGAGAGGGGGGAAAGAGAACAGTGAACCAAAGCCTATGTCTCAATTAGGAATGCCTGTGTGTGAGTGAAGCAGTGAACTGTGTGTATTTGTGGGAGAGATTTTTCCTGTGTTCTTAGACTGAGTTCAGTGAGGGAGTACACAGTATCAGTCCAAACTGAACTGTGGCTACCTTATCCTTGTACACTGTGTATCAATATCTGTGTGTTTATGCATTAATCAGTAACTTGTTGTGTGTGTTCAAAGAGGATCACACATGCTCGAGTTCAGTGAGGGAATATAAGTTTTGGTTAAGTCTTAGTGTTCAGTATCAGTGTAGAGTTTCAGTTTCTGTGTGTTTGAACCTAGGTGTACCTGTGACAGTTAGAACCTATCTGTGCTGTGTGCAGAAATTCTGTGTAGGTTGTATGGGAGTGAGTATCTGTGAGTAGAGGATGTGTATCAGGTATCTCAGTGAGATAATAGATTGTGCTGTGTGCAATGTGTATGTGGGAGCAAAACGCTGTGGGTATCAGTATTATGTGTATCAGTTGGAACTGGGTGTTCTCAGTGTGCAGGGGTTTCTATTCACTGTGTGTGTAGTTCATACTATAAACCTGGGCACTAATATATTTGTGTGTGTTTGTACCTGGGTGTCTTGTGTCTGTGAGTTAGTGTGTGCATTGGGGATGAACTGTGTAAGTTCATCAGTATTGCATGAACCAGTGTGTGTGCTATGCACACAGTTGTATGTGTGGTTTTGGGACATAGCAGTATCAGTAAGAGTATATAAGAGTGTAACCCTATGTGAATTCCTATATGTGTTTGTGAGTAGTTCAGTGAGTTAGGGGCTGTGTAGTGTAGGTTAGTGTATCAGTATGTAGTGGCTATGTGTGCTGTGTGTGCAGAATTAGTGTAAGAAATAGGTATGTATCAGTATCAGTAATACCTACAGCAGCATTACCTGTTTGTGTGAGGAAGCTGTGACAGTGAGAGTGTGTATGAGTGAAACTGGAGGTGTATCAGTAGAGGGAGACAGTGTAGTGTGTCCCCCAGATTATTTCAGATTCAGAGTAGGAAATATCTGCCTGTGTGAGTGTGATGCTGTGAATGTTGTGTGAGAGTAGTGTGTCAGGGAGTTGAGTATCATTAGAATCCAGAACCTAGTGTATCAGTATACATGTTAGAAATGTCTGTGTGCAAATTGTGTAACAGTAAAGTTATGGGCTAGTTAATGACTAGTGTTAGTTAACTTATTAAGATATTAAGGGTGTAAGAATTAGTATATTGCATTAGTGATTAGTTAAGTTGGTACTAGTATGGCTAAAGTAAAGAATTGGTTAATACTAATTAAGGTGGAGTACTAGCAAGATAACTAATATAAGCTACTTATATACTAACTAGACTCAAGGATATGGTTATAACCTAATACCTTGTAGATCCTTAACACTGAGGTTTGTATAGCTAAGTAAGGACTAGTTTAGATAGGTAGTGTACAGTATACACTTCCATGATTTACAACTGACTAGTGGACCTAGTATAGACTGATCCATGACCTAGAAGCCTCACCTTCTTAATTAATTAAACTTGTTATTTCTTTAGTTCAGTACTTGACATTTATATTCCACAAATATGTCACTGTGATTTCATCTTGGACATCGATCCTCACATTTTGCTCAGGACCACAGGCGAGTACATTCTCTGACAGTTTTCATTGTTGATTACTTCTATAAATTGTAGTGTATTACATACTTGATTCCGACACTGTGGATACACGAGTTAGCACCCTAGATCCCCATCATGAGGAGTCGTGATTGGAATCCACCGTGCTAGCTGGGGATGGGGAATTATTAGTAGATTATGTGATCATATCCAAATCCTTACCATGCATCATAGCTCACCCCACTTCTCACGTCGGGTGCGGCCTGACCATCATCATGCTTCATAGCTGTTATATATGATTAGCCTGACCATTATCATGCATCATAGCTAACCATATGGTTAGCCTGACCTTCAAGAATCATAGCTAATCATATATAACCAGCCTGATCTAGTCCCAAGCCGATCACATAATAAACTAATATTTCAAACACTTAGCTAGATGTTTATCTTTATTCAGATTTACTTGTTCTAGCATTCACTATTATTGTTCATTGCTAGATGCTCTATTGTCTATTTCATTTTCTCCTGTACTTCTCAGTTTCAGCATTTATTTCCATCTTGTATCTCTTACACTGTTTATAGATTTTGTCAATTTAATGAAACTGCTGTTAGTGCTTGTGCTTCGCTCCAATCCTGACTGGATAACATTTTTTAGAGGACCTGGAGGATTTTTGCCCCACTCATTACGGCCCAGGATTAGAGGGTGATTTCACTCCAGAAACCCCAGAGGAGTTGCCTAGCCTAGAGGAGAACGTACCTGGCTGCTCTTAGACTACTTTTTCTGTATTATTGTTTTAGACTGAGACTGAGATGTAATTGTTATTTTGTGACTTTGTGAGGTCATTTAGACCCAGGATTGAGTTGGATTTGTGGTTGGTTTTATTAGAACTCTTTTCTATTCTCATCGTGCCATAGATTATGATTGAGTATATTATAGAACTGTGGGTTTTTTATCTTTGTCCTCCGTTCGGAGTGGAGACTATTGACAGGATATATTATGTTTGTGACCTAGACAGCGTTCTACCGCCGATGCTGCGGCGTAGGCTGGACGTACCCACGACTCATGCCCAAATTCCGGGTACGGGTCGTGACAGAGATACATGTCAAGAATTATCTAACTAAGTGTGTGAAATATCAGTATATCATGTGATCGGCTTGGGACTATATGACTCATTACATTGATTAGCGATCATCCCCAACAAGTCCGGCTAATCATATGTAACAGCGATGAGGCATGTAAGGGTAAGGCTGCACCGACGTGAGGTATGGGTGAGCTAATAATGCATGTAAAGTTGGGTATGATCACATAAGCTACTAATATTTCTCCATTTGCCCAGCTAGCACGATGGATTCCGATCACGACTCCTCGTGACAGGTCTCAATGATGCCAACTCGTGTAAAGAACAGTGTCAGGGTCATGTACGCTATACAACAAAAATTATAGAGATAATCAACATAATGGAAACTGTCATAGAATGTACTCGCCTGGGGTCCTGCTGCTGGTACGAGTCGTAATCCTAGTCACAGTCCAAATAGCCTATGTATTACAAATTACCATGTCAAAAGATAATTTATTTTAATTTATTTAATTCTGGAATAATTACTCTAAAATTCTATTTTAATCTTATTATTCTAATTTTTTGGTTAATTCCTAAATTTTGCCCAAAAGAACCTAAATTTTATCGACTCGAGACTCCTGGCACGCAAATCGAGGCGATATGTTATCCAAAAAGTCAACCGACACAAACTCGACTTTCATGTATGATTTCCTGTAGATTTTAGTATAAAAAATATGCTAGAATTTATGGCTCGTCCGAATTCAAATTCGTTTGGGAATTATGGCACATACAAATTTCGTATTGTGCACCGATGATTAAATTCTAACCTAGAAGTTCTACAGAATTAACAGTATATAAATATTTTGAATTAAATTCTGGGAAAAATATATATCAATGATCTCGATATTATCTTTCCAAAACTTTAAACGGTTCATGATTCTGATTCCTAGTTCTCCCAGAATCGCGAAAACATCGAAACACATCTATTTTCAGACATGCTGTGCTCTACGAATTTTCTAGAATTTAATACTCATAATTTCGTGAAATTTTTTTATTTAATCAGAAATCTAACCTCAACATAGTTCTAACACAAAAAATTAGGCCTCGTTTGGACTCCGGAGCTATGCGCAATGGCTTCTGG
This sequence comes from Iris macrosiphon, assembly GCA_036927795.1. Taxonomy (NCBI): domain Eukaryota; kingdom Viridiplantae; phylum Streptophyta; class Magnoliopsida; order Asparagales; family Iridaceae; genus Iris; species Iris macrosiphon. Next base: position 71,015,460 of record JAYESA010000011.1, on the reverse strand, counting down.
AAGATGAAGTAACCCTAGATGGCAATTCTCCAAAATTTGGCTCAAAGAAAACCCTAAAATTAATAACTTAAACTATTATATATATAGAGGAGAGAGAGTGCAGCCGCGGCTCGGATCTTGACACGTGGTAGCCATCCGCGCTGCCCCGCCCAAATCGGATGGTCCGAATCTAACGCGGCTCGGCTCAGCTGAGTCCGAGTCGAACTCTGACTCGGCTCGGCTCGAGGTTTGTTCGACTTCACCCACACCCAACACGCAGTCACTGACAGACGGGCCCCACACTGTTCGCTGCGGAAGGATGACAGGTGGGCCCCCTGTTGGCTGTCTGGGCAGAAATAATTACTTTTTGGGTTTTCTTTTTCAGAAATTAGTTTTTAATTCACTTTTCCCTAATTAACTCAAAATAAATGCTAAAAATAATCAGAAAATTTCCAAAAATTTCTAGAAAATAAAATTTATTATTTAGAACCTAAAATAAAAGTTTGGGATATTTTTAATTAAGTTTTTCACTAAAATAAATTCTTAAAAGTCCTAGAAAATTAGGATTACTAGTTTTTAATTAACTAAAAATTGTGGAAAAATCCCAATATCCCCAAATTAACCTAATCACAATATTTAAGCACGAATTTTAGGATATGGAGGTTACAAGCCTACCCATCTTAAAAAAATTTTGTCCTCGAAATTTAAAATCCTCAATTATTTTATTTATTTATTTATTACCATCAAAATTGAATTCATCAAATCATATGATCATGAACTAATCCACATTGTTATTTCATAATATTTCTCAAAATTCTATAAGTATCATATTCCTAAAAATCTTCAAATATAAAATCAAATTTCATTCTTCTCCAAATTTTATGCTAATCACTAAATACAAAACTTAATATTCAATTCTCTAATTTTAAATCCACTCAATGTATATTTATAAAATTTAAAAATCTCGTCCAAAAATTTTGAATTCAAATACTAACCCATTAATCATCTTACTCCTCAAATTTCGAGTAAATCGCTAAATAAAAAATTTACTATCCAATCCTTTAATTAAAATCCCGTCAATGCATATTTATAAAAATTTTAAAAAAAATCTTATCCCAAAATTTGAATTCAACACTAATCCATTAATCATCTTACTCCTCAAATTTAAATTCAATTGATGTATGTTTATAAAATTTAAATTCTCATCCCAAAAATTTAAAATCGAACACTAACCCATTAGTGATCTTAATCCTCGATTTCTTTTTCCACACAAAATCAAATAATACAATAGTTATGAAATCTTTAAATATCATATACATTCAAATATAAATTTATATCCTGCAGTCAATAGATATAATGATAATCTCCTTAATTTCCTCAAATTTTAATGACAAATTCAATCATATCTTAATCTTCATAAAAATCAATGATTTAACGAAATCGTCAATTCTGCCATATTAATTCTCACTCTTTATTTAAAAAATTAATATTTTATCCTCAAAATTTAAGGTACATTGTCTCTCATTGTCGAATCATAACCTCTTCATTAATTCTTCACTACGGTCAAACTCCCAACAATCAAAGTCTAAGAGAATCTTACATATAGTCATACACACGCAATACAACACGCAATCTAGATAAAATATGCAATCTAGATGAAACAAGCATGGTTATGGTGTCTTTTGTTATGGTATTGCAGTCTCTGTCGGGATGTACTACTAGCTATATTATAACAAGAAAATTATTGATACAAGCTATGGTACTAAGGAATTAATCAATCAAACAAACAGGTGGAAAAGGAATATAAGGAAAGAACAGAACATAGCCTTCTAACCCATTACTTGGACATCTTAAACCTCTATCATACACTTAACTCTGGCACATTTATTCACAAATTCCTGTCCCTATACACTGTTACCCATATCAACTAATCTCTAGTCCACAAGATATCCATGGATACATCCACATTACACACCTCTGTCTATTTAATACCAAAATATGATATCAAGGACCTCTAACACAATCATAGGTCAAATGATGCATCCAAAGTTTGATACCTCTATCTCTTTAGGTACTACTGTTTCTACTACAAGCATACTCACTGCTAGCTCTCTTACCTACTACAACTGTTTATACTAGTTGTTCTTATCACTCAAGTGCACACCAAGTACAACACACCATACTAAGTACTGCTCTCTCTAATACAACTCTAGATGGACACCCAAGTCAGTTTGCAGTGCCATCTCAATCATACTCAAGTCAACAGATCCTTACACATGTATATCAATCACTCATATACTGTTATACATTTCTTACCCACCATAAAATTTAATCCTCAAAATAAATTATCAAAATTTACTTCTCGAACGATTTAAAATAAAATACATATACTTTCCTCAAAAGTCAAATGCTCAAATATCGAAATAAAATTTAATCACTTCAAAAAAAAATCTTTATAGCCTTGACTATGTTTATTGAATTGAATTTGAATCCTCAAAATTTAATAACATAAAATCTCAACTCAAAAATTCTTTAAAAATTGAAATTTATTTCCACTCTTCAAATTATAAATTTAAATCCACAAGCATCTAAGTACACATATATACTCACAGTCTCTAATACTCAAGGTGCACACAAATACATCAATTATCTACAACTCTCAACTGTGTACTGAATATTGCACTGCCTGGATTACTTGCACTATTACTTCCAATAATCAAAGTTCTCATCATACATATTTTCTCCAATGATTTTCTATCTATATTAACTGGTACACCAATCTAATTATCATCACACAAAGTACTTACTGTCATTAGCACCTTGCTCAACAAATCCTTGATATAGAATCACTAGCACTATAGGTATGGTAACACTAGCTTCATCATTAGATTATCTCATCAAACTTATTAGAACTCACAATTATTCGTACCTTTTATAATACACCTGTTTTACTTTACTCTCATGGGCAAGTATATGGCTCCTCATCTCGATTGATGTATATGTATTTTCCTTTTAATCTTTTACAGACTGTTACACTAATCTGTGATACACTTCATACCTTTCATGATCAATCTTGATATTCCTCTACCTATGGCACACTCATTAATATCCTTTATGCATATACATTTTTTTACCCTTGACACACCCAAGTAATCAATCATCAAATTGAACATCATGCTCCATTGATCTTTAACACAATTCCTTGATACTTAATTATTTACATAAATTATCTAATTACATAATTTAATGACTATCCAGGACTAGCATGTTGATTCTGATACTTACTCTTGGAACCTTCACTAATACTCTTACTTCTCTTTCTATAATACCAATACTAATTATAATAACACCTATCATAGAACCATTGCTACAAGGTACTATGCTATGGTTATATCTAGATTAATGCCTACTGCTCCCATGTCAAACTAAGAAATACTTACAAACTCATAAGTCACACTCAGTCAAACTAATACAAGACACAACCAAAATTATAAGTCACTAATTATCATACTAACAAGGAATCCTTAAAGAAAATAAGCTCAAAAAAACTGGGTTAAGGACTGAAGGTATCTTTACTACTAGTAAAGAAAAGAAGCGATAGAACAAAGTCATGTAATAACGGAAATAGATAAGTCTTGAGATGATACTTTAAGAACCAATTTAAGATACAACCTGATAATCATACACGTTTGTCAGAAATTATGACACTCAGAATCCTTGCCACGCCAGTAAGCATAGATGCGATAAACGACAGGTTCCGTAACTAAGGTATGCGACTCGATAATCATGTCATCTAGAACCCTTGCCACACCAACCGGTATGGCTGCGAGAAACTCTTTATAACTAAAGTATGTACATCCAAGTCAGGTTCCTACGTTCTCGTCACGGCAGCTAATATGGCTGCGATAAACTCTAGGTTCCATAACCAAAGTAGACGTTTTATCTTTCTCACTGTCCTCATCAATATATGTCATCAGATGATACCGTAAAGTTCAGTCCATAAAATTTATCTCGATATGAAATCAAAACTCAACAACGATACCAAGAATTAAATTTAACAACTGGTCAACAAGAATCAAACTCAACAATGATACCAAGATTTTAATTTAATAACTGCTCAACAAGAATCAAGTTCAATAACAACAAACGAGAGCGGACGAAAACAAGGAAAAAGATTTAAATTAGAAATTATAATAAGATTCTCAAGGGTCATCCCAGGAATCTCTCAAAAATTTTGTGATTGAGTATCCTCTCTCATCTTAGTATCCTATGTCCTATATTCAATAGCAGGCACGCAGTAGTACATCTAAGATGTCGCACTACCACGATATCGCATAACTTGTGAAGTCTGACCTGCATGGGCCACCACTAAAAACGTGTCACGATCCGCACCCGGTATAGGGGCACGAGAGCGTGGGTACGTCCAGCCTACGTCGCAGCATCGGCGGTAGAACGCTGTCTAGGTCACAATACTAGCTAATCACTCTCACATGAATATCCAACTCCATAGGGAGACACAAATATCACAATATAATAGGGAATATACTCAATCACATAAGCTAAAGCACGATGAGATATCGAAGCAAAAAATAAAATACAAGACAAATCTAAACACAATAAATAGTCTAACCTGCAATCAATAACATCCAAGTCTCCAAGTATGCTGGAAACAAGTTCTCTAAGTCAGTCTGAAAAAAATATCCAGTCAGGATTGGAACGAAATACACCTCTAACAGTAGTTCCACATATATTGACAAAATCTATAGCACAGTGTAAAGAAATACAAGACAGATAGGAAATACTGGCAATAAAAAATACTGACGAGCATGGATATACTGGTAATAGAAATACTGGAATAATTGGAATACTGGAGCATATTATCATCAATGTACATCTAGAAATTAAATAGAAATACCAGTACACGCAAGAACAATGAACTGGTATGTAAGTGTGTACAAGAACAATAACTAAAATATGTGGAGATGCTAGATCAATATACTAGAGATACATGTCAAGAATTATCTAACTAAGTGTGTGAAACATCAGTATATCATGTGATCGGCTTGGGACTATATGACTCATTACATTGATTAGCGATCATCCCCAACAAGTCCGGCTAACCATATGTAACAGCGATGAGGCATGTAAGGATAAGGCTGCACCGACGTGAGGTGTGGGTGAGCTAATAATGCATTTAAAGTTGGGTATGATCACATAAGCTACTAATATTTTCCTATTTCCCCAGCTAGCACGATGGATTCCGATCACGACTCCTCGTGACAGGTCTCAATGATGCCAACTCGTATAAAGAACAGTGTCAGGGTCATGTACGCTATACAACAAGAATTATAGAGATAATCAATATAATGGAAACTATCAGAGAATGTACTCGCCTGGGGTCCTGCTGCTGGTACGAGTTGTAATCCCAGTCACAGTCCAAATAGCCTATGTATTACAAATTACCATGTCAAAAGATAATTTATTTTAATTTATTTAATTTTGGAATAATTACTCTAAAATCCTATTTTAATCTTATTATACTTATATTTAGGTTAATTCCTAAATTTTGCCCAAAAGAACCTAAATTTTATCGACTCGAGACTCATGGCACGCAAATCGAGGCAATTTATTGACCAAAAAGTCAACCAACACAAACTCGACTTTCATGTATGATTTCCTGTAGATTTTAGCATAAAAAACATACTGAAATTTACGGCTCATCCGAATTTAAATTTGTTTGGGAATTATGGCATATACAAATTTCGTATTGTGCACCGATGGTTAAATTCTAACCTAGAAGTTCTACAGAATTAATAGTATATAAATATTTCAAATTAAATTTTTGGAAAAACATATGTCATGATCTCGACATTAGCTTTCCGAAACTTCAAACGGTTCATGATTTTGTTTCCTGGTTCGCCCAGAATCGCGAAAACATCAAAACACGTCTATTTTCGGACATGCTGTGCTCTACGAATTTTCCAGAATTTAATACTCATAATTTCGTGAAAAAATTTATATAATCAGAAATCTAACCTCAATATCTTTCTAACACAAAAAACTAGGCCTCATTTGGAGTCCGGAGCTATGCACAATGGCTTCTGGAAGATGAAGGAACCCTAGATAGCAATTCTCCAAAATTTGGCTCAAAGAAAATCCTAAAATTAATAACTTAAACTATTATATATATAGAGGAGAGAGAGTGCAGCCGCGGCTCGGATCTTGACACGTGGCAGCCATCCGCGCGGCCCCGTCCAAATCGGACGGTCTGAATCTGACGCGGCTCGGCTCAGCTGAGTCCGAGTCAAACTCTGACTCGGCTCGGCTCGGCTCGAGGTCGGCTCGGCTTCACCCACACCCCCATCAAACTTATTTGATGATATCGCATTTTGAATAAAGTTTTGTCCTTCTTTGATGATATCGCATTATATTCAATATTGATTTCTTATTTTAATCTGTCTTCAGTATGCCTCCGAAGATCAGATTCTATTGCTCGGGAGTAGCGACAGCTTCCTTAGATACTTCCCGGCCTGCTGCGAAGAGGGTAGCAGCTACTACTGCTTCTTCTCTAGTTGAGAGGGTCACCTCACCGGTTCAGGTGGGAGTCTCAGCAGCCGTCTTTGGGGGTGCTCCTCCTCCAGTTAGGAGGGTAGCTCCAGTTATTTTCGAAGGACTTCCACCACCACCACCAGTACCTACTGATGCTACACTGTCACTACCACATTCCAAAATAGGGGCATTTTTGACTTTTTACAATATTTAATATTATTGTAGTTATAATTAATTAATTGCATGAATAGTATATATTTAAATTAAATATCTGTGTGATGTGTACTTTAATATATTATATTATAGACAGTGTTCATTGTGTTTGTGATGGTAGACTTGACCTAGAAGCCAGTAGATGAGCACCTGTCGGAGTCATGGAATTTTGAGGTTAATTGTTTTATTTTAGAATTAATTTATTGGAGGTGTAATTAATTACTGTATTTTTATTTAATATTTTTGCGCATTGCCTTTGCTTCGATATCTGGAGCACTACCCTGACTTTTGTCTTCCAACAAGTTTCACAATCTTGCCCTAGACATGCCCGCCTTCAATTCTGCTATTTTTGTAACTCATAATTTTGCTCCCTGGGCATTTTTTCTGGCCGCACAAAAATCGTCGCGGACGTTATTTAATAAAATTCCTATTTTTGTATCGTTGTGCGTTCCAATCGAAAATTGGAGGCCATCTTGAGCTATTTTTCGTGCGGCCCAAATTAGGGTAATATTCTGTTCTGAGTCTTCTTCATTATTGGTATTGATGACCTGACCTGATTTTGGTCCCATGTACTCCTAATTAATTGTTGAACACAACTTACATTTAATTCTAATTAATTTGAGGATACTATTTTATCTGATTCTGAAATTCCAAATTAATTCCAGTGCCCTTCTATTTGAGCCCATACCAAACTTACAGCGTCCCCTGACCCTACAAAACACCGGACCCCAAATCGCCCGCCAAATTTTCGTCATTTTATGTGTTTGTGTAATTTCCTAAATTTAAGGGGGTTAATTTGCAAATATGCATTTTGGTGTCAACACCCATTGATTAAACCAATGAGGGAGCCTATAAATTTTTAATTAAAAACCCTCATTCCTACATGAATTACTTCCCTTCATGAACAATCCTAGCCACCCATTCTAGGGGTCAAATCCTCACCCTCCATCACACCCTCTCTCTCCCTATTTAATATCTTGTACCCTCAAACCCTAATCCCAAGAAACCTAGATTTTCCCCCACCTCACAAGCCTCCACATCCCCTCTCTCATACGTAGGATTTTTCTTCTCTTCTCCTTCTTCTTTCCTTCTTCTCTTCCTTCTCCTTCTTTCTTTCTCCTTCTTCTTAAATTTTCATTTGAATTCAAAATAGATAGGGGAGGGAACACTGTTCCCTATTTGTCACTACCACTTTTCCAGGCAAGGGCATTTGTGTAATTTCACCATTTTAAATAATTATTTATTTAATTAATCTGCTGAGTTATATAAACTATTCATATTGTTAGTGATTTTTGGTTTAGGTCAAGCCCTAGAACCCATTAGGTCAAACCCTGTTGACTAAACCCTAATTTGGAAACCAGTTCTAGTGAAACCCTAGAATTCACATTTTAGGGTGAACCCTCAAACTCTAGTCTGGCTAAACCTTAGCTAATTAGGTTCTACATGACCTAACCTAGGGGTTAAACCTAGGCCATACACTAGAAACCCTAACTGGGCCTATATATATAAAAGGAACCCTCTTGTTCTTCATATAGAGAGAGAAACCCTAGCCTCCATCTAGAGAAATATCTCCCCACTCCAAAAATTCGAAACCCTAACCCTAGGTTTCATTTCCTCTTCCTCCAAAGCAAGGAACGTGGGTCAGGAAGCCTTGGAGAAGAAGAATCTCATTGAAGAAACTTTCCCTGCAGGTAAAACCCTAGTTTTTATTCATTTAATTCCTGTTTTCAGATGTTCATGGCTATTAGGAACCCACCCTAAGGTTGGAATTCGAATTTTAGGGATTTTTCATGTAAACCTAGGAGATCTAGGGTTTGGTGAATTTTCGTTAGATTTTTCCCAATCTGAGGAACCCAAATCCTAAGGGTTGCTAGTATACATGATTACCTCTCTTACATGTAGTCTATTATGTTGATTTAGGGTTTGATTTAGTATTTCTGGTGTTTTGATGTAGAATCAGGATTTGGAAGAAACCTGTGTACAGTCGGGTGTATGAACATGTATGTGATGTTTAATTGTTATTAGGATTTTACCTATCTAACTTATTTATAGTTCTGTATAATTGATGTATGAATCTATATGCATATATATGTATTGTGTGTTGGGGGCATTCATTTGTACATTAAGATTTGGGGAAGAACAGGGTGCAGTCGGGCAGTTTGTATTGTGGTTGGGGGGATTTTCTGTGCAGGTTGTGAGGACTGTGAGCACTGTGTTTGGGTTCCTTGTGTACTCGGGTTTGAGGGGATACTGTACTGTGTGTGTGCTGTGAGTTTGGGGTTGTTGTACAGTCGGGTTGGAGAATTCTGGGTTAGATTTCAGGGTGTATCAGTATACATGGGCATGTTGTTGTGTGTGTCTCAACATAAGGTAGATGTGTACTGTGTATTAGATTAGGTGAGAGTTTGTGTGTTCTCAGTAAATACCTATGTGTAGATGTGTAGCTGTAGGTAACTATGCAATGCAGTTAAGTGTGTAGGTTTGGGTTGTGTCAACTACAAATTTCAGGGAGTGCCACTGTGCGTGTGTGTCCAGGCTTTCTGCATTTCCTATGTGTTAGATGCCAATGTACATTAGAACTGTGGCTGTGTGCAGATTCAGTTTTCCTGTGTGTTCAATATTAATTTCAGCATGTGCAGTGTCATGTATCAGTAAAATAGGTGTGCAGCTGTGCAGAATTAGAACCTAGGTGTATTAGTTAGATGCCTAGGTGTCCCTGTGTCAGTTGTGTAGTGTATTAGTGTTGAGTCTTGTGTTCAGTATTTATAGCAGTGTATACTGTGTGTGTTTGGCTGTGTGAAACTCTGAGAGAGGACCTAGTGTATCAGTTTTTGTCTCAGAAATTCCAGGTTGTGTGTGAGTGATTGCAGTGTAGGATTTATACCTAAATGTCTAGGTGTGGTTAAGTATCAGTAAACTGTGTTAGGGGCAGTAGCATTTTGTGACAGAGTGTATCAAGTAAAAGGAAGTGGGGGTTAGAGAGGGGCTCAGGTAGTGTAATAGTATAGAGACTTGAGGGTTAACTGGTAGCTAAGTGTACTGATACTTAGTATCAGAGGTACCTATGTAGGCTGAGCTAAGAGTGAAGGGGACCTGGGGATTTTAGTCCAGGTCTGGTGAATTGATGAGCTCGAGTAGTAGATGTAGACATATATGTGATGGGGTTTTCAAGTAATTGGGGTTCAGCAGTGTGTAAGATTGAAGGATGTTATGTTGGAAGTCTAACAAGGTGAGGGGTATTGTGTGTGCACAGTTAGGATATCACAGAGGTGCTCAGGATATTGTGTTCATGTTTAGAAAGTCATAACTTGGTGTATCTTAGTCTCTTAAGGGGTTGAGTATGTGGTATAGTGAGGTAATATTGTAGACTAAGATAATTAGAGGCTTGGTAGTGGTTGTGTTATTTGAGCTGGGAGTGATACAAGGGTGGTATCAGTGAAGTCAGGTGTTAACTAGTATGCCAGTTAAGTAATGGGTGTTGGTCAAGTGTGAGTAATAGCATAGAGTATAAAATAATAACTAGAATTAGTTAAGTATTAACTAATATAGCTAAAATACTTTAGTATTAACTAGTATAGGCTAGGTAATAGCTAGTTGTAGACTATTATTGACTAATTGACCTTGTTAAGCCTAGAAAACCTAAGTATTGACCTAGTTTGACTTCCAAGACCTAGTTTTGGCCTAAAAATTATATTTCAACAAAGATACTATTAATTATCATTCCAAATCACCTTTTGACATTATTATTCCATATTTAGGTCAGAGTGACTCCATCTTGGACATCGATCATCACATATTGCTCAGGACCACAGGCGAGTACATTCTCTGACAGTTTTCATGGTTGATTACTTCTATAAATTGTAGTGTATTTCATACTTGATTCCGACACTATGGATACACGGGTTAGCACCCTAGATCCCCATCACGAGGAGTCGTGGTTGGAATCCATCGTGCTAGCTGGGGGATGGGGAACTATTAGTAGATTATGTGATCATATCCAAACATTTATATGCACCATAGCTCACCCCACTTCTTACGTCGGGTGCAGCCTGACCACTTATATGCTCCATAGCTGTTATATATGATTAGCCTGACCATTATATGCACCATAGCTAACCATGCGGTTAGCCTGACCTAAAAGAATCATAGCTAATCATATATAACCAGCCTGATCCAGTCCCAAGCCGATCACATAATAAACTAATATTTCAAACACTTAGTTAGATGTTTTATCTTTATTCAGATTTACTTGTTCTAGCATTCACTATTTATTGCTCATTGCTAGATGCTTATTGTCTATTTCATTTCTTCAGTACTCCACATGATCAGCTTTTATTTCCATCTTGTATCTCTTACACTGTTTATAGATTTTGTCAATTTAATGAAACTGCTGTTAGTGCTTGTGCTTCGCTCCAATCCTGACTGGATAACAACATTTTCAGAGGACCTGGAGGACTTTTGCCCTACTCATTACGGCCCAGGAATAGAGGGAGATTTCACTCCAGAAATCCCAGAGGAGGTGCCTATCCTAGAGGAGAACTTGCCTGCCCATGCTTAGATTATATTTTTTGCATTTATTGTTTTAGACTGAGACTGAGACTGAGATGTATTTATTTTTATTTGTGACTTTGTGAGGTCAGTTAGACCCAGGATTTGAGTTGGACTTCTTATGGTTGGTTTTAAATAGAACTCTTTTCAATTCTCATCGTGCCATTATTCTTATAGCTGTGATTGAGTATATTATAGAACTGTGGTTTATTTTTAGCATTTGTCCTCCGTACGGAGTTGAGACTATTGACAGGATATACTTTATTTGTGACCTAGACAGCGTTCTACCGCCGATGATGCGGCGTAGGCTGGACGTACCCACGACTCATGCCCAAATTCCGGGTGCGGGTCGTGACACTATTGTTCCCTGCTGACCCGGCCAAGCCATCACACCACAACTCCGGCGGCCGGCCTAGCCGATCCCGGCGGCCCGCTGCTCTTCCATCCCCCTGTGCTCCGGCGTGGTCGGCGCTCCTCCCTCACGATCTCCCTCTGCTGCTCCCCTCGCGCCACCGACGGCCGGCGGCTCTCCCTCCATCTTCCAATGCCCTGTTCATCCCTGAGCAACCCCACCTCCGGCGCCGGTGCTGTTCTCCTCCCCGGCGGCCAGGCCAACCCCTCACGAGCCCCTCCAGCCCGTCGCGACTGCGCCGACGGCTGCTCCTCCCCGGCGGATCTTCGGCTGCTCCTTCCGCCGACTGCTCCAGAACCGATCACCCCTGGCTACTCCTCCCCCGCCAGACAGCTTCCCACGGCGGCCTGCTCCGGCCTTCCTGCTCAGTCCGGCGAGAACTCCGGCGACCCCCTCCACAGTAAGCCCCCATCGCCCTCTTCCTCTGGTTATATATATATATATATGTATATATATATATATATATATATATATATATATATATATATATGTATGTATATATTTATATACATACGTATATGCGTATATGTATATAAATAGTATTATCTAATTAAATGTTTTAAATACGTAAATATGTATAGCATTTATTAATTAATATTTAAACACCTAATGTATAGTATAATTAATATATGTATATTAGTATAATTAATGTGTATACGTATATGTATATATTTAAATCAATTTATATATAATTTTGGTATATACTTAGTATATAATTGTTATATATATATATTGGTATATATGTATACAAACATTTCAGTATAAATATTTCTTAGTATATATATGTTAATGTATATACTAGTATATGTTTTATATATATTAAAATGTATAGTATAGTGTATGTATATATATCTAATGTAGATATATATATATATATATGATTGTTTATATATTCAATTAATGTGAAAATTAGTATATGTATTTAATTTAATTTGTATATATAATTAATGTAAAGTATTTATATATTTAATTAATGTGGAAATTAGTATATGTATTTAATTTAAATTGTATATATATATGTATATATACATAGGTTTATTTTATGACATTTATTTAATAAAAGTATATGCTAGTATAAATTTATTTTGGTGTATTAGTATTAGTATATTAAGTGATAATGTTGATTATAGATATGTATAAACGTACTTTGGTATAAAAACGTATATTTGGTATATATTTTAGATATATATGTATTATGTTAAATTCCTTTTATATGTATACAATATAAATACATATTGTATTCTTTCCATGAACTGTACATATACAAGTATTATTTATTATGTCTATATATATACAAGAATTATTTATTTTAAGGTATATATTTATACAATATCTATTATTGTAATGGATGGAAATTATATATATTAGTTAGTTAATGAGATGTTATTTAAATATGTATCCCTACTAGATGACCCTAGTTGACTAGTGCCCTGTCTGGCATGGCCCTGAGGCCAGTGTTTATAGACTGTATGTTAGGGTAACATCTGATACAAATGCTATAATTGTGATATGTTTATAGGACTGTTGGTTCGCCCAGGGGATACTCTGGAACAGGACATCCATAATTACCAGCTAAGGACCCAAGGCAAGTACATTCTCTGATAATTTCCAATTCTTTGATAATTTCTATAAGTTCAACAATCATGAAATATTACAACTGAATCTTTAACACTGTGCTACACGGACTAGTATAGCTTGGATCTGCAGTCATGAGATGTTACCTTGATTATCGTATTGACATTATACACGACATTGACATTGACATTAGACATTGATATTAGACATTGTACATAATATATTAGACATCGTACATGATAGACTTGACTTGCTCGTGTATTCGTGACGTGTCATGATTGGATCCACAGTACTAGTTGGGGGGGAGGAAATTGCTAGTGAGAGATGTGATCAAATACCCATTGTATAATTAAATATTATTGGTGTTAATCATACCCCCATGTATGATTAGCTAGACTGTAGCAATCGTACATGTTCCCAAGCCGATCATATTTCGAACTACTATTTCAAAACACTTAGAATAGATTACAGTTCCCTATTTTAAAATTATATACTACATCACCGTATATGATACTGCTCCTTGTTTCTTTTTATTTCCATACATGCACTGATTGTATCATATTGCCTATTGCCTGTCTCTTTACATTGCCTGTCTCTCTTAAATTGCCATTGCATTTATTTCACTGTTTTCTCAGTAGCTAGCATGACATATTTTATTGTATTATAGACATTATCAATTAATGGAACTGTTATTTGAGAGTGTTGCTTTGCTCCTTCCTGACTGGAAATATTTTTCCAGACTATGCCTTAGATGATCGGTATCCGACACTTGTGGACCATATGGTGAGTAGCTGCAGACTTGGTAGTTAGTTGTGATTCTGGAAGGTCTAGCCGGAGTTATTATTTATTGTTAGTTCTTTAAGTAGACTATTTTGGTACCGGATTTGTCTCTGGCATTTTGATAAGATTTGGATAATTGTTGAGATAGATTATTACTGGTGTTGTGTTTAATTTTAATTTCTGTTAGAAAATCTTATCGTGCTATAATCCTGTGATTGGGTATGTGTTCATCTTATTTTTGTCATCCGTGCCCCCTAATGGAGATTGGATGCTTGTGTGAGATTGGCTAGATAGAATCAAGACCTAGACAGCGTTCTACCGCCGATGCTGTGGCGTAGGCTGGACGTAACCACGCACTTGTGCCCCTAAACCGGGTGCGGGTCGTGACACGTTTTTAGTGGTGGCCCATGCAGGTCAGACTTCGCGAGTTGTGCGATGTCGTAGTAGTGTGACATCCTTGTTATACTACTGCGTGCCTGGTATAGAATCTAGGACATAGGATACTAGGACGAGAGCAAATACTCAATCACAATTCCTTGAGAGATTCCTGGGATGACCCCTGAGAATCTTGATAAAACTTCCAATTTACAATCATTCCCTTGTTCCGTCCATTCTCATTGTTGATATTGATTTGATTATTGTTGATTAGGTATTAAATTAGGATTTTGGTTTCCTAGTAGGGTTGGATTTCATATCAAGATAAATTACAGACTGATTTATAGTATTATTTGATGATGGCCGTCAATGAGGACAGTGAAAAGTGATTAACATCAGAGCTATTGGACTACAGAAGGTGGATTTAAAATTTTTAATTGAAAATCGAAAATGAATTTCAAATTTTAGGATTCCGAGAAGATTGAGATTGTTATTAAAATTTATTTTGAAGATTTCAATGAATTGCAAAATTTTGAAATTTGAGGAGTTAAAATATTGTTATTAAAATTTTATTTTTGAGGATTCGGATTCGATTCAATAAACCTAGACAAGTCTGTAAGGATTTTGTGTGATTAAGTTTTATTTCAGTATTTAAATAATTAACCTTGAGAAAAGTATATGCAATTTTACTTTAAAATTTATTCGAGGAGTTATTTTAAGGAATTTTATTTGGGGATAAGATTTTATAGTGGGAGAGATATATTAGTATACAATAGATGAGATGCATGTGTAAGGATCTGTTGGCTTGAGTATAATTGAGATCTCACTGCCCACTGACTTGGGTGTCCATTTAAGATTGTATTAGAGAGAGCAGTATTTAGTATAGAGTGTTGCGTTTGATATGCACTTGGGTGATAAGAATAACTAGCATCAACTGTTGCAGTAGGTAAGGAAGCTAGCAGTGAGTGTGTTTGTGATAGAACTGTGATCCCTAAGGGATAGTGGTATCAAACCATGGATGTATCTTTGACCTGTGCAATCACAACTAGAAATTTATTCCAAATCTTTTATCTTGAATGTTGCTTCTTTAGAACTGTACTGTCCTTCCTTGATGATATCGCATTTTTGCCTAAATTGATTCTTTGGGATCTGTCTTCAGGATGTCGCCGAAGACACGATCTATGAGAGCGGGAACACCAGCTTTAGAGGGGTCTGCCACCTCTCCACCTGATGGATAGACATCCGTAGTTCCTCCTACATCTCCGATACATGTAGGAGTTTCTACACTTTTCGGGGATCCTTCTTCCCCACCTGTTCAGAGGATAGCCGCAGCTGTGACGGACAACCTTCCCCCTCCACCGACCCCGATTCCCGGAGGTTTGCCCATTGACGGGGCGCAGATATTTACCTTGATCCAAGGCATGGTAGATGCCCAGAGAGTGGCGGCAGATGCTCAGCGAGTTCAAGCTGAGGCTCAGAGGGTGCAAGCAGAAGCACAGCAGGCACAAACCGAGCTGATGAGAGAGAGCATGGAGAACGCTCACCAGATGGCACTACAGGCAGTTGAGAGAGTTGCCCAGCAGTATCCTGGCCAGTGGCAGCCGAGGGCATTTCAGTATCAACAGCAGTACCCGGCACCAGTTCCTGTACAGCAGGATCAACGAACTTGTCATTTCTGTAAGAAGCCAGGTCACCTTTGGAAGAGCTGTAGAACGAGGCTGGGACTTTGTTTGCACTATGGCGCTGCGGGACATCGAGTAAGGGATTGTCTTCGAGTTCCTTATCTTTCCGACCAGCGCGCAGCTCCAAATTATAGAGATCCAGTTAGGCTACCTGTGGAACCGTATATTGCTCAGCACCCGCAAAGGGAACCACCCCAGCAGGGCGGGCATTTGCGATGACGGTCGAGGAGACCGATACTGCAGGTAATGTGTTAGCAGGTTCTGTTCGTTCCTTCCTTCTGTTTCTATCTAATTGATTGATTGATTGATTGATACCTTAGTACCGTAGCTTGTATGCATGAATTCTTGTGATAATGTAGTTAGTAGTACCCCTGATACAGAGACTGTAATACCATGACAAAAGACACCATGATCATACATATTTCCCTTAAGTTGCATGTTGTATGGTTGTAGGAAGAATTCTCTTAGATTTTGATTGTTGAGGATTTAACTGTAGTAAAGATTAACGAAGAGGTTATGACTTGACAAGAGAGACAAGGTGCCTTCAATTTTGAGGAAAAATATTAAATTAAACAAAGAGTTGGGAATTTAATATGGCGTAATTGAAGTTTTGTTAAATCATTGATTTTAAGAAGATTATGAAATGATTGAATTTATCATTGAAATTGAGAAAATTAAGAAGGCCATCGATATATTTATTGGACTGCAAGTTATGAACTTATATCTTGAATATTGTATTGAAGGTTTCATAAGTATTACATCGTTGCATATTATGTGGAAAAAAAAATCGAGGAATAAGAACACAAATGGATTAGTGTTGAATTCAAATTTTGGGATGAGATTCAATTTTAGAAATATGCATTGATTGGATTTCAATTAGAGGATTGAATATTAAATTCTTTTATTTCGTTATTAACCTAAAAATTTTGGAGGATATTGTGCTAAGAATGGGATTTGATTTTATATTTGAAGATTTTTAGGGATATAATATTTATAGAATTTTGAAAAATTATTGTGAGATAACAATATGGAGTAGTTCATGATTATATGATTTGATGAATTTAAATTTGATGGTAGTAAATGAATAAATAAAACAATTGAGGAAAAAAAAAATTCGAGGATAAACATTGATTAAATAGAGGGTTAAGAATTTAACATGGCAGAATTTATGACTTATTAATTCCGGGAAATTATGACATGATTAAATGGGTTATAAAATTTGAGAATTTGGGGGATTATCAATATATTTAATTGATTGCAAGTTATGAATTTTAAAATGTTATAATTGGATGTGGCATTGTTGAGTATTTTGAGGAAAGAGGAAATCGAGGAATAAAATCATTTATGGATTTATGTTTAAATTCAAATCTGGTGGGACGAGATTTCATTTTATAATTGTGCATGGATAAAAACCAAATTTGAGGAGTGGATATTATATTATGAGTATTGAATTCTTAACTAAAAACTTTCAGGAAATTTTGATAAAAATGGACTTTGATTTTATTTCGAGGATTTTTCAGGTTATGCAATAATTTTAGAATTTTGAAATTGTGCAAAGACATTGTGGATCATTACCTAATTTCAGGGATGCTGAATTTAAACTTTGAGGGAAATAATAATGTGTATGATTAAACGCCACTTAGAGGATTTTTGAATTTCGAGGACGAAATTCTTTTAAGGTGGGTAGACTTGTCACTACCACATTCCAAAACAGGAGCATTTTCGACTTTTTATAATATTTAATATTATTGTAGTTATAATTAATTAATTGCATGAATAGTATATATTTAAATTAAATATCTGTGTGATGTGTACTTTAATATATTATATTATAGACAGTGTTCATTGTGTTTGTGATGGTAGACTTGACCTAGAAGCCAGTAGATGAGCACCTGTCGGAGTCATGGAATTTTGAGGTTAATTATTTTATTTTAGAATTAATTTATTAGAGGTGTAATTAATTACTGTATTTTTATTTAATATTTTTGCGCATTGCCTTTGCTTCGATATCTGGAGCACTACCCTGACTTTTGTCTTCCAATAAGTTTCACAATCTTGCCCTAGACATGCCCGCCTTCAATTCTGCTATTTTTGTAACTCATAATTTTGCTCCCTGTGCATTATTTCTGGCCGCACAAAAATCGTCGCGGACGTTATTTAATAAAATTCCTATTTTCGTATCGTTGTGCGTTCCAATCGAAAATTGGAGGCCATCTTGACCTATTTTTCGTGCGGCCCAAATTAGGGTAATATTCTGTTCTGAGTCTTCTTCATTATTGGTATTGATGACCTAACCTGATTTTGGTCCCATGTACTCCTAATTAATTGTTGAACACAACTTGCATTTAATTCTAATTAATTTGAGGATACTATTTTATCTGATTCTGAAATTCCAAATTAATTCCAGTGCCCTTCTATTTGAGCCCATACCAAACTTACAGCGTCCCCTGACCCTACAAAACACCGGACCCCAAATCGTCCGCCAAATTTTCGTCATTTTATGTGTTTGTGCAATTTTCCAAATTTAAGGGGGTTAATTTGCAAATATGCATTTTGGTGTCAACACCCATTGATTAAACCAATGAGGGAGCCTATAAATTTTTAATTAAAAACCCTCATCCCTACATGAATTACTTCCCTATATGAACAATCCTAGCCACCCATTCTAGGGGTCAAATCCTCACCCTCCATCACACCCTCTCTCTCCCTATTTAATATCTTGTACCCTCAAACCCTAATCCCAAGAAACCTAGATTTTCCCCCACCTCACAAGCCTCCACATCCCCTCTCTCATACGTAGGATTTTTCTTCTCTTCTCCTTCTTCTTTCCTTCTTCTCTTCCTTCTCCTTCTTTCTTTCTCCTTCTTCTTAAATTTTCATTTGAATTCAAAATAGATAGGGGAGGGAACACTGTTCCCTATTGTTCCCTGCTGACCCGGCCAAGCCATCTTACCGCAACTCCGGCGGCCGGCCTAGCCGATCTCGGCGGCCCGCTGCTCTTCCATCCCCCTGTGCTCCGGCGTGGTCGGCGCTCCTCCCTCACGATCTCCCTCTGCTGCTCCCCTCGCGCCACCGACGGCCGGCGGCTCTCCCTCCATCTTCCAACGCCCTGCTCATCCCTGAGCAACCCCACCTCCGGCGCCGGTGCTGTTCTCCTCCCCGGCGGCCAGGCCAACCCCTCACGAGCCCCTCCAGCCCGCCGCGACTGCGCCGACGGCTGCTCCTCCCCGGTGGATCTTCGGCTGCTCCTTCCGCCGACTGCTCCAGAACCGATCACCCCTGGCTACTCCTCCCCCGCCGGACAGCTTCCCACGGCGGCCTGCTCCGGCCTCCCTGCTCAGTCCGACGAGAACTCCGGCGACCCCTTCCACAGTAAGCCCCCATCGCCCTCTTCCTCTGGTTATATATATATATATATGTATATATATATATATATATGTATGTATATATTTATATACATACGTATATGCGTATATGTATATAAATAGTATTATCTAATTAAATGTTTTAAATACGTAAATATGTATAGCATTTATTAATTAATATTTAAACACCTAATGTATAGTATAATTAATGTATGTATATTAGTATAATTAATGTGTATACGTATATGTATATATTTAAATCAATTTATATATATTTTTGGTATATACTTAGTTTATAATTGTTATATATATATATATATTGGTATATATGTATACAAACATTTCAGTATAAATATTTCTTAGTATATATATGTTAATGTATATACTAGTATATGTTTTGTATATATTAAAATGTATAGTATAGTGTATGTATATATATCTAATGTAGATATATATATATATATATATGATTGTTTATATATTCAATTAATGTGAAAATTAGTATATGTATTTAATTTAATTTGTATATATAATTAATGTAAAGTATTTATATATTTAATTAATGTGGAAATTAGTATATGTATTTAATTTAAATTGTATATATATATGTATATATACATAGGTTTATTTTATGACATTTATTTAATAAAAGTATATGCTAGTATAAATTTATTTTGGTGTATTAGTATTAGTATATTAAGTGATAATGTTGATTATAGATATGTATAAACGTACTTTGGTATAAAAACGTATATTTGGTATATATTTTAGATATATATGTATTATGATAAATTCCTTTTGTATGTATACAATATAAATACGTATTGTATTCTTTCCATGAACTGTACATATACAAGTATTATTTATTATGTCTATATATATACAAGAATTATTTAATTTAAGGTATATATTTATACAATATCTATTATTGTAATGGATGGAAATTATATATATTAGTTAGTTAATGAGATGTTATTTAAATATGTATCCCTACTAGATGACCCTAGTTGACTAGTGCCCTGTCTGGCATGGCCCTGAGGCCAGTGTTTATAGACTGTATGTTAGGGTAACATCTGATACAAATGCTATAATTGTGATATGTTTATAGGACTGTTGGTTCGCCCAGGGGATACTCTGGAACAGGACATCCATAATTACCAACTAAGGACCCAAGGCAAGTACATTCTCTGATAATTTCCAATTCTTTGATAATTTCTATAAGTTCAACAATCATGAAATGTTACAACTGAATCTTTAACACTGTGCTACACGGACTAGTATAGCTTGGATCTGCAGTCATGAGATGTTACCTTGATTATCGTATTGACATTATACACGACATTAACATTGACATTAGACATTGATATTAGACATTGTACATAATATATTAGACATCGTACATGATAGACTTGACTTGCTCGTGTATTCGTGACGTGTCATGATTGGATCCACAGTACTAGTTGGGGGGGGGGAAATTGCTAGTGAGAGATGTGATCAAATACCCATTGTATAATTAAATATTATTGGTGTTAATCATACCCCCACGTATGATTAGCCAGACTGTAGCAATCGTACATGTTCCCAAGCCGATCACATTTTGAACTACTATTTCAAAACACTTAGAATAGATTACAGTTCCCTATTTTAAAATCATATACTACATCACCGTATATGATACTGCTCCTTGTTTCTTTTTATTTCCATACATGCACTGATTGTATCATATTGCCTATTGCCTGTCTCTTTACATTGCCTGTCTCTCTTAAATTGCCATTGCATTTATTTCACTATTTTTTCAGTAGCTAGCATGACATATTTTATTGTATTATAGACATTATCAATTAATGGAACTGTTATTTGAGAGTGTTGCTTTGCTCCTTCCTGACTGGAAATATTTTTCCAGACTATGCCTTAGATGATCGGTATCCGACACTTGTGGACCATATGGTGAGTAGCTGCAGACTTGGTAGTTAGTTGTGATTCTGGAAGGTCTAGCCGGAGTTATTATTTATTGTTAGTTCTTTAAGTAGACTATTTTGGTACCGGATTTGTCTCCGGTATTTTGATGAGATTTGGATAATTGTTGAGATAGATTATTACTGGTGTTGTGTTTAATTTTAATTTCTGTTAGAAAATCTTATCGTGCTGTAATCCTGTGATTGGGTATGTGTTCATCTTATTTGTGTCATCCGTGCCCCCTAATGGAGATTGGATGCTTGTGTGAGATTGGCTAGATAGAATCAAGACCTAGACAGCGTTCTACCGCCGATGCTGCAGCGTAGGCTGGACGTAACCACGCACTTGTGCCCCTAAACCGGGTGCGGGTCGTGACATACACAGTTGTTAGTACTTTTCCTGCAGATGATGGAGGCCCAGAGGGCCCAGGCCGAGGCAAAATACCGACAGACTGAGGTGATAAGACAGGGCATTGAGAATGCTCACCAGGTGGCCATTACCACAGCAGAGAGGATAGCGCCACCACAACCATTAGAGGTACAGCCCAGGCCCGGTACCATACAAGACTTCAAGAAGTTAGATCTTCGGCCTTTCAAGGGGACAGAGGGCATTATATATGCAGATGACTGTTTGGAGAGCATGGAGCGCGTCATGCACTTATCCCGCCTTGTAGAGGACCGGATGGTGGCGGCAGCAGGACCGCAGATGATGGACATCACCAATACTTGGTTCCAAAATAAGCTACAGATTGTCGATCCAGGATTGACATGGGGTGAGTTCAGGGACTTGTTTAAATGAAGTTCTTTCCGCCCACCGAGAGAATTGATTTGGAGCGATAGTTCCAGAACCTTCACTAGGGGAACATGTCGGTAGAGGAGTATGCCGCCGAGTTCGACAGGTTAAGCAGATATACAGACTACATGGTGAGAGATCCTGAAAATCGGGCGAGTAGATTCATAGAGGGCCTGAATTGGAAAGTAAAGGCTCTCATTTCTTCGAGCCATGAGACGTACACAGATATCTTGAGGGAGGCCCGCAAGGTCGAGAGAGACCTGAGTTTGAGGCCCAAGAGGGACCGAGATATTTTTGGTGGCAGCAGCAGCGCGGGTCCAGCCAAGCGACCCCATTTTCAGCCACAGAGGCAGCAGTTCCATGTGCCTATCAGAGCACCAGTACAGCAGACATACCAGATGCATAGGCCAGCCCAGCCGGCTCGTGTTTGCCCCTTCTGTAAGAAGGCAGTGCATGGATGGGATGTTTGCAGGAAGAGGCTTGGTCAGTGTTTGTTTTGTGGTTCATCAGACCACCAGCTGAGGGATTATCCCAAGATATTAGCTCGTACATCTCAGGATGTAGCTCTGATTCAGAGGATACCCACGAGCACTCGGTGGGACAACATAGAGGACCTCCTTCGCAGCCCCAATAACAGAGGTTCGCGCAGCACCAACAGAGAGGTGCACATCAGGGGCGAGCTTTTGCCCTAACCGTGGAGGAGGCAGAGCTAGTTAGAGATGTTATAGCAGGTTCAGTCTTACTTTATTCTTTTCTAGCTCATGCTTTATTTGATTCTGGTGCTTCTCATAGCTTTGTATCTGTATCTTTTGCTTTGAGGCATCGCCTTGAGTCTGAACCGTTGGTGAGGACTTGCAAGATCACGACCGGGGGTGGCATCATCCTGGTCAATGATGTTTGCAAGAACCATAGAGTTTATTTAGAAGGCCGTGAGCTGAGCGTATGTTTACTTGTAATGCCACTTCCGAGTTACAATATAGTACTCGGGATGGATTAGTTGAGTAGACATCACGCTAGTATCGATTATCGTGGAGGCAGAGTTTTATTTCATACGCCAGAATAGCCGGAGTTCGAGTTCGTCCGAGGAGCAAAGTAGAGCGAAGGCAATTTCTGTGGAGCTTTGGTAGAAGAGCAGGAGCCGCCACATCCATTGATTACAGATTCTTAGATGTCTTTCCAGAGGAGTTGCCGGGGTTGCCGCCGGACAGAGATATAGAATTCTCTATAGATTTAGTGCCAGGCGCAGAACCGATCTCTCAGCACATCTATAGAGTAAACAACAGCGAACTGGTGGAGTTGAAGAAGTAGGTGGATGAGTTACAAGACAAGGGCTTTATCTGTTCCAGTTCATCACCATGGGGTACTTCGGTACTGTTTGTACCAAAGAAGGATGGGTCGGTACGTTTGTGTATCGACTACAGGGTACTTAATAACCTCACTATCAAGAACAAATATCCGTTACCGCAAATTGATGACTTGTTTAACCAGTTGAGCGGAGCAAAAAGTATTTTCTAAGATAGACTTGGGGTCAGGGTACCACCAGGTGAAAGTGAAGAGGAAAGACATCCCGAAGACAACTTTCAGGACTCATTATGGGCAGTTCGAGTTCTTGGTGATGCCGTTTGGGTTGACCAATGCCCCGGTAGTGTTTATGAACCTGATGAACAAGGTATTTCATCAGTACCTGGACCAGTTTGTTGTAGTCTTCATAGATGATATTCTGATATATTAGAAGACCCCAGAGGAGCATGAGCAGCACTTGAGGATTGTGTCATGCCCCAGTCCCAAAAATACGTAGGACTAGGACACGTAAGCATGCCAGCCGCATGGATATGGAAACTCTAATATATGGAAACCAAACCCATACGTACGCTATAATATGAATATCAAATCCACAAGTAGTATAAATCTATCACAAGTCACAGGGTATAATCTAAATCTTATCCACAGAAAATCAAATATAAATAAATAACCAGTATCTATGAAACTAGATCTCAATACAAAGTATCTAATGATGATAGTTAGATAGAAACAAATCCACTACCAACTAGAATATAAAAGTACAACACAACAAACACAATATAAGAATACCAGCTATCAATCACGGCTCGAAGAGAAGACCTCCTCGAACATAGGTAACCATCCGAATCTGCGCTCCTGCGAATACTCAAGAACAGATACATATGGAAAGGCCAGGTCCTCAGAGGGACATAACAAGATACATAAAAGTATGCCAATAAAGTACTGAAATAAATATCCAATGGTCGTCTAACCGTCTAAGTGAATGCAGTTAAGAACAACTTTCCCCACAAGTGAGCTATCTGGTTGAAAACTGGGATTTGGCATGTTTCTCTATTGGAGATCCAGGGGCCTAAAAGGTACGTCGTCTTTTGAACTAGTATATAATATATAGTGGTCATCACCACCCGTATCTCCAGCGGAGAATCCGGGCGCACAGGAGAAAAGTGCAAAAGAGCTCAAATGCGATACTTGTTGTTCTCCCCACCCCATGCTCTAAGCATGTCATATCCATGACACAATTTGGTTCATAGCCTATTTTTAGTACCCTAGCCCAATCCTGCAACCAAACAAGGACAATGATGGGACCACCGTACTACAATAAGCTATGTCCATGGACCTCTAATAACTGCTAAGTCTTCTAGCTTACAAAGTTTCTATTAGCAGTTATCCCTAACGCACGGCCCATACGTACAGGAGGCCAAACCCTACACGCAAGTTCGTGATCTATATGAGACTCACAACTCGTGTAACCACTGTGTCACGGCCAATGAACCTAAAGATGCTACATGATAATGGGGTAGTCTCATAAACAAGGTCAATGCAAATACATAAATAAAAACATATCGCGACGACACCGTCGTGTGCATTTTATATAACAGTTAAAATATATGAACTAAAGACAGAAAATAAAGATGCATGCAACATATGAAATATGAATAATAGTACAATGACAAGGTATACTTCCCTGGCAAGGAAGCTGCAATATACCAATAACCTGCTCCAAAAGTTGCGCAGAACAAACCCAATATCCTATGTACACATAATACGATACAATAAAATCATTAGTTATTACACTAGCACACACACACAACCATATTTACACTGGACTCAAGGGTATACTAGGGGTGGTACTAGTCATCTAATACAGTCAATTGTGTGACTACTTACGCGGGTGTCCTAGATTAAATATTGTATCACAGTCAGTCAGTCAAAATAACATGTGTCTAGGCCAGTACATAAATTACACAAGACATTCATCTAGCATGTTCTGAGGGTCAACATGGTCAAGGTAAGTACGGGACAGTCCATGGTGTCCTAGGGTCGTACAGTCTGAATACACATACTCCTAGTTATTATTAGCATATAATTAATTACAATATACATATATACCATATATATATATCATCCAATAATTGTACGTATACCAAGTTGAATAGTATGCATATACTATATATAAATATATTAAACCGAATAATATACGCATACGAGTATAAGTTCGTGTACGCAGCACTGGGTTCACCGACTCAGGGTCCGATATCAGCTAGCAGTCATAAGCAATACACATGTCCTAATAATATATACTCAAGCACACATACGAAATAAGAAGGTGGGACTGGTTCGAACCTCGGTGTACGTGCACGGGATCGACTGGACGACGACGAAGAGAGGTTGACGACGATGATGATGATGGTGACGACTATAACGACGATGATGGTGAGGACGACAATGATGATGATGATTATGACTACATCAATGATGATGATGGATTGATGGTGAGATAACGATGATGCGATGCTGATGATGATGATGAGGACGATAATGTTGACGAGGACGATGACGAGGATGGAGATGTGAACGATGGTGTGATGATGATGATGGGATAATGAGGTGATCGTGACTGCTGAACTCTGGCCAGCGAGGGAAGGGTGTCCGACCGGAGGACAGGCACACAGGGAGGAGGAAAGAATTCAGGCCGGTGGTTCATGGGTCGTGGTGCAGGAGGGTGTGGAGTTCAGGCCAGTGGAGGAGGGTGGTTCGATCAGAGGGAGGGCTGAGCGGGGGAGAAGGTGACTCAGGGAGGAGGTCGGACTGGGACAGGGAAGAGGGAGGCGTTTGTGATGGTGCTGGTGGTTGGGTTACTCCGGTCGTCGAGGAAGGAGAGAAGCTCGGCGCTGATGGTGGTGGTCCGGAGAGTCGAGGCCGGCGGGAAGTGGTTCTCGGGGACGAGGAGGAGGTCGTGTTGGCAGGAAGGTGCAGCAGGCTCGGGGAGGAGTTCGGTCGAGGGAGGAGCGGGGATGTCCGGCATGGTGGCTGGTGACGTTCAGACGGAGGAGAGGGAAGGTTGTGCGGCAGAGGAGATGCCATGCTACGGGGGACTGCTCGACGAGGTGGCTCACTGGAGGGAGGAGGCGACTCGGGGACGATGGTGGACTCGATGGTGGTGTTGAGATGGTGGCAGTAGCTGATGACTCTCAGGCGGAGGAGAACAGTCGTTAATGGTGGTGGTGATAGCTGATGTCCAGTCGGCGGGTCAAGGACGGACGAGGCGGTGGGTCTGCCCATGGGCGGGAGGAAGAAGACATCAGGAAGGAGGACATCGAGATGGTGGGGGAGCTCCGGGATGTTCTGTGGTGGTGTTGATGGATCCGGCTAGGGAGGTAGACGGCGGAGGTGAGGCAGTGGTCGAGGAAGGGAAGTACAGGCAAGGGGGTTATGGTGGAGTCGTGGTGGTTGGGGAACGGCCGGCGGAGCTCCGACAGGGTAGGGAGAGGAAGAAGATGAGATGTGAAAGGGAAGTCGGTTGAGGGAAATAGGTTTGGGTTTTGAGTTGGAATTTTTAGGAAAAAAATAAAGGGATGTGTGATATATATACATGTAATATTTTGTTTTGGGTTGACCTAGGAATTTATGGGCTTGGTCAACTCTCCTTGGAGTGGCCTTGGGCTTGCATGAGGATGTTTTGGAGGCTACAATTACATTGTTTAAATGCAAGGATTGGATTAAAATAAAACGGCGATGTTGCGCGTTTGCACATCCAGAAAATTATGGGAAAAATTCCTATGAAGGGAAAAGTTGGATTTCTTTATGAATTGTCTAATGGTGGAGATACCTCAATACGTTTTTGCATAAAAATGCCCAACAATTGGAAAATTGCACAAAGGCGGAAATTGGATTTTAATTAATCAAAAAATACCGCGCACGGTGTTCTGGAATTAATTAGGAGTACATGAGAATAAAATTAGGTAGAACACAAGCGTCAGGGATGTAGAGGGTACAATTTAGAATATTAA
Source organism: Iris macrosiphon (assembly GCA_036927795.1). Lineage (NCBI taxonomy): Eukaryota > Viridiplantae > Streptophyta > Magnoliopsida > Asparagales > Iridaceae > Iris > Iris macrosiphon. The sequence continues at coordinate 70,987,922 of JAYESA010000011.1, read as the reverse complement.
TAAAATTTGGGTTGTACAAAATGGTATGATTGTGTCTCCAATTTCGATTGGGACGCACAAGGGTACAAAGTTGGAATTTATTTAGAATTAGGAAATAACGTCCGCGACGTTTATTGTGCGACTAAAATTTTGTACAAGAGAGCATAATTATAAGTTACACAAGGGTCAGAATAGTAGGCGGGCATGTCTTAGGATGAGGTTATAAAATTTGTAGATAGGCAATGGCTAGTGAGGTGCTCCAATTATCGAAGCAACGGTAAGGTGCGCTACATGATATAAATTATTGTATACTTAAATAAATGTCATTTTCTAATTCTAATTGGTTCAAACTAGCCCTAGTTTCACTATCTAAGCAAGCTAGGCCTGATTTTGGGTAAGGGGGTTTACAGATTGTTCTGGAGACCCTTAGGAAGGAGAAGCTGTATGGCAAGTTATCGAAGTATGAATTCTTCCTTGATAAGGTTGAATTCCTTAGGCATGTCATTACAGGAGTTAGAATCTCGGTGGACCCGAAGAAGATCTCAGCAGTTGAATCATGGTCTATCCCAAGTTCAGTAGCAGAGATCAGAGGCTTCCTTGAATTAGCAGGCTACTACCGGAGGTTTGTACAGGACTTTTTCATACTAGCAGAGCCGATGACTTGGCTGACCATGAAGGACGTGGAATTCGTCTGGACTGAGGATTTTCAGTCAGTATTTGAGGAACTGAAGAGGATATTGACTACAGCTCCTATCTTGTCATAACCCGCACCCGGTATTGGGGCACTAGTATGTGGGTACGTCCAGCCTATGCTGCAGAATCGACGGTAGAACGCTGTCTTGGTCTACTATACTATCTAATATCTTACACAATGTGTATAAAGTACTGATATGCCATCTGAAAACCAAATAATACTCAATCACATATAAAACTGAAGGAAGATGTACGCACGATATGGAATAGAAAGAATAAGAAGTACAAGTCTCAATACATCACATAACCATCTTCAAACTAGACACAACTCCATATCTTAAACATTAATACAAACCAATATCTAAAATAAAAATAACTACTACAAGGTATAGAAATCAAAAAGGCCTCAGTCTCTGGCACTATCCTCGGGTGACACTCCATCTGTCAGTCCATAGTGAGTATGACACATCCTTTCTAACCAATCATCTAAAAAATATTTTCCAGTCAGGAATGGAGCGAAGTACAACCCAATAGCAGTTCCAATTAATTAATAATAACTTTGAATATAAAATAGAGAATATAATACAAGACGAGAAATAATGGACAATATCAACTATAGTGGATGAACAGGTAAATAATGAACAATATGGTAAACACTGATCACAATGAATAGAACGAGACAATAGAATGAAACAATGAACTAGAATGTGGTGAAGAACTGTAACTATGCTAAGTGATTGAAATACTAGATAGATATGTGATCGGCTTGGGTGAACATTGTCTACTTTAACATTGGATAAATATTGTCTAAGTTACACATTAAACATTGTCTAGGATTTGATCACATACCTAGCTAATATTTTCCCTTTCTCCCAACTAGTATAATGGATCCAACCATGACATGTTGTGATACAAGATACTCAAGGCCATGTAAACAATAAACCTTGAACATGAAATATTGAACATTGAACACGAAACATTGTCTAAGTTAAACGTTGAATGTTGAACACAAAACATTGTCTAAGTTAAACATTGAGAATACGAGAAACAATGAACAATATATATATATATATATATATATATATATAACATCCCATGACTGATCCATGTATATACTAGTCCATGTACCAATGTGTCAAGAGTCATGTAAAATATTTCTAAATTCTTGCATTATAGTAATTAGCAATTAATGAAAACTATCAGAGAATGTACTCGCCTGTCGTCCAAGCAATGAATGTCAAACTGTGTCCCAACTGGTGTCACACAAACCTATATATGGAATATTGTATTAATACAAGGTGTTGAAATGAATTTAAGTTAAACTAGTCAATATCTATGTCACAAAGCCATTTCTAAGTCAAACCGATAAAATCTATGTTGCAAGAGTCTAATGCTAAGTCACTAAGCTAATACATTATGAAACTAGGCTATACTAGCTAAGCTACGAAACTAGAATCTCATAAAAAGGTCGTATCCTAAGATACGCAAGTTTTGAATATAAAAATAATGGTTTATGTATATATGCAAGTCAATATATATATATATATAGTACTATATCAAAACGATGAAATATGATACCTTGGCCTTGCACCAATGCGTATCACACTAACCCGATATCCAAACTCAATACCTTGGACATCGTCCCAATACCTTGGTAATACCTTGGCAATACCTTGGTATCGCAAGGTAACCCAAAACCTCAACATAGAGCTAATACCCAATATAAAACCCCAAACTAACACTAACTATATAATGCTAACATATACTAGCTCCTATATTATATCTCAATACTATTAGAGAACTAACTATAATACCAAACACCCATACCTACATAAATACATATAGCTATATATTAACAATAAACAACTAACTACTCTAATACCTTGCTAACTCAAAGTAAATCCAATATAAGCTAACTATCTATACTTACCAGGCTAATACCTACTGATACTACACTGAAATATTAACTATAACCAACCACTAACAATAAATATATACCAATACTACATATATACATAAAGCATATAGCTAAACTAACACTAAGTACTACAATATGATACAATACTTAGATACTAACTTCATAATTAACTAACTCCAAAACCTTAACTAACTAATCAATGAAACTATTACTAACCTACTAAAATCACTACTGAAACTAACTACCCATAATATAACTGAATCAAATACCCAAACCTTAGCTGATCCTACGGAAACTGAGGCACTGAAAACTTACTGAAGGATACCCTGATACACAGTGTACTAGCTGAACTGCAGGCTACTTACTTGCTCTCCCTCTAGCTGCAGAATCCTGTATGCAAAACACATTGCCAGTGCTGCCACTCCTTGCTATGTTCGTTAAAATCCCCAGGCTGCTGCATCCACTTGTGCACCTTGAGACTTGTTCTGAATTGCAGTTAGCTGCTGCTGCATCGAGGATACTGCACACCCACTGGATGTTGGTGAAGGCTGCACACCTAGCTGAGCTGCTACTGCCTCACTCCATACTGAGCTGGGTGCTCCTCTTCTGTGCACTTTCTGTATTAGCATGTTGAACTACACGAGTTGATACTTGTTCCCTCTTCAGTTGAAACTAGGCCACACTATGTTGTTACTGAACTGCAAGCTCCTCAGTTGGTGTAATTTCTGCAGGTTCTTTTCCTCCTCGAGCTGCATTGGCTTGATGTATTTCTGCTGAACCTCGATCGATCTACTGTACTGCACTAGCTCAAATAGTTGGCTGAACTGATTTGTTCAGTGCATGCTGCCACTGTCCAGCTAATGCACTGGTGCTACTGCCACTGCTCTTCCTTTCTCTTGCCTTACTGCCTTCAGTTGTGTCTGTGTACTGAGCCTCCAGCTAACTGCAGTATTCTGCATTGCTGCCACACTGCTGCTGAGGTCTTCCTCTGCAATTGATGCATACCTTGCTGCAACTCAGCATGGCATTGGCTGCTCGAGCAGTGACAGTTGCTGCCACTACCTTCCCCTGCTGTGCACATTGAAAACTTGTTGTGCACATTGAAACCTTGTTGTGCACCTTCCTCACACACACCCAAACACCACACAGTCTCACACCAACTCAAAACATAACACACATGCCACATACTACAACACAGCACACGGATACCTATATCAATCTCTCTCTCTCTCTCTCTCTCTCTCTCTCTCTATATATATATATATATATATATATATATACAAATCTATATAAGCATCTATACATATAGTCACTATTATACATAATCACACACATACATATATTCAAGTACACAAGCATACATATATATATATACATATATATATATATATATATATATATATATATATATATATATATATATATATATATATATATCACTATCTACTCTAGTATGTATACACACATAGACACACACATATACAATAATCACTAAATACACTATTATATACGTACATATATATATATAAAAATACCATATATATATATAATTACACATGCACGTATAAAGAGAAGAACAAAACATCAAACACATGGAGTGCATCGCACCCGTATCATACTTTTTTATGATACGCTTGCGATACGGCCCCAACTCACAACCAAACGTATCTCGGAGAACACAAACAAGTCTAATACATAAATTATGAATAATACGTATAGTAATTAGAGTGTCTTCATGTCTATGTCACAATGCGATATGCACAAGGCCCTGTGTCAGGGAAACCCCCCCAAATCAACCTATTTTATCAAATTGACGAGATACGGCCTACACGTATCCAATTGTGGATACGACACTAGTCACAAATAAACAATCATATGTCAATTTGGTCTAATTGACCAATTAACAAATACAACATGTGCCAATCTCAGAATTCCCCCAAAATTGGTACCAAAATATACGTAACTTCCACCGTAGGTCTCCGATTGACCCAAAACCAAAACCTATGGGTAGCCTATACATGTGGGTTGGTTTCTCATGGTAAAATCTCAGATCTAGAGTCTATTAGAAGGGGGAAAACTGAAATGTACCTATTGGGAGATAGATTCCCAATAAAATGTCTCCAAATGCAAAGTAGCTCCTCTCCTTGTAGATCTTGGCCTCCTCTTCCTTGCTCCTTGCTCCTTGCTTGTAGATCCTTGGTATAGAAGCCTCAATGATGAATTTAGAAAAAGATTTGTAAAGAATTGGTGGAGAATTGATAGAAGAATAGAGAGAAATTGGAAGAAAAAAAAGTAGATCTATAAATTTGGGGAAGAAATAAAATGAGAGCACTCTCTCTCCTCTTAATTATGGCTGATCATAAATCCCTCTCCAAGCAATGTATAATGTCCCAAATACCCCTTGGGGCCTCTCATGAAGAAATTAATTACGGGAGAAGGTTCTAGTCTAATGGTTTCACTAATTAAATCCAACCTCCTAATCCATAGGCCTAATTCATGGGCTCAAACTAAACTCATCCAAATATTGGGTTCATGCATCTAATAAAATAGGTTAGGTCCACTACACAAGTCTAAAATAAATACCACGTCTAATTAAATACTAAATAATACAACAAATAATTAATTACTCATGCACAATATTAATTATAACCCTCATAAAAATAAAATTCCCGTATCAATTACCAAACTACCCTTGATTGAAAAAGTGAGGGTGACATATCTTGACACTACCATCAGGAGCAGGAGGATTTTCTATTTACAGTGATGCATTAGAAAAGGGTTTGGGTTGTGTGTTACAGCAGCACGGGAAGGTGATTGCCTACGCTTCTAGGCAATTATGCCCGTATGAGAAGAACTACCCTACCCATAATTTGGAGTTGGCAGTGGTTATCTTTGCTCTTAAATTTTGGAAATACTACCTCTATGGAGAAAGAGAGAGTAGAGATCTTCACAGACCATAAGAGCTTAAAGTATGTGTTTACACAGAAAGAGCTCAACATGAGACATCGACGATGGTTGGAGCTGATGAAAGACTTTAACATATCTTTGCAGTACCATCCAGGGAAGGCCAACGTAGTCGCAGATGCTTTAAGCAGGTATCCCGTGGCTATGTGCTTGACTAGAGACAAACATTTATTGGCAGATCTTGACAGTTTGGGCATTGAGATATTGATTCCGGGAGTCACAACACAGATGTAGGGACTTCAGGTTCAGTCAGAGCTGATGGACCGAGTCAGAGCCGGACAGTATGAGGATGAGTCTCTGAGGAGCATCAGAGCACAGGTTCAGGTCAGGCTGGCAGAGGACTTTATCATCGCAGATGATGGATCATTGCGACACGGTACCAGGTTGTGTGTACCGAAAGGAGCATTACGCGAGAAGATTCTGCAGGAGGCGCATCATTCTTAATACTTTATGCTTCCTGGTGCCAACAAGATGTATAGAGATATGAGAAAGCATGTATGGTGGTATGGCATAAAGCAAAAGGTAGCTAGCTTCGTGTTCAGATGCTTAGTTTGCCAGCAGGTCAAGCGGAGAGACACATACCAGGAGGATTGCTTCAGCCTTTGCCTATTCCGGAGTGGAAATGGGAACATGTGACCATAGATTTTGTATCGGGGCTTTTGCGTTCTCCAGGAGGCAAGGATGCGATTTGGATCATCGTAGATAGGTTGACCAAATTAGCCCACTTTCTGCCATTTAAAGTGGGTACATCTACGTTGAGACTTGCAGAGATGTATGTGCGCCAAATTATCAGATTGTACGGTATTCTAGTCAGCATTATCTCAGATCGCGATAGTCGCTTCATGTCCTATTTCTGGAGGAGTGTAGGCTAGCTTGGGCACTCAGCTCAAGTTCAGTACCGCCTATCACCCTCAAACGAACGAACAGTCGGAGAGGACTATTCAAACTCTCGAGGACATGCTATGCACCTGTGTTTTGGATCTTAGAGATTCTTGGAAAGATTATCTTCACTTGGTAGAGTTTTTTTACAATAACAGCTACCAAGCCAGCATTGAGATGTCACCATTCGAGGCGTTGTATGGACGGAGGTGCCACACTCCGTTCCTGGGATGATATTGGTGACAGAGCTTTATTGGGACCAGAGATGGTAGTGGATGCAGCAGAGAAGGTGAAGCTTATCAGGGACAGACTTCGAGTGGCGCAGGATAGCTACCAGAGACCTTTGGAGTTTGAGGTATAGCTTTAGTTTGTTTTGCTTGTGCTTGATTGTTATTGTTGTTAGATGCTAATAATATATTTCGTGCTAGGTTGGCGGTCTGGATTTCTTAAGAATTTCTTCGACATATGGCACGATTCGTTTCGGTGGAGGCGGCAAGCTTAGTCCAAGATTTATCGGTCCTTTCGGTATTCTTGAGAGGGTTGGTGCAGTCGCTTACAGACTAGACTTACCACCTGCATTGGAGGGAGTACACAACGTGTTTCACGTGTCTCAGTTGAGACGGTACGTGGCAGATCCCAGTCATGTGTTGGATCACTCGGAGATAGAGGTGGGCCCTACTCTCAGCTATCTAGAGCATCCAGTGAAGATTCTGGATCGGAGAGAGAAGGTGTTGAGGAACCAGACGATTCCTTTGGTGTGCGTCGCATGAAGGCATCACTCGTCAGAAGAGAGTACATGGGAGAGAGAGACCGAGAAACACGAGCGATATCCGTATCTGTTCGAGCCGTGAGGTATAATTCTTTCTTGCATTATATTATTTGTTTTGGTAGATAGTTTCTTCCTTAATTTTGAGGACAAATTTTTTCTTAGGTGGATAGGTTTGTAACCCTCATATTTTTCATCCAAGTGTAGTTTGGTAATTGATAACAAATATTATTTATTTTAGGGTTATTTGTATTTAATATTGTGCATGCATGCATGATTTATTTAATTTTGTATTAATTATTGTTTGTTAGTTATAGTTGTTTTAGACTTGTGTAGTAGACGAAACTTAATTATTAGAATGCATGAACCAAACTTTTAGGCTAGTCTAGATTGAGCCCATGAATTAGGCCCATGGATTAGGAGGCTTGATTAACTAGAGAAACCATTAGACTAGAACCTTCCCTCCCTAATTAATTTCTTCATGAGAGGCCCCAAGGGGTATTTATAACTTTTTACTTTGCATGGAGGGGTTTATATGGCTGGCCTTAGCTATAGGAGAGAGAAAATATTTTATTTCACCAATTCCCAAATTCTAGATTTATAATTTTTTTTTTCCAAAATTTCTCCATTACCTCATCAATTATTCACTAATTCTACACTAATCTCTTTTCAAATTCATCATTGAGGTTGCTACACCAAGGATCTATAAGAAGGAAGCAAGGTGCAAGAAGGAGGAGGCCAAGATCTACAAGGAGAGGAGCTACTTGGCAAATAGAAACTTTTCATTAGGAATCCATCTCCAATAGGTACAATTTAGTTTTCTCCCTTCTAATAGACTCTAAATCTGAGATTTAACCATGAAAAACTAACTCACATGCATAGGCTACCCATAGCAACTAGTTTTAGGTTCATCGGAGACCTATGGTGGAAGTTATGACCAATTTGGTGCCAATTTTAGGGAAATTCTGAGATTGACACATGTAGTGCTTGTTAATTGATCTAATAGATCTAATTGACACTTGATTTCTTATTTGTGACTAGTTTAATATCCATAATTGGTTATGTGTAGACCGTATCTCGCCAATTTGATGAAACAGATTAATTTTGGGATTTTCCTCCGACACGGGGCCTTGTGCATATCACATTGTGACACGGACACGTAGATACTCTAATTACTATATATATTTTTCATAATTTATGTATTAGACTTTTTCATGTCCTTCGGGATATGTTTGGTTTTGTGTTGGAGCCGTATCGCAAGCGTATTGTAGAGAAAGTGTGATACGGGTGCGATACGCTCCATGTATTTGTTGTTTAGCTCATTTTACTATATGTGCATATGTATTTATATATATATATGCTATCTATGTATGGTATAGTGTATAAAATAGTTTATTTTATGTTTATGTGTATATGTATGTCTATATGTGTATGTAATAGAGTATCTAGATATATATAACTATAGGTGTATAAATTTATATATATGTTTGTTTATATATATGTGGTTAGATATATATACCTTAGTAGTGAGGGTTGATACACATTGATACATGTAATAGAGAGGTATATTGATGTGTATGCATTGTTATCTGTATGTGTTTATATATATATAGCTATGTATAGACCTATATCTATATATAAATATATGGGGATATGAATATGTATATATATATGCTTAGATGTTATGTGTTGTGATAGTATATGTGTGACTGTGTGTGCTTGAGTGAGTGAGAGGGACTCGATATTTCAGGGAAGAGCAGCGGGTTGTAAGGGGGCTCGGGGCAGAGCTCACTCAGCAAACACAAGTTATGCTTGATTACATCATTTTCATTTAGAAGCAAAGCAGTCAGCATGTATGGACAATATGTCTTGAGCAGAAGGTTTTTGCACAGACCTGTGCAGAAGGACTTAGCAGTCTTGAGGAGCAACAGACCCAGCAATCAGGTCGTTGTGTGCATATTGCACACAATGTTGAGGCACCGTGCACTGTGCAGAATAGAAGAAGGGAAGGCTAGCAGTTACAGTTGTACACTGTGGCAGCCAAATACCTAAACATCAGTGAAAAGTGAAGGCTAGCAATAGCAGTTCTAGCAGGGGAGGAGGCAGCAAGTCAACAGGAGGTTCGGGCATAGCTGCAGTTAGTGCACTATGCATTATCTGCACGGTGCAAGTAATGTACAGTAACCGTACAGATTTCTCTGGGCAAGTGATTCACAATTCAGTTCGGTTCTAGTTGGTTTGTGCTTGAATTTCAGATTTATTCAGTGGGTAGATTTCAGCTTCTTGTATCAGTAGATATGTAGTTAGTTGGTCTATTAGTTAATATATAGTTAGTTTAGTTATTAGTGATTCATTAAGATAGATATAATTAGCTATTTGTAGGTGTAAAGATAATTATGCTAGCAAATAGTTAGCAAGGCAGATTTTGTTAAGAGTTAGTATATGTAAATACTTGTATTAATTATTAGTAGCAGTTAGCCTATATATGTATTTTATAGTATAGTTTGTATTGTTAGTGTACATTGGGTATGTTAGTAGTTATAGTACTTAATAGCTAGGAGTAGCAAATGGTTTAGCATTGGGGTTTAGGCATATGTTAGTTATATGCAATAGGATTTGGTTTACCTTAGGTTACCTTGAGATACTAAGGTATCACCAAGGTATTGGGCGATACCCAAGGTATTGAGCTTGGGTATCAAGTTAAGTGCGATACGCATTGGTGCAAGGCCAAGGTATCCTATTTCAATTGGTTTTATCTAGTATTATAATATTTGATTTGTATACATATATAAAATACTATTTTTATATTCAAAACTTGCGTATCTTAGGATACGACTCTTTGAATGCATTGTTGTGTGTTAGCTTAGCTAGCATAGCGTAGTTTCATAATATATTGACTTAGTGACTTAGCATTAGACTCTTGCAACCTAGAATTCATTAGTTTGACTTAGAAATTGCGTATCGACCTAGAATTGCATCAACTTCACTTATTTTTATTATTGAACTTTGTATTGATGCAACATACCATATATATGTTGTGAGACACCAGCTTGGGCATCGAGAGACACAACTTGCTCATGACTTCAGGCGAGTATATTTCTCTAATTATTTTTAATTCATAATATTGTATATATGCATGTTCTAGAATTGTATACATTGATCCCAACACGGTAATTTTATGGACTGGTGCTATATGGATCCCATCAGGAGGTGTTATCCCCTACCGTGTTCAGCAGGTAATCAGTCACACATATTTTATCATGTGCATCGGGTATTAATTTTCATGTACTTTTTGTACATCCACTATTTCATGTGCTAGTGTGACTATATCGTATTCATGTACGTAACGTGTCGTGATTGGATCCATAAGTATTGGTTGCAGAGGGGGGGTAGAAGTTGGTTATGTGATCAAAGCCTTATTGATCTCATGTGCATGTCGATTATACACCTCACGTATAATGGAGTTACATTTATACCTCATGTGCAATCTTAGTCGATCACATAATGAACTTGCACTCTAAATCACGTAGCTAGTATTCTTGTTTTTTTACTTGCAGTTTATTTTTGTAGTTACTTTCCAGTTCTTATTATGCTTATTGTCTGTTCTCCCTGTATTGTACATTCTTACCACTTGTGCATCTTGTATCATTTTCTATTGCTCGTTATATATGCTCGATTATGTATTTAAAAATACTTTCAGAGATATGTACTTTGCTCCAATCCTGACTGGATATATTTTTTAGATGATTGGCTAGAGGAACTGTGTCCCACGTATTACGGCCCACAGAAGGGTGAGAATTTAGAGGATACTCCCCTAGAGCAAGAGGACATAGTACCAGTGACCGAGGAGGTTTAGTTTATGTTTGGTGGTTTTGTATTAGACTATTATTTTGGTGGATTCACAGTTTGTATTATTATTTCAGACTAGTGGATTGTATCTTATTTTTTTCCTTCGTTATTCCATTCATGCATTATTTTTCCTTAGTTTATTTTGTGATAGAGATTAGTTATTCTTGTGAGATACCATATTGTTCCTCTGTTTGGAGTTAAGATGATTGACAGGTACCATATTATATTGTTGAGATATTAGATAGTTAGAAATGACCCAGACAGCGTAGTATCGCCGATTCTGCGGCGTAGGCTCGGTGTAACCACGTACTCGTGGCAGAATATCAGGATACGGGTCATGACACCTTGTGGATATAAACTACAAGCGTAGATATCAAGGCTATGAACCATTTGTCCTATCAAGTCCACATGAAGGCAGTATTATAGAACACATTGCACACGATCGAGATACCTTGGCTGATAAACAACTTAGACCAAACTGTCCTATTTAATAAGTCTTGTAATAATATATATTTGTTTGTATGTTTTGGTTGTTTGTGGGATGTGGCAGATGGGTTATGGATTATTTGGTGATGGATTTAAATAGTGGTTAGGCTTAGTTTGGGAGTTGTTTCTTTGTCAGTCGTTGTCAACAGGCAAATGCATACTATCATTACGTTACTATTAACATACATGTCATTATCACATGTTATCTTTCATGTTATTGATTTCGATTCCTGATACTTAACTTGTGCATGAGAGATAGTTGATTAGTATTTGTAGTCCATGCATTCCTATATTCATAATTATTTTTCTAATATCTTGTTTTACCATATTTACCTTATACTATATTTCTTGTATTATAATAATTGAGAGCATGTACTTATGAGATAGTCAGCAGGGAATATTGTTAGTCTACTTGTAGTCTATATTCCTGAATCAACCCATATTCCTATATTTCTTTAAGGATACAAGTCGTGCACCATACATATCAATTGACGTATATCCCATACAGTCCACATGAAGGTAGTATTATAGAACACATTGCACACGTTATTATTATTTCCCCTAATATTGTTACTCATGTAGTGTATAGTGTCATATATATATATATATATATATATATATATATATATATATATATATAACTCCTATTATCACCTATCATACCCTATTATCTAGTTTATATTTCCATGTTTTTGTTAGTACGTGTATCATGATGCGTAACTTTGGGATTAGTTTTGTACTTTCTCCAATCACGACTAGATAACGTTGACAATTTAGGTGACTTTTCTTTGCTCTACAATCAATATGGCAATCTTATTCCATCCATGAAGACTCATAGCCTAAAGTGGTATGTTTTTATTCCTTTTCCTTCAATATATTAATCCTAGTAGTTAGTTAGTTGGTGTCACGACTCGCACCAGAATGATCGGGGTATGAGTACGTGGGTACGTCCAGCCTACGTCACAGCAACGATGGTAGAAGGCTATCTAGAGCTCAAGCTCAATATAAGTTCAACTAGCAAACAAAGTATACTCAATCATAACAGAAATAAATAAATAAGGAAGACAATCTAACAATAATCTAAAAGAAATAAAACTAAGGAATGACACTAAGATAGAGAAATACTAGCCTAGATCTCACCAGAGGTCACTTCTAGGTCAACATTCCAAAAGTAGTCTCGACCATAACATCACTCCGAACCCAGGAACATGGAGCACAAAAAAGCCTAAAAATATTATCCAGTCAGGATAGAACGAGTACAATCCAATAGCGGTTCCAATTAATTGTCAAAGACTATAAAACAATAAAAGTAAATGTAATAAATGATAAAAAGCAATAAGTTGATATCATGGTAAGACAATAATGAGAGACAGGTAATTAAGAGAAATATTGCATAATTAGTACATATGAAGTAGAATAGAAATGAACTATAACTACACTAAGTGCTTTGAAATAGTAGCTAGATATGTGATCGACTTGGAAGAATACTTGTCTACTTTAAGGGAGTAACTCAATCATATGTGAAGTGTATGATTAGTTGTTGTGTACATTACTTTAAATATTATTTAAGGTTCTGATCACATATCTAGCTAGCGTATCCCCCACTCCGACTAGTATGATGGATCCAACCATGACATATCACAATATATGAATCATCAAGCAAGTTGGCAAATATCCATACAGAAATATGAGAATCAATATCCATACGAAAATATAATGATAAATATCCATACAAAAAATATGTGGAGCAAGTCTAAACATGAAAATAACATTTGATGACTAAAGACCCAATATATATATATATATATATATATATATATATATATATATATATATATATATATATATATATATATATATATATATATACTAGTTGTTCGTGTACCACCGTGTCAGGAATCAAGTAAGACACTACTAAAGACATGAATAATAGTAATTTTCAAATAAAGAAAACTATCAGAGAATGTACTCGCTGTGGTCCTGAGAAAGGAGTACCAAATAGTGTCCGTATCAGAGCCTCGAAGTCCTATATATGAAATTCTATGTCAAAAAAGTGCTTCAGAATCATAAACATGCATAACTAGGCTTGTTCTAAGTTTTTTAGTCATTTCTAGGTCGTTTGGGTTAAACTAGTGATTTACCTAAGTTTTGGTTCCCAATTTACCTATTTAGCTAGTTTATATAGCTATGTTGGTCAATACCTTGCTAATACTAGGTTTCTAGACTATACTAGCTAATATAGTATACTATATATCATATATTATATAATATAGACTATATGTATACCAATATATAATATCTTAGCTATACTACTATATCACACTAATACCTAGGTACCTAATATCCAAACTTGACACATACCTTAATATCCTATCACCTATATCTAGGTACCTTAGTATTTATGATACCTTGGTACATATGTACCACACTCTTAAGTATCAACATAACCTATTGATACTCAAGACCCCAATACTACTCTTACCCATAACACAATATTACACTAGTGCTTCTACTCACTCCTTAGACACTACACCATGTACTCAACTAAACTCATATCCAGGTTGCATATCACACTAATTACTACACAACTTTTCGTTAGCCAGAGTATTATCTTTCTCAACGTCCTCTATTCCCGAGCTTCTTGGGTAAATAATGTCGTGGGAAAGAAAAATATTCTTCCACCCTTTAAATGATAGGGGTAAGTCAAAAGTTCCTTCGCAGCTCTTGACGATTGAAGTTCCTTAGCAGCTTTTACATAGGGAAGGAGGATGTCACCACTTCATCAAGTTCGGGTGCAGAGCCGGGTGGACATTAATGGACTGAAGTCGAGAGGTGGTCGCTGGGCCTAAGGGAATTTCTTAGTTACCTTCGGATAACGAGTTGGGTAGAGGGAAGCTCTAATCCTCCAGGGTACATACTCTCAATTGAAACTCCTACACACTCACTGATTTCCCCCTTTACTCATAACACCACACACATATCTGCATATCACTCTTCATACAACCTCATACCCTCACTTATACTCACTGTTCACCTGATGCAGAGAACCCTCTCACTATGCATAATTATCCCTAGAACACACACAATCCTATACTCAAGACACCCCTATTACTGCTGCAACTTCCCTCTTATAACTCTTAGGTACACACAGCTCATGATACCTTAAATGTGGATACCACTTTACCTACTAAACTGATACTAGATATTGCACTCTAGGAAATTGCACTACTAGAAACTCTAATACACATATACACCTACCCTTACGATATATAGAAACTGTATCACATGTTGGTCTGTTGCTTGCAACCAGACCCTAGTGCAGTATAGTACACTAGCTGTCCTCCTACACAGGTTGGTGCACTACAGTTTGTAGTACAATACTCTACATACAGGGTCCTGACCCAACCCCATATATACACACCCAGATGACTGATACACCCACACCTATCACAGATCACTTGTTGATTTACCCCCAAAGCTTCATTGCCCCTCAACTCCCTCACACACAACTACACCACTATCCTTCGAGTTGCTACAACTGTCTGGCAACCCTTATCCTTCCTACAAGGAATTGTTTTCACCCAAACAATGCTGCCCAACCTGAACTTAACCTTCCTCACTACTACACTACAGGCTATAATATCTCCTATACAAATACTTGCGTACACCTTATATATTAATCCTCACTCACCCACTGTTACTGTAATTCCCCGCTTGTAGCGATTTATTTATGAAATACTTGTTACTTTGACTCGGTTAAAAATAGAGTTTTGGGAAAACCTTACCGCCAAATCAATCACGGACAAAATGCAATGAATACTTCAACCTGATGGAACAACTTCTATTGAAATGAGTCCAAGAGTTTTCGTTAGTTGTTTTGCTGCTTGTTTTTGTGTTGCTTTATGTTTTGTGTTGCTTTCGATGGTTTGGTTTTCAGGATTCGCTTTCTCACTTGCGCATTCTTTTCGAATCGTAAGAGAAAGGGATCGAAAGATGCTAACCAAGTATTATTGCAAATTTTAGGACGTATAACTAAGGAGTGATTATTGCATAAGGCTTTCCCTTCCTCTCGTTGATTCGTTCGGTGGATGGCTTCGACCCTTCGATGAATCCTTAGTCTGCACGTCTAATAAAAATGATCTCTAGTTCACTTTAATTGTATGTTCCTATGTTTCAAATGATACTTCACTAACAATATAAGCTAAAGGAAATAAACTACATGCTTGAAGTATTAGAATTTTGCTTTACTATCAATTTATGTTGCATGTCCCTCGTTCCTATGTTGCGCAACTCGATCTATAGCAAATCCTTATGTTTTAAACATGATCTGTGGGATAAGAACAAGAAGATGGAATCGTGTGCTTATTATTCAGAATTATACATAGTAGTATCTTATCTGATAGATATTTTATGTCATACATTGGTCTTGGATAACTTGTGCTCAAGGTTTTTTCTCTCGAACGGTTCCTGGGGCACTAGAAATCGGTCGGTCCGGAAGAGATTTTTGTTTCACCCTGAGGTAAGGTCCATGTGATCTAGTAGGGTAATGTGTCTATTAGTGAAGAGTGGAACCACGATCTCATATCTGCTAGTATTCGTGTGTGTTGGTGTAGAACTGAACCTTGCGACACAGCTATTGATATACGTGCGTACTAGTGCAGAGCTGAACCTTGAGTTACCATTGCTAATCATGGGGCAACCCATAGACCATCATGTACTTTGGTCGTATGCTAGGTTTATCTTCTTGCATACCTATTATTTGATGCCAAGATTGATTCATAAGTTAGATACATATATGCAAATTATTGCTAACTTGTGTGTCTGCTGAAGGGATAACCATTCGGCTGTGGGTAAAAAATTTATCATATGCATTGTTCAATCTATCATTTATGTTTCTTTGAATAAATTGTTAAAAAAAACTAGACAACTAGAAAGATCACATAGTAGTAATGCTAGCTTCACTTGTATTCTTAGTGTGAATTTCTAGGTGGGTTTGGCCACAGTCGCTCACTAGTACATGTTGTAGTACTGACCCATATTTGTGGACAAATCTCTAGGTTCTAGTAGCGAGAGTTTGGCAAGCATTTTAAAGTTTTAGGAGAGCATCCCTTCAAGTGGAACTGTGCTCGTACTGCTTTCCAAATCTTTTTTCTTTTGTGTGCAAGCTCTTCTTCTGCTAAGTGTTTTGATTTTTGGTCCTACTAAAAGGATATGATGTGTGGACATTGTGGCAAGTTTTGGGTTTGTAAAAGAGAGTTGTAAGCCATCTATGGCATATTTTATATCAGCCAAGCGAGTACTTTATAATCCAATCTTCAAGTATTCAATAAGGAAAGTATTTTGTGTTCCTATCAAATGTGTTCAACTTTGGTTCTCTGTATTTTACATTCCATGATTTTATATATATATATTTTTGTCTAACTTGTGTCTTGTGCAGGTACTATTCTTTGTGTAAGCGCAACTTAGGCTTGCACGGCATCACGTCCAAGCGAGGACGATTGGTTCTGTAAGGACCAAGCAAGGACGATTGGTTCTATAAGGACCAAGCGAGAACGATCGGCCCTTACGGGATTGGAGCATGACAAGGTGGTATCAGCGCGCACGGCTTTACGTCCTTGGCCTCTTTAAATTTCATTTTAAAAATGATATAAGTTTTCAAGTGATTTCAAAAGTCTCGGATTTTAAAAATAGTTATAAATCTATATAAGTAAATGGAAGGTATTAAGTGCCCCAATCTTAAAAACTATGAAAAATCCAAAGTCCTATGCAATAAGTCCATAATACATTATGAGACTAATGCAAACTACTCTCTTTTGTTAATAGGATGGCTAAAACAGGTAACCAAGGGACATCATGCGCAGCGAGCGTGAGCGATGACCAAGTCGATAGGCTGATAACTATGCTCAAATATTATAATGATCGATACAAAGCCCAATCGGAACAGTTCGAAGCTCAGGAGCAATAGAATGATACTAGAGCCTTAGCACAACAACAAAAGCTTGACTTTCTGACTCAAATAGTAACAATACTGGTACCCAACAGTAGTGCATCGGGGATCATCGTGACACCTGTGACAGCCGTAACTGTGCCTCGGGGAGCAGGTTTCGAAGAAGCTGATGAGCCTCGATGAGCGACTATGAAGTCTACCTTTAGGGGTACCGAGTTTCTAAAGATGAACCTCCAGAGTTCGAAGGCAGGACCGCGCCTGATAAGGTGATGGACTAGGTCACCAAGTTGGAGGGCTTGTTTGAGTTTGCTTCGATACCTATGAACAAGAGGGTGGAATGTGCAGTCATGCAGCTGCGGTTGACTGATGGCAGATCAAGAAGCTAGATCTCAACATAAAGCATCAGGATGGTAGAATCACTTGGAAGATGTTCAAGGATGCATTTCTTGCACAATATCTCCCGCTAGCTGTCAGGCAGAGAAAGGAAGATGAGTTTACCGAACTTAAGTAAGGGAGCATATCCGTCGAAGACTATGAGTCAGAATTCTTCAAGCGTGCTAAGTTCGCTAGCTCAATGATTCCTATTGAGAGGGCCCATATACATCGGTTCATAAGGGACCTGAATGATAACCTGAGAAAGGATGTTATGAACCGAGAGTATATATCGTAAATACAAGCTTTCGAGACAGTGGTGCATAATGAGCAGTTCATACCATAAAGTACTCCAGAAAAGGTATCGGCTCCTCGAAATCCTCCTGCTAAAAGATACCACAACGGTGAGAAGAAGACCGATACTGAGAAGAAGGCCAATACAGATGAGTACTGTGGGAAAGAGTGAAGTTTATGCGACCGTCTGGGTCACACTAAAGAATTTTGTCATCACTTTAATAAGGGGTGCTTCAAATATGGACAACAAGGTCATGCAATCCGAGATCGTCCAATTATTAGGGCTTCGGTACCGTACCGCAATGACAACACTAGTTAGAATGAGAATCAGAATCTCGTGCCAGCTCCAGCTCCGACTAATGGATAAACTGGTCAGACGAGAAGGCCTACAGTCTAGAGTGTATCAGCTGAATATTGAGTGTGATACGAGTAGACACAATATTGGTGAGTCTGATTCCTTTGATCTCTTGATGCCTTGATTCTTGACTCCTTGATCTCTTAAGTTTTGAGGACAAAACTTCTTCTTAGTGGGGTATTATGTAATACCCTATTTCTAGCGGTTTACCTATGGAACACTTGTTACTTTGACTCAGTTGAGAATCGAGTCTCG
Source organism: Iris macrosiphon (assembly GCA_036927795.1). NCBI lineage: Eukaryota > Viridiplantae > Streptophyta > Magnoliopsida > Asparagales > Iridaceae > Iris > Iris macrosiphon. The sequence continues at coordinate 70,969,165 of JAYESA010000011.1, read as the reverse complement.
GGAAAACCTTACTGCCAAATCAATCATGGACAAAATGCAATGAACCCTTCAAACTGATGAAACAATATCTATTAAAATGAGTCCAAGAGTTTTTATTGGTTGTTTTGCTGCTTGATTTTATGTTGCTTTGTGTTTTGTCGTGCTTTCGATGACTTGGATTTCATGATTCGATTTCTCGCTTGTGCATTCTTTTTGAATCGTTAGAGAAAAATATCGAAAGATGCTAACCAAGTATTGTTGCAAATTTTAGGACGCATAACCAATGAGTGATTATTGCGTAAGGCTTCCCCATTCTCTTGTTGATTCGTTCAATGAGTGGCTTTGGCCCTTCGATGAATCCTTAGTCTGCACGCCTAATAAAAATGATCTCTAGTTCACTTTAGTTGCATGTTCCTATGTTTCAAATGATACTTCACTAACAAGATAAGCTAAAGAAAATGAATTTCATGCTTGAAGTATTAGAATTTTTCTTTACTATCAATTTATGTTGCACGTCCCTCGTTCTTATGTTGCGCAACCCGATCTATAGTAAGTCCTTATATTTTGAACATGATATGTGGGATAAGAACAAAAAGATAGAATCATGTCCTTGTTGTTCAGAACTGTACATAGTAGTGTCTTATCTGATAGATATTTCATGTCATGCATTGGTATCAGACAACTTGTGCACAAGGTTTTATCTCTCGAACGGTTCCTGGGACACTGGGAATTGGTCGGTCCGAAAAAGATTTCTGTTCCACCCTGAGGAATGGTCCTTGTGATCTAGTGTGGTGATGTGTCTATTAGCGAAGAGTGGAACCATAATGTCATAGCTGCTAGTATTCGTGTGTATTGGTGCAGAGCTGAACCTTGAGTTACAGCTGCTGATACACGCGTGTACTAGTACAGAGCTGAACCTTGAGTCACTGCTGCTAATCATGGGACAACCCATGGACCATCATGTAGTTAGGTCGCATGCTAGGTTTACCTTCTTGTATACTTATTATTTGATGCCAAGATTGATTCATAAAATAGATACATAAATGCAAATTATTGCTAACTTGTATGTCTGCTGCAGGGATAACCGTTTGGCTATGGGTAAGAAATTATCATATGCATGGTTTAATCTATCGTTTATGTTTCTTTACATGAATTGTTAAAAAGGAAACTAGACAACTAGAAAGATCAAATAGTAGTAATGCTAGCTTCACTTTTATACTTAGTGTAGATTTTTAGGTGAGTTTGGCCATGGTTGCTTCCTAATACATGTTGTAGTACTGACCCATGTTTTTGGGCAAATCTCCAGGTTCTGGTAGCGAGAGTTTGACAAGCATTTTGAAGCTTTAGGAGCGTATACCTTGGAACCGTGCTCGTGCTGCTTCCCAAAGCTTTCCTTTCCTGTGTGTATGCTCTTCTTCTGCTAGGTATTTTAATTTTTGGTCCTACTAAAAGAATATGATGTGTGGACATTGTGGCTAGTTTTGGGTTTGTAAAAAGAGTTGTAAGACATCTATGACATATTTTGTATCAGCTAAGCAAGTACTTTGTAATCCAATATTTAAGTATTCAATAAAGAAAGTATTTTGTGTTTCTATCAAATGTGTTCAACTTTGGTTCTCTGTATTTTATATTCCGTGCTTCTATATATGTACATTTTTGTCTAACTTGTGTCTTGTGCAGGTATTATGCCTTGTGCAAGTATAACTTAGGCTTGCTCGACATCGCGCCCAATCAAGGATGACTTATTCCGTAAGGACCAAGCGAGGACGACCGACCCTTACAGGATCGGGGCATGACAGTTACATACCTATAATGTATATTCAAAGTTTGACCACGCACACCCTCTGAAGACCATGGCATCTTGCACACACATGTATGGATGATGCATCAATACCAACACTACTCCATGATACTCCCCTTAACACCAAAATATTAGCACACAATACACTAACACAACACATTCACTCCTCATGATAACCAACTGATACTCTATAAAAATTCTAACTCAACAAACTTCTCACACAACACAACCAAAATTATCATAAATACTTGGTGTACAATACTCTATCATACACACCAATACACATGATACACTCCTCCAACTTCATGATATACGCCCACACTATATAGAATTCCTCACAATATCATATAAGACTCAAATATATATATATATATATATATATATATATATATATAAATAATAGATTCAAGTAAATTAGAAGGAAATGGCACAATAGCTCAAAAATCCAAAATAAACATAATATTAAATACCAACACCAAGAACACTATAAAATTACCACCAAAATCATTTGGAACATAATTAATATATGAAATATAACTAGGAATTAGTTAAAGTAAATTAGGTACAAAATAGAGATTGTACACAAAAAGGACACAAGAACACTAAAATTACCAATTTTACCTACATTTTTCATGGTGTATTATGATACAAACTCAATGTATCCAATTTTGGACACAAGGACACCAACATACAATCCAAATAGACACTAATAGTCCTCATGAGGACACCAATACATCACTTGATGGACACAATTCGGACATAACCCACCTGGGACCCCTTTCGGCTTCTGTCACGATCCGCTCCCACTTTTGGGATACGAGTACGTGGCCCAGTCCAGCCTATGTCGCAGTATCGACGAAAGTACACTGTCTATGATAAACAATGATCCATAACAAGTACAAATACATATATCATCCATAAACTAAGTCATGATAATGAAATAAACTTAATTGTCTCAATAATTTATTTTAAAAAATATCCACTACAACTCAAGATGTACTAGGGAACAAACTCGATCAACAAAATAAATGCAACTAGAACTAAATTCCACTAAGCCTACTAACTAAGAACAATACGAAAAAGATAAGAAAGAAAATATGCTAATCCGCATCCAAGGATGAATTTGGTACATCGGTGACCTGTGTATCGCCAACGTACTCACCATAGATCTTCAAACAAATGTAGTCGCCTAAAATTGTCAACATATCCAGTCAGAATTGGTGCAAGTTCAAGTCTAAGACAACATCAGACAAATACAATATAAAGTATTAAAACTCTAGACATGAGAACCATATGATCAGTAGTAACATAGACAATATGCACAAGTAAATCATGTGATAGGAGAAATACTAACATATGTAATAACTAGCAAAAGGAACTGACAAAACTCAAGATGAAATAGTGTGTGTACTCACTTGTCTTTGGAAACACAATATCTAACATGTGGATTTACTTATGAGTGCTTGAGAAGGTTACTTGATCACATTTGAACGTTACACAAATTTATAATAATATATAACACCTTCTCAAGTTTATAAGAATATTTCATGAAGGAGAACCACGTGCCAAATGACTTTACTTTCCCCGACTTTCACATCTCACGGTCACGCTAACATGATCACAATAATGGTAATGAAACATGACAACGATGACAATATACAGAAACAAGTAATCAAGAATATAAATAGGTCACTTTTCTCTCACATGTGTAAACAGTTAAGACATGAAAGGTAAGATGCATAGATAAAGTACAACAATATAAAGTAATTGCACATGAAAGCATTAAACAACTTGACTAACTTTTCGTATGTGTTGCTGTCACAAGTTGAAGACAATGTAAACTCTGGTCTGTCAGCTATCCAACCATACCATCATCCCACGAACCCCGTCGAATGAATTAACACAAGTTAGACTTAAAGCCATAAAAGTGCCTAACTAGTTTGTTCCTAATTAATCTATTTTAATTCTGGATAAAATCATCTAAATTCCTTTTAAATCCTATTATATTCTGATTTTAAGTTTAAACCTAAATTTTGGTCCAAAGAAAATTAATTTTACAAATTCGAAATTCGTGACACGCAAATCGAGGTATTTTGTTGACCAAAAAGTCAACCAATACAAAACCAAGATTTGAGTATGAAATTCTATAGATTTTAGCGCTATAAGAATGCTGGAATCAACGGTTTCATGCTCGAATCAGTAAAAAATTATCGCCAATATGACGTACAGATGATAATTTATAATAGTTTCCTAGTTACTTCTAGGTTGCATAAATTTTCCAGAATAGTAAACTAGCATATTTAATTCTAAAAATAATATGTTATAGTTTATTATGTTACCTTTCTAAAACTTCAAATGGCTCATAATTTCGAGTTCTAGATCTCCCAAAATCTTAAAAATACCAAATTGTGTCAGATTCCAGACAACTGACACTTTATGGATTTTACAGAATTTTTGAACCTAATTATTGAAACAAAATTAAATATTCAAGAAGCTAATCTCGTTACGGTTCTAACGCAATAAATAGAGACGCGTTTGGAGCCCGAAGCTAGGAGTTATGGTCATTCTAAGTCGCTATGGCTGCTGAAAAATGAGGCTAATTTTGTGGCAAATTTTGCACTATTTTGGGAAAAAAATAGAGGATTTTGGGGAAGAAAAAGATGAAAGATCAGTTTATTTCATAAGTTTAGTAGGTATATATAATGGATAGAGACTACTTAATTTGAATATGATTATGATTGTCGAATTTGGATATGATTATGATCAGTTCAAATAAGGATATGATATGGATGAAGTTGCTTTCCTAGTAGGATATGATTAATATAGTTTAGATTTATCTAAATATTTTATAATCTTATATAGAATCAAAGATAGTACAAATAATTTATATCTAATCTTATTTGTATCTATTAAAACTAAATTATCATTTATCCAATATTAAGTGTATATATTATCCAAATAACTTCAAATAAATATTGAATAATTCCCAAAAATTAGAAATAAATCCTAAATAAACCAAAAAAATTCCAATAAATTTTAAAAAAATATTTAGGCCTTCTAACCCTAAGATAAATATTTGGTAGCAAAATATGCATGTGTTGTTCTACAGTAAATTCTAAAAGTCCTAGAAAAAAGGTTCCTTAGGTTTTAATTATTGAAAATTTCTAGAATTTTTTTTAACATTCTAAAATAGCCTAAACATGATTCTAATTCTTAATACGAGTCTTTATGAGCTATATGAAGCCCGGTGTTATAATATTATCATTATAAAAGTATATTTGGTATTTAAAAATAAAATTCTCACAAAACTACTAGTGTATTCTAACTATTATTCTTATACGGTATTTTTGATCGCGAATGCTACAAACTATCCCCCTTGAAATATTTTTATCCTAAAAAATCAAACCCCACAAATAATTATATTTAAAGTAACATATACAAGCAATTTCTATGGTAATATAATAATAGCTTCCTAGGTTGATGCACAGGGCAATGATGTTTTGGGAAAACAAAAGGAGGTAAACTAATAGATATTTAAACTAACTATGGTCTAATGTCAACTAACTAATCATGCATAATTAGTAGGAAACTACTGCTAATTGAGGGGACGAAGGGACATGGTTAGAGCGATAGTTGCACTCGTATCGAAGAAATTATGGACGAAATCAAGTAAGATGCACATAAGAAATCCTATGACTAGAGATGCTGTTAAATTGATAGGGTGAGAATCCTAACTATGGATGATGTATCTTCTCTAAGTTTTACTTCAATTCTTGAACCTAATCCTATTCGAAGGCTCACAGCTAGTACCACTAAGTTGAAGTACTAACCATGACATCGCATTAGATGCGAAGCCTGACCTGCATGGGCCACCATAAAAACTTGTCACGACCCGCTCCCACTTTTGGGATACGAGTACGTGGCCAAGTCCAATCTACACCGCAGTATCGACGGTAGTACGTTATCTATGATAAATAATGGTCTATAACAAATGCAAATACACATATCATCAACAAATAAGTCATAACATGAAAATAAACTTAATTGCCTCAATAATTTATTTAAAGAATATCCGATACAACTCAAGTTGTACTCGGGAATAAACCCCGTCAATGAAATAAATGCAACTAGAACTAAAGTCCACTAAGTCTACTAGCTAAGAATAATACAAAAAATTAATAAGAAAGAAAATATGCTACTCCGCATCCAAGAATGAATTTGGTACATCGTTGACCTGTGTATCGCCAACGTACTCAACGTAGATCTCCAAATAAATGTAGTTGCCTAAAATTGTCAACATATCCAGTCAGGATTGGAGAAAGTTCAAGTCTAAGATAATATGAGACAAATACAATATAAAGCAATAAAACTCTAGACATAAGAACCATATGATTAGTAGTAACATAGACAGTACGCGCAAGTAAATTATGTGATAGGAGAAATACTAACATAGGTAATAACTAGCAAAAGGAACTGACAGAACTCAAGATGAAATAGTGTGTGTACTCATGTGTCTTTGGAAACATAATATCTAGCACATAGATTTACTTATGAGTGCTTGAGAAGGTTACCTGATCACATTTGCACGTTACGCAAATTTATAATAATATATAACACCTTCTCAAGTTCATAAGCACGTTTTATGAAGGAGAACCACATGCCAAATGACTGTACTTTCCCTGACTCCCACATCTCACGGTCACGATAACATGATCACAATAATGGTAATGAAACACGACCAAGATGACAATATACGGAAAAAAGTAATCAAGAATATAAATAGGTCACTTTTCTCTTATGTGTGTAAACAGTTAAGACACGGAATGTAAGATGCATAGATGAAGTACAATAATATAAAGTAATTGCACATGAATGCATTTAACAACTACTTGCCTAACTTTTAGGATGTTTTGCTGTCACAAGTTGAAGACAATATAAACTCTGGTCTGTCAGCTATCTAACCATACCATCATCCCACGAACCCCGTCGCATGAATTAACACAAATTAGACTTTAAGTCATAAAAAGTGGCTAACTAGTTTGTTCCTAATTAATCTATTTTAATTTTGGATAAAATCATCAAATATCCTTTTTAATCCTATTATATTCTGATTTAAGTTTAAACCTAAATTTTAGTCCAAAGAAAATTAATTTTACAAATTTGGGATCTATGACACTCAAATCGAGGCATTCTGTTGACCAAAAAGTCAACCAACATAAAACATGATTTGAGTATGAAATCTTGTAGATTTTAGTTCTACAAGAATTTTAGAATTGATGGTTTCATAGAATCTCAAATCAGTAAAGAATTATTGCCAATATGGCATACAGATGACAATTTATAATGGTTTCCTAGTTACTTCTAGGTTGTACAAATTTTCCAGAATATTAAACTAGTATATTTAATTCTCAAAAAAACTATATGTTATAGGTCATCGTGTCAGCTTTTTGAAACTTTAAACGACTTATGATTTCGAGTTCGAGATCTCCCAAAATCTTAAAAACACCAAAATGCGTCAGATTCTAGACAACCGACACTTAATAAATTTTATAGAATTTTGTGAACATAATTACAAAAAATAAAAAGAAAATTCAGGAAGCTAACCTCTTTATGGTTCAAACGTAAGAAACGAGGATGCGTTTGGAGTCCGAAGCTAGGAGTTATGGTCATTCCAATTCACTATGACTGCTAAAAAATGATGCTGATTTTGTGACAAAATTTGGGCTATTTTGGGATAAAAAATAGAGGAATTTGGGGAAGAAAAAGATGAAAGATCAGTTTATTTTATAAGTTTTGTAGGTATATATAATGGGTGGAGACTACCTAATTTGAATATGACTAGGATTGTCTACTTTGGATAGGATTATGACCGGTTCAAATAAGGATATAATATGGATGAAGCTGCTTTCCTAGTAGACTTAGGATTATGATTAATATAGTTTGGATTTATCTAAATACTTTAATACTTATATAGAATCAAAGATAGTACAAATAATTTATATCTAATCTTATTTGTATCTATTAAAACTAAATTATCATCTATCCAATTTTAAGTGTATATATAATCCAAATAACTTCAAATAAATATTGAATATTTCCCAAAAATATAAATAAATCCTAAATAAATACCAAAAATTCCAATAAATTATATAAAAAAATATTTAGGCCTTATAACCCTAAGATAAATGTTTGGTAGCAAAATATGCATGTATTTTTCTACAGTAAATTTTAAAAGTCCTAGAAAAAAAGATTTCTTAAGTTTTAATTATTGAAAATTTCTAGAAAAAATTCTAATATTCTAAAATAGCCTAAACATGATTCTAATTATTAATACGAGTCTCTATAAGCCACATGAAGTATGATATTACAATATTATAATTATAAAACTATATTTGGTATTTAAAAAAAAAATCTCATAAAACTACTAGTGTATTCTAACTATTATTCTTATACGGTATTTTGGATAGCGAATGCTAAATTTTTCCTTAGTTGTGCCCCAAAATTAATATTCTTCATGACACAAGCTTAGATCTATCAATTAGAAGGTCTCTAATACCTGGATCTATCATTGGAGAGTCAATTTCAACCATGAAAAGATTCCTATGGGTCATATGGGTGTTCCTAACCATAAAATTGGTAAAAATAAGACAATTACCTAGTGTTTGTGTAGCTCATTTGAATAACTCTGAATTTGGATACGAGGAAGACGAATCCGACATAATCCTCAATTCTTGGACTTCTTTTCAAGCTTTCTCAAGTGCTCCAAGCTCCTTCCTCTCTAATGGAAGAAGAAAAATGAGTGATTTTGGTAGAAAATTGGGTTTGTAATTCAAATTCTAGATCTAAAACTTGGTGGAAAATGAAATGACGTATATTGTGAAGTGTCTTGGAGAAGTAGGTATTTTGGAGGGAAAACTGAATTCAAATTCTTCATGATGAGGTCGACCTACCATGTGGGATTGGAAACGGGTTTAATTACAAGTCATGCCACTCCACTCACTAATTTAAATTCAAATTAAAGAGGAAAATAAATCTAATTAGTTATGGAAAGAATCTATTATAACTAAAAAAGAATATTCTATCCATGACAACTAACTTAATTAATTCTAATTAGCTAACACTAATTAATTCTAGATAATAATAATTAATTCTAGACTAACCACTAATATAATATAATATAATATAATATAATATAATATAATATAATATATAAAATTACCAAAAATACTCCTAAGGTGAAAAGTGGTGGTTATATTTAGTATTAGGCCAATTATTTACTCTTTCTCTTCATTTAGTTGTGGGGATATTAGAGTTTAATATTTTGGATTCGATTGTACTTGAGGTTGTAGACAACTTACTACTACCAATGTTGTGATGTAGGCTAGGCTTGACCACATACTTGTATCTCAAAAAGTGAGAGAGGGTCATGATAGCACTTTTGACCACATTTTATGATTATATCCTTCCTTACTAAAGGAGATCCCATTAATCTCCCATATGAAGGAGTGCGACGATTATAATTTAAAGATTCCATGGATTGGGAATTCCCTATTTATTCAAAAATATCAAGTTGGCACTTCATAATGATGTAATTGTCAGAGTATAATAGAAAAATAGACCCTAATAAAAATGTACCCAACTTCTGCCCAAGAATATTGTTGCTCCTAATATACATTGAATCACTAGAATATCGTCTATTTTGTGTCACATTGAAAGAAGCATCTTTAAATTGGCTAAAGAACCTACCATAAGATTCAATCCACTCTTTTAAACAATAAACAATAGGTTGCACATCGTACTTTTTAGAAAGAAAAATAAAAAAAAAGAAAATTTGAGTTGCACCCCACTTTATTTATCCATATTCAAGGTACACCCCAGACTATTACCATAATATATGACATCTCCCACTTTTGACAAAAATTGTCTCCAACTAACGGTCAACTCCTTTGACGAAGATTTTTGGACAAAAATACTTACCTTTGTCTTCTTTCACCCACCCCAACACACCACTGTTCTCCTCTCCGCCACGCGGCCCCGTCGTCGTGGGCCTTGCCCGCCCTCACCCCTGCCATCTACCCCGCGCCCCGTCCCTGCCGTGCTGGTCACCCCCGCTGCTGATGGCCGCTACTGCTGCTGGCCGCTACTGATGCTGGCCTCTGCCGCTGCCGCCACTCCGCCCCTCCTCCTCTACCATTCTGCTTCACCTAGCCACGTGCCCCCCGTAGTGCAGTACGCCTTCCTGCAGCATTGGACGCTCCCCACAGCGTCGAGTGCCTCATCGAGCTTCCCCGCCCCCCGTGCCTTACCCCCCAACCCCGCCATGGCCGCCGCCAAGGAGTTCGAGGGTTTCGACGCTGACGAGATCGATCTCGACCCCGAAGAGGGAGAGGGGGAGGAGAGGTATCATGACCCGCATCTGGATATTCGGGACACGAGTATGTGGGTACGTCCAGCCTACGCCGCAACATCGACAGTAGAACGTTGTCTAGACTTCAAGATCAATACAAGTCTAAGTGTACACAATAAGTACTCAATCACAATAACTAAAGGTAGATATGAATGAGAAAAGACAATCCGAATATAATATCTCAAAGTTATCCGAGTCACAAATCCAGGAATCCAATATAGATACAAGTCAATAAAGTTTTGAAGACAAATCTAGTAAACTAACTAATAGAATAAACTAGGGAAAGTACCAAATATGAAATACTAATCTAGTCATCTCAGAGAAGTCCTAGGTGCAAGCAGTCTCAACCATATCCTCTCTTGAAGGTCCAAGTATGGCAAAGCTTCCCTAATATTTGTCAACATATCTAGTCAGGAGCGGAGCAAGTACTATTACAACCATGAAAATATACAATGCATGTATAAATCTACCGTGATGGAAACTATATAGGTAAGGTACTCATGTAAATAAAATAATACAGAAAATTATGTATGGAACTATAAACATGGAACTAGAAGTATATAAGCAGGTAATATGATCTGGCAATATGAAAAACTATAATAAGAAAAACTAGCAACAAAAAATAAATGATCTGAAAAGTAAATCACCAAATCTGACAAACTGAAATACAGTGTGTAATGCCCCACTTTTAGCGGTTCACTTATGGAACACTTGCAACTTTGACTCGGTTGAGAATTGAGTCTCGGAAAAATCATACCATAAAATCAATCATGGATAAAATGCAAGGAACCCTTCAAACTGATGGAACGGCTTCTATTGACATGAGTCCAAGAGTTTTCGTTGGTTGTTTTGCTGCTTGGTTTTGTGTTGCTTTATTTTTTGTCTTGATTTTAATGACTTGCTTTTCATGATTCACTTTTCTCGCTTGAGCATTCATTTTGAATCATAAGAGAATGAGATCAAAGTATGCTAACCTTTCAGGACGCATAACCAAGGAGTGATCATTGTGTAACGCTTCCCCATCTCTCATGCTGAATCGTTCGATGATTGGATTTTGCCCTACGATGAATCCTTTTATCTTCATGTCTTAATAACAAATCTCTAGTTCACTAAATCATGTTGCCTCACTAACAAGATAAGCTAAAAAGAAATATTATTGCATGCTTCAAGTATAGAACTGCTACTTTACTAGTTTCTTCATAAATGATTACTTGCCCCTAGTTGTATGCTGCATATTGAGAAACACTGCTAGAAACATCCTGACTTGATCTTAAAATGAGAAAAGAGATACACTTGTTCATTCAACGTTCCACAACTGCATGATAGTATTTTATCTGATGGGAACTTGCATTCATGCATTTTGTCTGGATAACTTGTGCACAAGGATTATCTCTCGAACGGTTCCTGGGGCACTAAGGACCATTTGGCCTGGGAGAGATCTGGATACCCTGAGGCATAAAGTCCTTGATTTACGAGAATGGTAAGAAGTCTATTAGCGGACTGGGCTAGCAGTTCCAGTTGCTAATCCCGGGGAACAAACACTCGGGGACCATCATATAGTTAGGTCGCATGCTAGGTTTTTTCTTCTTGTAAGCCTAACCGTTTGATGCAAAGATAGATACATGAGTTTTATATATATATGGAAATTCTGGTTAACTTGTGTATCTACTGCAAGGATAACCGCTCGGCCATGGGTAAGATTTATCATATGAGTAGTCTATCTATTATTTATATTTTTTGCATGAATTGCTAAAAATAAACTAGACAACTAGAAAGATCACATAATAGTAATGCTAGCTTCACATGTTTTCTTAGTTTAGATTTTTAGGTGAGTTTGGCCACAGTCGCTCACCAGTACATGTTGTAGTAATGACCCACGTTTGTGGACAAATCTCCAGGTTATGGTAGCGAGACTTTGGCAAGTATTTTGAAGCTTTAGGAGCGCTTTCCCTCGAGCAGAATAGTACTCGTGCTGCTTCCCAAAGCTTTTCTCTCCAGTGTGCAAGCTCTTCTTCTGCTAGGTGTTTGATTTTGGTCCTACTAAAAGGATATGATATATGGGCGTTGTGGCTAGTTTTGGGTTTATAAAAAGAGTTGTAAGCCGTCTATGGCATATTTTGTAATCAGCCAAGCTAGTATTTTGTAATTCAATCTTTAAGTATTCAATAAAAAAATATTTTGTGTTCCTATCAAATGTGTTCAACTTTGGTTGTTTGCATTTTACATTCCGTGCTAGTATATATGTATATTTTTGTCTAACTTATGGCTTATCCAGGTACTACGCCTTGTGCAAGTACAACTTAGGCTTGCACGATATTACGTCCAAGCGAGGACGATTGGCCCTTACGAGATCGGGACGGGACAATGTGGTATTGTCACTACCACATTTTTTAGGAAAGAATATTTTGATCATTTCATAATTAAATAAATATTGTGCATGTTGTAAATTTATTTATTGTATTATTTATTTATTGTTAGATGTTAGATTTTATTTTTGACTTGTGTTAGTGGACCTAACTAGTTTTGATTAGATCCATGGACCAATATTTAATTCTAGTTAGAATTGAGCCCAATAGTAAGCCCATTCATTAGGAGGATGAATTAATTAGTTAAACCAATTAGATTAGAACCTTTCTTCCTTAATTAATTCCTTTATGACAAGCCCAAGGGGTATTGTGGACATTTTATAGTAGCTTGGAGGAGGGGTTAGTGGCCGGCCTAGTAGAGGGAGGAGAGAGACTCTATCTCTTTATTTTTTATTCAAATATAGATCTAGAATTTTCCTCTTCCAAATTCTTTCATTCCTACACCAATCTCTACCCAAATTTCTTTTCATTTCCTTCCCTACTCATCATTGGAGGCTATTAGAAAAAAGGAGGAAGTAAGGATCTACAAGGAGGAAGCAAGGATCTACAAGTTGAAGGCTCTTGACACTCAATTTGGAGAATTATATTGGGAATCCATCTTTCAATAGCTACAATTCAGATTTTCCATTCTAAATAGACTCTAAATATGTAATTTAATCATTAGGAACCCTCCCATATACTAAGGCTACCTATAGGAAGTAAAATTAGGTTTATAGGAGGCCTATAGAGGAAGTTATGTGGTATTTTGTGTCAATTTTTGGAAGAATTCTGAGATTGGCACATCATGTGTTTGTTAATAGGTCAATTAGACCAAATTAACATGTGTTTGATTATATGAGACTAGTTTCGTATCCACAATTAGATACATGTATGCCGTATCATAACAATTTGGTGATACAGATTAATTTGGGGGTTTTCTTCCGACACGAAGGTTTGAGCATGTCATATTTTGACACAGGCACGTAGTTGAGTACCTAACATTTTATGTTGCTTCTAATTGTGATTTTAGACTTGCTCATATCCTTCGGGGTATATTTGGTGGTGTGGTGGAGCCGTATCACAAGCATATCATAGATTGAGTGTGATTCGGGTGTGGTGCACTCCACGTGTTTGATACTTTGCATTACAATTTAATTTACCTTGATTATAGCTATTAGAGTATTATAATTATAGTTATTATATATATATATATATGTTCTATTTTTAATTGTGATGTGTTGGTGGTCATGGGAGAATATGAGAGTGCATGTGCATCATTAGTGTGGGTATGTGATAACATATATATATATATATATATATATATATATATATATATATATATAATGTCTATTTTCAATTGTGATGTGTTGGTGGTCATGGGAGAATATGAGAGTGCATTTGCATCATTAGTGTGGGTATGTGGTAACATATATATATATATACACATGAACACATCTAACACACACATACACTCACTTATATATATATATATATATATATATATATATATATATATATATGTATGTATATATATATAAGTGAGTGTATGTGTGTATTAGATGTGTTCATGTGAGCTAGGGGGGACAATAAGCAGGCCAATAAGCAGCAGCAAGAAGCAGCAGCAGAAGCAGAAGAAGCAAGAAGTAGCAGCTGAAGCAGTAAGCTACAACAACATCAAGTAGTAAGCTGCAGCAGCAGCAAAAGCAGTAAGCTGCAACAGCAGAAGCCATAAGCATCAGCAGCAAAAGCAGTAAGCAGCAGCAACAAGCAGTAAACAACCGTAGCAGCAGAAGCAGTAAGCTACAGCAATAGCAGAAGCAGTAAACTGCAGCAGCAAAATCAATAAGCAGCAGCAACGATAAATAGAAGCAGTAGCAATAAGTAGCAGTAGTTTGAGTGCTTAGAAATTAAGTTGTAGATAAGTTAAGTTAGTTAAAAAGCTAAGTTAGTTTATATTGATAGTTAGTTATGTTTATATTGTTAGTGAGTTAAGTATATATATATATATATATATATATATATATATATATATATATATATATATATATATATAAGCACTAGTTCGCATTGGTTAATATTATTTCTAGATTACCTTGAGTTACACCAAGGTAATGAGAGTTGAGGTATCTTGGGTATGGGCATTGAATATCCGAAGGGGTATGTTAGTATGTTAGTTTAGTATAGTATTATTATGAGTATAAATGCATGCTAGTATATAGAGGTATGTTGGTTAGTTAGCTAATGTTAGATATTGTATTACCTTGTGATATCAAGGTAATGTTAAGGTATTGGTTTATACTCAAGGTATTGAGTTTGTATATCAAGATGGGTGTGTAGGTAGTGTGATACCGCATTTGGTTCAAAGCCAAGGTATCCACTTAGCATTAGTTTGGCTAGGAGTACTATATATTTTGTCTTATATATATATATATATATATATATATATATTATAGTATTTTTATATCTAATAACTTGCGTATCTTATGATACGATATTTTGTTGGTATCCTAGTATAGCTAGTATAGCCTAGATACATAGTGTATGGACCAAATATCCTAGAGATGGACTCATACAACCTAGAAATAGCTAGTTTGACTAGTTTGACCTAGAGTTGACCTAGTTTGACTGATTTGACTTAGAAGTAGCTTTATGATCTAGAATTTGACTAGTTTAACTTATTTTTATTCTAAAATCTTTTATTAATATAATATTCTATATTTAGGTCTCCGAGGCACCGTATCGGACATCTTTGATATTGTTCACCGAATTTCAGAGTATATTCTCAAATAGTTTCTCATTTATGATATCCTTTATGTCTCTTGTATCTAGTGTAGATATCATTGATTTCTTGACACGATGGTTACACGGATTGGTATATCCGAATCTCGTCATGAGATATTATTCCTTGGTATTTATGGTGTATCTTGTGCAAGCCTTATTCCTTGTTCTTCTTGTACATGTACAGACATTGATTCTTAGGGAGACTTGATACCTACCAAGGGAATCCCGTGTCATAACGTATCATGGTTGGATCTACTATACCAGTCGGGGGCGGAGAGTATTTAGTGTAGATTTGTGATCATATCCTCTTTGTGCATGTCTTGTTCCTTGAATAGTGTTAATCATACACCATATCTATGATTAACTAGGCCATAATCCTTATACAAGTTTCCAAGCCGATCATATGTTGAAGCTGGTACTCACTAACTTGGTAGTTATATTTCTTGTTCATTCCTATGATGCTCATTCTTGTATTTATTTCCAGTATTTCTACTATGCATATCTCTTGTACCTGTATATTGTATCTTGTATATTCGCTCTATTTACTTTTACATAGTGTATATCATTTATTGGAACTACTGTTAGAGATGTACTTTGCTTCTTTCCTGAATGGATATATTTTTCCAGATGACACTAAGGAGTGATATTCCACTCACTACGGGCCTCAGGACATAGTTGTCTTAGAGCCAGAGACTTTGGATCAGGAGGGTCTCATCTCGATTGAGACAGATGACCCAGGACTCGTAGCTCAGTAGATAGTTTTATTTGTACTAGATTTGTCTCCAGGTTTGTTATTAGTTTTCTTTTAGATGACTCATTGGATATTATCTTGTCTTGTGAGTTTTATTTGAATCTTCAATTCTTTTATCATATTCGTGCGATTTTTCCATCTTATAGATTTGTGATTGAGTATTAATATTTTTTTGGTAGCATTATAATATCTTGTTGCTAGATAGATAGTTTACCTAAACAACATTCTATCGCCGATGCTGCGGCATAGACTGGGCATTATTCACTACTCGTGCCCCTTCACCGGGTGCAGACGTGACATATTTTTAGTGGTGGTCCATTCAAGTCTTCGAAGTCACAATTAGTACAATTTGTTGTGGTGCTCTGATTTGAGTGCTATTATGAGCCTGTTCAGGATATAGGATATAGGCTGAGAATACTCAATCACATCTAGAAAAAACTCTATTGATTCATTTTAACTATTCTTCCATGATATTGATAATTGATCTTTAACTATCCTTCTTTGAATATATTACATCATGTGCCGTATTGATTCTTCCTTTTGCTTTGCCTCAGTATGCCGCCTAAGACTAGATCACATCAGAGAGGAGCAGTTTCTGAGAGATCTGTGACTTCTTGAGGGCCTACACCAATCACTTCTCCGGTGATTGGTATATCAGCTGCATTCGGGGGTCCACCTCCAGCTCAGAGGACTATTTCGGCTGTGTCTGAGGGACTTTCACCTCCACCTTCCGTGCCGACAGATGCGACTCAGGTGTTCGCATTATTTTACGAGATGTTAGAGGCTCAGAAGGCCCAGTCAGAGGCTCACCAGAGGTAGACCGACGTGTTATGGCAGGGTATTGAGAGTTCTCATCAGCTTGCCCTTGCTGTAGTAGAGAGAGGAGCTCCAGTCTAGCAACAGGTTACTCCACAGGTTGCCCAACTTCGGTCGAGTAATATTCATGACTTTAAGAAGCTGGAACCTCTGGTCTTCAAGGGGATTAAGGGCATCTTCTACGCTGATGATTAACTCGAGGATATTGAGCGTCTCATGAGGGTGTCTCGTCTTACTAAGGATCTGAAGGTTAAGGCAGTAGGACTTCAGTTGTTCGACATCGCCCGTACTTGGTTCAGGAATGAGCCACTTTTTGCTGATGTAGGGCAGTCTTGGAAGGTATTCAAGGACCTCATTAAGAGAAAGTTCTTTGCTCAAGCGAACATATTGGACTTGGGGAGGCAGTTTGAGGGCCTTAATCAGGGGAAAATATCTGTAGAGGAGTACGCCGCAGAGTTTGGTAGGCTGAGCCAATTTAAAAAGTATTTAGTGAGGGAGCCAGAGGTTTGAGCTATCCGCTTCCGTGAGGGTCTGAACTGGAAAGTGAAGATCATAATTCCGTCTTTCTATGAGACGTATTCAGAGATACTTGCGGAGGCACGCAAGGTTGAGCGAGAATTGGGCTTGAAATCCAAGATATATCGTAATTATTTTCTGGGGGCTAGTAGCAGCATAGTGACTGCTAAGCATCCTCATTTTTAGTCCAGGCCTTTTCAGCTGTCGCAACAGCACCAGACTCTAGCTAGGGCATCGGTTCACCAGGCACCGCAGCAGTAGAGACAGTCACAACAAGCTTTCTACCGCTACTGGAAGAAGCCCGACCATATCTGGGAAGTTTGCAGGAAGAGGTTGGGAGTTTGTCTGTATTGTGGTATCGTAGGACATCAGCTGAGGGATTGTCCTTCCAACCCACGTCGTGCAGTTCATAGAGCAGCTCCAGCTCCGAGGATACGTGCGAGGCCACCTGCAGTACAGTCGAGGGGACCGCTGCTTCCGACCCAGCACTAGTGTTATGCCCAGTACCAGCATCAGGGTGGTGTACGTCAAGGACGAGTGTTTGCTATGACGGTCGAGGAGGCCGAGCCCACCAGAGATGTCATCGCATATTCTGTTCTTCTTGATTATATTTCAACTTCAGCTTTATTTAATAGTGGTGCTTTCCATAGTTTTGTATTTGTTTCTTTTTCTCTGAAGCATCATTTAGTAGCTGAGTCTTTGCTTATGACTTGCAAGATCATGACCGAGAGAGACATTATCCCGGTTAGTGATATTTGCAAGGATCGAAGAGTTACTCTGGGAGGCTAGGAGCTGAGTGCGTGTTAACTTGTAATGCCACTTCCGAGCTACGATATTGTATTCTGGATGAATTGGTTGAGTAGGCACCATGCTAGATTATAGAGGAGGTAGAATTTTGTTTAGCCTGCCAGAAGAGCCAGATTTTGGGTTTGCTAGAGGAGCTGCAGAGCATAGAGAAGGCATTATCTGTGGAGCTATGGTGGAAGACAAGGAGTTGCCGCATCCGTTGATAGCAAAGTTCTTGGATGTGTTTTAATTGCGGACTGGGCTAGGAGTTCTAGTTGCTAATCCCGGGGAACTAAAACTCGGGGACCATTATGTAGTTAGATCGCATGCTAGGTTTTTCCTTCTTGCAAGCTTAACCGTTTAATGCAAAGATAGATACATGAGTTTTATACATATATGCAAATTCTGGTTAACTTATATGTCTGCTGCAGAGATAACCGCTCAGCCGTGGGTAAGATTTATTATATGCGTAGTCTATCTATTATTTATGTTTTATTTGCATGAATTACTAAAAAAACTAGACAACTTGAAATATGACATAATAGTAATGCTAGCGTCACATATTTTCTTACTATGGATTTTTAGGTGAGTTTGGCCATGGTCGCTCACCAGTACATATTGTAGTACTGACCTACGTTGGTGGACAAATCTTTAGGTTATAGTAGCGAGAGTTTGGCAAGGATTTTGAAGCTTTAGAAGCACTTTTCCTCAAGAGGAACCGTGCTTGTGCTGCTTCCTAAAGATTTCCTCTCTAGTGTGCAAGCTCTTATTCTTTTAGATATTTGATTTTGGTCCTACTAAAAGGATATGATGTATGGACGTTGTGGCTAGTTTTAGATTTTTAAAAAGAGTTGTAAGCCATCCATGGCATATTTTGTAATCAGCCAAGATTGTATTTTGTAATCCAATCTTCAAGTATTTAATAAATAAAGTATTTTATGTTCCTATCCAATGTGTTCAACTTTGGTTCTTTGTATTTTATTTCCGTGCTAGTATATATGTATATTTTTGTCTAACTTGTGCCTTATGCAGGTACTACGTATTGTGCAAACGCAACTTAGGCTTGCACAACATCACGTCCAAGCAATGACGATCAGTTTCGTAAGGACCAAGCAACGACAATCGGCCCTTACGGGATCGGGGCGTGACATCGTATGACCTAGAATTTAGTGTTCGACATGTGGGGGTTAGGCTAAATTCGGTATGACGTACGTGAGGTATACGCCTGCAATCTATCGAATCGAATAGGGAAAATAAGATTTACCATATGTCTACTAGTGTATTCTCCCATCCGACTCACTCTCACAAGATCATGGAAGACCAGTAATCACGGACATGGAAGATGAGTCAAAACCCACAATATATAGTCACTACTCTAAAAGAACGAATAAATATTAAACATGATACAGATAAACACATATCACGAATACAGATAGTCTCAAATCATAACACGGAGCTCAACGAATCATGACACGATAACTCACAACATAACTCGTGAAATCATGTATGAAAACTCGAATAATCACGATGTCCTAATACGCATTTTTGAGGGCAGCGCGAATCCTTTGCCAAGGCTATCAAAGCCAAAGAAGAACTGCAGGACATGGGTAGAAAATGTCAATGTACCTCACCTAACTACGGAGCATGCGCCCCTTGTCTTTTTTCTTGTTACTGAAGACGCACATCATGCGTCCATTCAAACTGGCCCTGTTCATTCGACAGCCCTGCCTGAAGAGGAGAGTGCTCAACACCTAGGCTCTGGCAAAGGAAAACACTATAAAGCCAAGAGCCTGGGGTTGATGCACGATCCATGCGCCCATAACAATAGACGCAGAAGAAGCATACGACACTGAACTCCAGGTGTAGGAAGACAACTTCATGCGTCCCTGACACCAACAAATTTTTTGCCTTCGACAGAATCTCATGCGACCCTGACGCCAACCAGGGTTCTATCTTTGACAGAATCTCATGCGGTGCTATCTCCATGTGCCATACTAAAAAAAGAAGAAAACAAAAAAATTAGGCTCCTTATACTATGCGCCATCATGTGATAGCACAAAAAAGTCTAGGGCAGTGCAAGCTCGCCAAGCTCAGACAACTCCTCGTTTGGCTGACCCTAAGCATGCACCTCTAACCGTAATGCTTGCACCTGATGGAAAGTTGTATAAGACTGACCCATGCACCCAGCTCGTAGTAGCACAGGGACAGGGCCGGTTTCAAAAGTCTTCCACTTACGACTTGGGGCAAATTGTTGTATGAACCCCAGGTCAGGGAGCAAAAATATTACCTACACACGCATGTGCTCGGTCTACATGTGTTCATAAGGAGGGTGTAAAGGTGAATCATTCCTCACCTGACCTGCGTGACATGATTAATTACAAGTGTAAAGCGAGGAAAACAATAAAGGCATGTGAGATATCCCCTCCGGGGCTCCACTATTCCAACATTGTCATAAACTACTACTGTGCTAAAGTAGCGGTACCTACAAATAGACAACCGACTTTTCAAAGACTGCAACAATGAGCACCTGTCACGACCCGCACCCGGAAATTCGGGCACAAGTGCGTGGGTACGTCCAGCCTACGCTGCAGTGTCGGCGGTAGTACGCTGTCTAGGGCATAATCACAGGTAATAAATCTAGCTCATTCACAATAATTAAATAGGCAAGGAAAAATAGCAGGAAAAAGAACGCTAAGATTTTATAACCAGAATATGATAATCAGATCCAGAGTTTATTACAGAACCATAGATTATATCGGGGACAAACCCGATTACTAAGATGAAAGGAAATAAACAACTAATGCTAACTACTTTGCAGGAGTAGTCTCCTGGGGGAGGAACCGGCTCTGCAACTGTATCACCTGCTGGCTCATAGGGTCCATAATAGGTAGGGGCAAGGTTCTCATCATCGCCTAAACAACGGATCCAGTTAGGAAAGGAGCAAAGTACACAATGCACAACAAGATTTAAGCTAAATATTTGTGACAGGTAGAAAATAACTGACTAAGCATCATGTTGAGAATATGCGTAAGTAAATAGTAAAATTAATTGAGAAATAATGCTATAAAACAAGACTAAAATTAAAGTATGATTAATTGCTATAAACCAGAAATACGAGTAAAACAGGAAAAATGTGACAGGAAATGTAACTGTAACAAGACAACAAGAACTGCAACAAGACAGGAACTATGTGCGTGAACTTGTGTATTTAGAATACATAGTTGGCATGTAGGGGTTTATAAGGCTAATAAGGCCGTCATAGACGACTAGCAGTCAGGAACAATCAGGAATAAGGCTGATGGTACAGTCGCGTACCAACAGCTAGCAGTCACGACAAGGGGAAAGGTAAACTACATGCCTCCTAGTATTCTCCCACCCGACATGAAAAGCAAGACATGAAATATATTATTCAAGACATGAAATCCAGTGTTCTAACTCTACATATGATCATCAATGGTACTATAAAGCAGGGAATTTATTTATCACAATATAAAGGTTAAACTTGAAGTGCAGGTACTTGCCTGTTGTTTGGATCTGATTAATTTGGTTCTTGGGGAAATTTCCAGAGATGAGTCCAAAAGCTGAAATAGACATTACCATCACGCTCAGAAGATGTCAAATAGCTAGAAACGCCTGTCCTTGGGTCCAATTTGGCGACAAGGGCAAAAATGGCAGTTTTGGGTCAAAACGGGGTCCGCCGGTGGGCCCGCTTTGCACCGAAAAATGTGTCCGGGTCAACGGTCTCCAAATTCACCAAACTTAGTGTCAACAGGTCAGGAACGCTGATGCGAACCCAACAAAACTTCCAGATTTGGATTCCGATGAGCCGATCACGAAATCGCCCGTCGAGCGGGGCTTGTGGGGTCCACGACACGCGATTTTGTCAACGTTCTCAGAATCGAACCAAACTTGACCCACAGGACCAGCGTATCGCTACGTGTCCGATGGCGCAAGTTTCGTCTCGATCCAACGTGTGTGCACGAAGTTAGGGTGAATTGCAGAAAAGGCAGATACGGGGCGATGTCCGCGGATACGCGTTGATTTCGGTGTGCACGGACACCCGAATCAGCTTCCACAAAATCTCACACATCCGTATCGACGACGCGCACGTATCTGTGAAGACCGCACGCTACCAAGTCGTCCCGTTTGGCGGGGCGCACTCAGTTCCGGGGTGAAACAGGGTCAGGTTTTTTCCTGTTTTTGGATCGCGGTGTGCGATCACCACAGGACGCAATGCCCCGAACAGTTTGTCCGGACACCGAGAGGGTCATACAGGCTTAACAACGCAATTTACGGAATTGAAAAAGGAGCTACGAGGCGAAAGTTATGAGTACCTGAACAGGGCTCGAAACCGGGGCTGAAATCGTGTCCGTGTCGTGTCCGACACGAAGAATTAGGGTTTAGGGTTTTCTCGCCAGACTCCGGCGGAGGGCGGCCGGACAGAGGCGGAGGGGGCCGGGGGCAGCGCGGGTGGGGGCACGGCGAGGCGGCTGGGGACCGTCGGCGGCAGGGGCGGCCGTCGGCGGGCTGCTGCGGCCGCTGCTGCTGAGGGGGTGCCGGAGGCAGTCGTCGAGGGGGCCGGGCACGGTGGAGGAGGAGGCCGGGGAGAGGGATAGCGACGGTGGCGGCATCGGGCAGCGGTGGCGGTGGGCGAGAGCGACGGCGGTGGGGGGGGTTAAATAGGGGTGGCGAGGCGAGGGGGCTCCGGGCGGAGCGGCGGCTAGCGCGGGGGCGCGGGGACGCGTGGCGCTGGCCGGGCGGAGCGGCGGGCGGCACGGCCGGCGGGAGCGAAGCGGGGAGCGGGTCGTGGGGGAGAGGGCTGGGGAGCGGGTCGGGGTCCGGGCGGGTCGGGTTCAAGCGGACCCGACCCGACCCGTTAGGGTGACGGGCCGCGGGGGACTGGGCCGGGCCGGCCCAATGGGCCGTGGGCTGGGATTTAAGGAATAAAAATAATAATAATAATAATAATTAATAATTAATAACTAATTAAGTAAATAGTTTGTTTTAGGTGTTTTAAAAATAGATCCGGGGTCCAATAAATTCTAGAAAAATTGCCCTAAGTCCAGTTTTCCATTTTACACCCAAAAATATTATTTTCATAATATTTTAATATTATTTATTATCAATTAAAAATTTTGTAATAATTCAAAACCCTGATTTTAATTACAGAAAATTCCCAAAAAATTCCAAAAAATTGTGAAAAATCCCAATTTTAATATTTTTGAAAATCTGGGGCTTACAGCACCTATCCAGCAGCACCCCAAAAAATGGGTGCAAGTACTAAAGGAAGAGGAGCTGTCCTTTGCCTCACATTATTCTGCTTGGAAGTATCCTTCTACGAAGGGAGGCTGGAAGTCCAGCACCTCCAACCCTTCAATCTCAGCTAGCGTGCTGAGGAGAGGAGGCAAGCAATGGTACCCACCGAAGGAGTTTTCCTGGGCACCCACTCGAAGACGAAATTATCGTTAGCTGGGGTGGTATTCCCTGTCACGCCCCAATTTTTGCTAAATCGATAATCGTCCCCCGGCACATGAGGCGCGCGTACACAAGGTCTAGGCATAATGATATACTTTAGAACACTTGCAACAGAGTACGCAAATAAGATATCGCACAATGAGATATAAAAAAGTTCTTTTTTATTGATAATGAACATCTGATTACAGAATCTTGACCCAAAAGTAATAAAGATGTCGCACGGGCTTAGAACTTTGACACAAAATAAATAGCTGATCCATACATTATATCCCTTACTAATATTTCAAAAGCACAAAATACCTTGGGTGCGAGTTAGCACCATCGCCTAGGAGCTTCGAAAAGGAAAGTGTGAGCTCCTTTCTTGATTATGTACTTGGGCTCCAAAAGTCATAATACAAACACGCTGGATCAGTGGAGGGTTGGGGGAAGCTTCAGCTCCTCGCCGCGTTGCCTCGGCTCGGGGAACCTGCTGCAACGAGGGTCAGTACTTCAAAAAGTACCGGTGAGGGCGAGCTAACCCAACATACCAAAATTGATATTTTATTCATGTGAACATGCAACATTATTATTATGTGATCTTTTTATCTTGCCTCAGTTTAATTCTTTATATAGAAGGGAATGACATAACAAAATCTACCACCTGCTTGCACCACAGAGTGGGACAGTGAAAGCAGACCACCAAAGGTCTCCATGCCAAGTGTATGAAGAATCCCTTCTTTTGAAGCGGGTGTCACCGACGAAGAGAAGTAGATGTGGCTCTTGCTTCTATTAGCTCGGAGACCGAAAATACCATGGAAGCTTGTGAGAACCTCATTAAGAGCCACGGCCGAACTCTCATTAGCTCTTTTTTTTTTTGGAGTCAATGATGAGGCGAGGGCAGGAGGAAAATTTTTATTCATCCAGTGACCTTCCATCTAACATCAAATACTAAGCTTACATGCATGGAGCACCAAGGTGTCTACCACATGTTGTCAACTCGACGATCTCAATATGATTGGCATATAATTCCAATTAATTCTCAAAGCTGTCGAATCCCAGGTTTTTCTATTGTAAAACTGTGAGATGCTGAGACCTCCATGATGATGTGCTTCAAGATCAGCTCCCTGAACCGTCTGAACCATCTATACAAAACTTACCATGACCTTCCCTGCCACGAAGACATAGTTAGTCTGCACAGTTTAAATATACATAAGGATCACTGTCTTGACTAGCCGTCATGGAGTATAGTCTGGATAGACGGCGATGCTTGCAGCACGGGTAGCGAGCCTCGCTACAAACTCCCGTCTCACCTGTGCAAAGTTGCTAGCATGACTAACTGTTATTCCGTCCGGGACGAATCGGCCCCGGTGCCCCGGGCGACCGTTCGCAGGAACCATATACCTTCTGCACAAGTTATACATTACCATTGATGATCTAAACACTAAGTTAACATACAAAACATTTCAAGACATCAACATGAACAGAATACTTTAGCATATTGCGATGGCATAGTCTACTAACTGATATAATCAATTCATAACTTATGTACTACTCATTGAACAGTTTATAGATGAATAAGTTCTAACTACAACTGATATATATATATATATATATATATATATATATATATATATATATATATATATATATTAACATAAAATAGCTGTATACATAGCGGACAAGCATGCAACAATGTAATCGTTGAGACTTTATATGATAAGCGTTAAGTGTTTCAAGTCTACTTCTTCTTTTATCTTGACTTATTTTTATTCTTTTGGTATCGTTGATCGGGATGCACAAAAGAGTCAATTTGTTAGGAATGAAGACTTGGACGAAGGGCGCTAATCGTAGTAAATCCACTCATAAGTTGGTAATTCAGAAAAGAGAGAAAAGGGAGATCTTCAAGACTCTGCTTGCGCATCGCCTATACGATCACCTGTACGCACCAATAGATGATCAATATCTCCTGCTTCGATCTTCAATGGTTCGATATAAAATGCGAAATCTAAAGAACGAAGATAATAAAATCCATCAAAACCGTTCAAGAAAATGCAAGGCACAAAACCAACAAGAAAGCAACCAAGCAGCATCAAAAACGGATAAAGAAACTAGCGCAACGGAAAGGCCCCTCTCGACTCTGCCATCGAGTCCTTCCTTGAGGAATGATCCGTTGAATGTGGGACCTGATTCCGAAGAAACCAATCCATAACAAAAAATGATCTTCATTCAATCTGTTCCGATCGAACGATACCAAGTATTTATTAACCGCGCTCCCCGAATAGGGGGAGCAGGGTGCTACATCTTAACCAACTAACAAAAAGTTTTATCCTCAAAACTTAGGAATAAAACCTACCCCCAAGGAATAATGAGGGAAACTTTTCCTTCATGTTCGATTCGAGTTCCCAGGTCAATTCCTCGACCGAGTGGTTCCGCCAAAGAACGCGCACTAGCGAGACTGTCCAATTCTGTAACTGCTTCTCTTTACGATCTAAGATCTGAACGAGTTCTTTGGCGTAGGACAAGTCTGTCTGCAGATCCTGCTGACCGAAATCTACCACGTGGTTCGGGTTATGTACGTACTTTCTAAGCTGTGACACATAAAAAATATTATGCACTTCTGACAGGGCTGGTGGTAATATAATTTGATAGGCAACTGAAGTGACTCATTTGAGGACTTCGAAAAGGCCAACGAATCTGGAACTTAACTTCCTTTTTACTCCGAATCTCATAACTCCCCACCTGGACGGGACCTTCAAAAATACATGATCAGCTTCATAGAACTTAAGCGGTCGACGACAAATGTCGGCATAGCTCTTCTGCCGGCTTTGTGCTACTTTTAATCGCTCTCGGATGAACTGAACCTTCTGGACTGTTTGTTCAACTAGTTTCGGCCCAAGGATTTGTCACTCCCCAACTTTATTCCAGCAAATCGGTGACCTACACTTCCACCCATACAGAGCCTCGTACGGAGCCATTTGTATGCTAGTATATTAACTTTTGTTATATGCAAATTCGACCAACGGTAGGTGGACGTCCCAACTTGACTTTGAATCGATTGCGCAGAGATGCAACATGTCTTCTAGTACCTGATTCACCCGCTCTGTTTGGCCATCGGTTTGAGGATGGTAGGCTGAGCTAAACTTCAACATGGTCCCCATCGCTGACTGAAGGCTTTCCCAGAAATATGATAGAAATCATCCGTCCCGATCAGATACTATAGAAACTGGTACTTCGTACAGCCGAACTATCTCATCAAGGTAGGTCTGGGCGAGGCAATCGATGCTCCAAGTAACTTTAATGACAATGAAGTACGTTGACTTGTTTAACCGGTCGACGATGACCCAGATTGCGTCGTTCTCCTATTGCATCTTTGGCAAGCCAACAATAAAATACATGCTTATGTGCTTCCACTTCCATTCCGGGATAACAAAATTCTGTATTTTTTCATCTGGTCTCTGATGTTCTGCTTTCACCCTCTGACAGGTTATGCATTACGACACAAAGAGTGCCACATCTTTCTTGATGTTGTGCCACCAGAAAATAGTACGAAGGTTTCTATACATTTTTGTGCTCTAGGGATGGACCGTATAGGCTACATAGTGAGCTTCCGTAAGGATCTCCTTTCTGAATTCTGAGTTGTTGGGGACGCATAGCCTTCCCTTAACTCGCAATACTCCATTCTCATATACTACGAAGTCCTTCACCTTCCTCGATAGAATCTGCTCGCACATTTTCCATAGGAATGGGTCGTCCCTCTGGGTAGATGTGACCCTCTCTAACAGGTTGGGTACGAATCAAATCTGAGCAACTCGAGCACCGCGATATCAAATTTTGAGCTCAATGCCCATTTTCTTTAAGTCCCTTTGTAACCTGTGATCAACGAATATGGATCCCGCAAACACTCGACTGAACGTATCCACTACAATATTTTTGTTGCCAGGTGTGTAGTCGATCGTTAGGTCATAGTCCTTAATTAATTCTAGCCAATGCCGCTGTCGTAGGTTAAGGTCCGTTTAGGTGAATAAGTACTTCAAACTTTTGTGATCTGTGTATATTTGGCAAGCCACTCCATAGAGGTAGTGTCGCCATAATTTTAGCACGAACACAATTGCCGCTACTTCCAAGTCATACATAGGATAATTTTTCTTGTAGTTTTTCAGTTGTCTGGATTCATAGGCTATCATCCTATCATGCTGTATGAGTATACACCCCAAGCCCTGTCCTGATATGTCGCTGAATATTTGGAATCCTGAGGTGTCGTCTGGTAGTGCAAGTAGTGGGGCAGAGGTGAGGTATTGCTTTAACTCCTTAAACGAGGCTTCGCAGTTGTTGGACCACTCAAACACTACTCCCTTCTGTTTGAGGCGAGTCAGAGGCAGTGCAAAATTAGAAAAGTCCTTCACGAAACGCCTTTAGTAACCCACTAGCCCGAGGAAGCTTTGAATCTCACTGACAGATGCATGCCCTTTCACTCAACGATGGCTTCAACTTTCTTTGGATAGAATAAAATACCTCCCGCAGAAATGATGTATCCGAGGAAAGATACATTGCTCAGCCAGAATTTACACTTACTCAGTTTCGCATATAGTTTATTGTCCCGAAGAGTCTGTAGCAAGGTCCGCGAGTGCTATGTATATTCCTCCATATTCTTTGAGTACACCAAGATATCATCAATGAACACTACTACAAACTTTATGGATGAAATATGTGATTCATTAAGTCCATAAAGGAGGCAGGGGCATTGGTCAATCCAAATGGCATTACCAAAAACTTATAGTGGCCGTAGCTAGTGCGAAAGGCTGATTTTGGCACGTTGTCCGGCCTACTCTTGAGTTGATGGTAACCTGGGCTAAGATAAATTTTTGAGAATACCTTCGCACCTTGTAGCTGATCAAAGAGATCGTCGATCCTGGGAAGGGGGTACTTGTTTCGAACAGTGGCCTTATTCAATTCATGATAGTTGATGCAGAGCCGCAATAAGCCATCATTTTTCTTTACAAACAATACAGGCGCTCCCCACAGAGACATGCACGGACGAATGTGCCCACGATCTAGCAATTCTTGCAACTGAACCTTCAACTATTTTAGTTCTGTCGGGGCCATTCGATACAGAGCTTTGAAAATCGGTCGAGTATCTGGAAATATGTTTATAGTGAACTCTATCTCTCGGTCGGATGACATGCCTGGCAACTTATCTGGAAATACATTAGAAAATCTGGGATAATAGAAATGGGCTCAACGTTTGCGCAATCTTGCTGAGTGTCTTGAACGGAAGCCAAGTACCCTTTACAGCCAGAATATATCATCCGTCCAGCAGATATTACAGAAATTACCATATGTGCATTCGATGCTCTCGACGATGTATTATACGTATAGCAAAATTTGGTCTCGCCTGGTAGACGAAACACGACTTTCTTTCTACATAATCAATGGTCGCGAGCAAGCGGCGAGCAAATCCATCCCCAAAATAAGATCGTAGTCCCTGATGTTTAGAACTATCGCATCAAGTGACAATTTTCTTCCTCCGATACAAATGTTACCTTTACGACAAACTAAATGAGCCGGCAA
Source organism: Iris macrosiphon (assembly GCA_036927795.1). Lineage (NCBI taxonomy): Eukaryota > Viridiplantae > Streptophyta > Magnoliopsida > Asparagales > Iridaceae > Iris > Iris macrosiphon. Next base: position 70,939,961 of record JAYESA010000011.1, on the reverse strand, counting down.
ATCCATACCCGGTTGAGTACGAATGCTAAGGTTTAGGCCTAACGGTGTTATAGGAAATGTGTTCTCGACGGTGAAATCGGTCGCAATAAAACTATGTATGGCACCAGAATCAAACACTCGAGCAGGTATATTATTGAAAAGTAATATACCGGACACCGTCGTCGAACGCCTCTTCCCAAGTCAACAAATAGACCCAGCCTTGAGCGTTCTGTGGTGTCGTCTGGTTCGCTCGAGGTGCTTGACCCTGATTCTGAGACGGACGATGCTTTTGCTGTGAACGGTGCGGAGGAGGATCATTGGGACGATCCCGACAATCACGAGCAACGTGGCCAAACTTACCACAAATAAATTATCCCCCTTTTCGAATATGGCAGTCGGTAACATGGTGCCCTGGCCTGTGGCAGTAGGCACAAGGTTGTCCCTAGTTCTTCCCTGGATCTTGGTCATGAGAGCCACCATTATTGTGGCGCTTGTGCTCATTGTTACCTTCTGTGTTGCTAGGGCATTTATGATTGGAATTTTTCACAGCGCCAGTACAAACTGGAGGGTACTGTGGCTCTTGGGAGAGGGCATGGTTTATAGACTCACATATGGTACGATACTGAGGGACAATGATGTGAGCTTGAATAGAAGATTGTAGTCCTATCTCAAAGCTTCGTGCTCGACTTTCGGCTTCACAGAGATGAGACTTACCAAATTTTGCAAGCTTGTTGAATTCTGAGGCGTACTGCCACACTGTCATGTTTTCTTGTTACAGATGTGTAAATTCATCTTCCTTATCGCGACGGACGACGGGTGGAAGGTGCTCCTCCTCGAAGGGCTTACGGAACATGGACCAAGAGATAATTGTCCTGTCATCTTCACTCATTATAGCTTATTTGTGCACATCCCACCAATCATGTGCGTTTAAACGAAGCTGAAGCTGAGTGCAAGCAACTCTCTTTTTTTCATCCATACGAAGTACTTCGAAGTGGTCTTCCAACTCAACCAGCCAATCCAACACCATAGAGGGATCCTTGGTCCCTTTAAAGGTAGCATGACACATCTTTTTAAACTCTGATATTTGCAGAAGAACACTTTTCGTCTGAGGGCAGAGGTTCCTGAGAGCCCTGTAGCACCGCGGTCTCGGCTACAACTGGCATTGTCGCGACGGCCGCTGATGCAGAATGGTTACTGACGACGAGTATAGTGACAATCATTTGCAAGGTATCCATTTGCTTCTGATGTACTTGGCCTGAGTCCGCTGTGCCAAAAATTGAGCCTCAATTCGGGACTCGAATTGGCTCTGACGTAAGTCTGCCTGTCTCTGCTTCGTTTTTATCAAACGCATCATCCGCTCGAATGGATCGACAGAGGGCGCGACTGCTGGACTTCCCGAGTTGCCTGATATGCCAGAACTGCTTTTCTGTAGCTGTGCCACCACCTGCGCTTATGCATACGGCTCTGAGGCTCTTCTTTTAAAGATAAGTAACTTGCATAAGTCTCAAAATATATTATGGGTCTCAAAATATATTATGGACTCACTGTATGGAACGCATCTCATTTTGGCCAAGCGAATTCAAGAGTTCAACTGGGAGGGACAGGGTCGTTTCAAGAAAACTCTTATGACACAAAGGTCAAAGGATCCAAAGCCATGCTTTGATACCAATATATCAAGCCCCGATTTTTGCTAAATCAATAATCGTCTCCCGGGCATGATGTCATGCACGCGTAAGGCACGCGTGCACAAGTCCTAGGCATAATGATATACTTTAGAACACTTGCAACAGAGTACGCAAATAAGATATCGCACAAAGAGATATAGAAAAGTTCTCTTTTATTGATAATGAACATCTGGTTATAGACTCTTGACCCAAAAGTAATAAAGATGCCGCACGGGCTTACAACTTGGACACAAAATGAGATAGCCGATCCATACATTACATCCCTTACTAATATTTCAAAAGCACAAAATACCTTGGGTGCGAGTTAGCACCATCACCTAGGAGCTTCGAAAAGAAAAGTGCGAGCTTCTTTCTTGATTATATACTTGGGCTCCAAAAGTCACAACACGAACGCGCTAGATCAGTGGAGGGTTGGGAGAAGCTTCAGCTCCTCGCCGCGTTGCCTCGGCTGGGGGAACCTGCTGCAACAAGGGTCAGTACTTCAAAAAGTACCGGTGAGGGCGAGCTAACCTAACATATCAAAATCGATATTTTATTCATGTGAACATACAACATTATTATTATGTGATCTTTCTATCTTGCCGCAGTTCAATTATTTATATACAATAGAAGGGAATGACATAACAAGAAGGACATGTTGTGACTGGTGATGGAATTTTCGTGGATCCGAAGAAGATCGCAGCAGTAGAGTCTTGGAAGACCCCAAGTTCAGTGGCATAGATCAGAAGTTTTTTGAGTTTGGTAGGCTACTACAGGAAGTATGTACAAGATGTTTTGAGGATTATCGAGCCGATGACCAGACTCACCAAGAAGGATGTAGAGTTTGTTTGGATAGAGGAGTGCCAGGTAGCTTTTGAGGAATTGAAGAAGAGGTTGACGTCAGCTCTTATTTTGACGTTGCCATCAGGTTCTGAAGGTTTTACTATTTATAGTGATGCATCGAGAAAGTTCTGGGTTGTGTTCTTCAACAAATTAGGAAAGTGATTGCCTATGCATCCAGACAATTGCGTCCTCATGAGAAGAACTATCCTACCTATGATTTGAAGTTGGCAGCAGTCATCTTTACCCTGAAGTTATGGAATTACTATTTGTACGGAGAGCGTATGGAGATCTTCACAGACCACAAGAGCTTGAAGTACGTTTTTACTCAGAAAGAGTTGAACATGAGGCAGCATCGATGGCTGGAACTAATAAAGAGTTTTGATATATCTTTATAATATCATCCTGGAAAAGCCAATGTAGTGGCCGATGCCTTGAGAAAGTATCTGGTAGCTATATTTTTATGCAGGATTGGTATTTGTTGGAGGACTTGGAGAGCTTGGGCATAGAGATGATAGTTCCTGGTTTTGCTATGCAGATGTGGGGGTTACAGATACACTCAGAGTTGATGGACAGGATCAAGGCAGCCCAGTATGAGGATGTATCTCTGAGGAGTATCAGAGCTCAAGTGAGAGCATGATTGGAGGATAATTTCACCATTGCTGAGGATGGTTCTTTGCGGCCTGATGTTAGATTATATGTGCCTAGTGGGGAGCAGCGTGAGAAAGGATGTATCTCTGAGGAGTATCAGAACTCAGGTGAGAGCAGGATTGGAGGATGATTTCACCATTTTTGAGGATAGTTCTTTGCAGTATTGTGTTAGATTATGCACGCCTAATGGGGACCTGCGTGAGGAGGTGTTGCAGGAAGTGCATTACTCTCATTATTCCGTATATTTAGGGGCCAACAAGATGTATCGAGATATGCGAGAGAGTGTGTGGTGGTATGGCTTGAAGAGGGAAGTGGCACAGTTTATATACAGATGCTTAGTGTGCCAGCAGGTGAAAGCTGAGAGGCAGAGGTCAGGTGGTTTACTTCAGCCATTACCTATTCCAGAGTGAAAGTTAAAGCACATTACTATAGATTTTGTGTCCGGAATTCCACGATCTCCAGGAGGCAAAGATGCGATTTGGGTCATCATTGATAGGTTGACCAAGTTGGCCCACTTTTTGCCTTTCAAGGTGGATTTGTCTACGAAGAAGCTGGCAGAGATGTATATAAGGCAGATCGTCAGGATACATGGGGTTCCCGTCAGCATTGTCTCAGATCAGGATAGTCATTCACTTCTCATTTATGGAGGAGTTTGCAGACGAGTTTGGGCACCAAGCTCAAGTTCAGTACTACATATTAATCCCAGACAGATGGGCAGTCAGAGAGGACTATTCAGACTCTTGAGGATATGCTGTGCACTTGTGTACTAGATTTTGGGGGATTTTGGAGGACCATCTCCATTTGGTAGAGTTTACTTACAACAACAACTACCAGGCTAGTATAGAGATGTCACCATTTGTGGCTTTGTACGGTCGGGGATATCGTACTCCTTTGTCATGGGACAATATTGGAGAGAGAGCTTTGCTAGTGCCAGAGATGGTTGTGGTAGCAGCAGAGAAGGTTAAGCTGATCAGAGACAGACTTCGAGTGGCGCAGGAAAGACAGCGGCATTGGACCGATAGCCACCAGAGACCTTTGGAGTTTGAGGTATAGTTTTAGATTTTGGTTTTGTGCTTGATATTGGTTGTTTAATATAGATTAAGTTCTTAAGGTTGTATTTTATTCTAGGTTGGTGGTCTGGTGTTTTTGAGAATTTCTTCGACATGAAGCACGATTTATTTCGGTGGAGGCGGGAAGTTTAGTCCGTGATTCATCGGACCTTTCAGTACTCTCGAGAGGGTCGGTGCGGTTGCTTATAGACAAGACTTGCCACTTGTATTGGAGGGAGTTCACAATGTGTTTTACTTGTCGTAGTTGTGACGGTACGTGGCGAATCCTAGATACATATTGGATCACTCGGAGATAGAGGTGGTGTCACAACCTACACCCGATGTAGGGATGCAAGTCGGAAACAACGCCCAGCCTACGCCACAGAATCGGTGATAGAACGCTGACTTGGTCTACTATACTATTTAAAATCTCACAATAATATAAAGTATGCCAACAATAGCTCACACAAAACTCAATTACAATCTAAAGCACGAAAAGATATGAAGGAAGTCTTACTATACATCAAAAAATATAAATCATCAACAGTAGAAACAAATCCAATCTCAACTATAAGCCGAAAACAAATCTACTACCAAAATGCTAAAGAAACTAACTATAAAAACTAGTCATCCGGATAAACCTTCCGTCAATTACTCCAGAACTAATGGGTCCAAGTCTGTACCATCTATAAGTCGAAGTCCATAGTATGTCAGACACCAATCTCTCGGATCCTCTGAAAAATATTTTCCAGTCAGGAATGGAGCAAAGTACATCTCTAACAGCAGTTCTAAATCAATGATATAAACTATATAACAGTAAATAGATATGAATATACAAGATGCACAATAGGTACTATAAGATATATAGAATAAGGAAATACTGCAATAAATACTATAATGAACAATATGCCAATGAACAAGAATACTAATGACTAAGTGTGTGAGTACTAGCTTTAACATGTGATCAACTTAGGAACATGATACAATATATATGGCCTGACTAATCATACATGAGGTGTATGATCAACACTATTCAATAACAGTACTTTATACAATAGGGGTTTGATCACATATCTACACTAAAGTACTCTCCACCCTCGACTGGTATAATAGATCCAACCATGGTATGCTATGACACGAGATTCCCCAAGAAGATAGCGACTCTTCCCGAGAATCAGTGTCTGTACATGTACAAGATAACCAATGAAATAATACTTGCACCATATACACCATATACCAAGGAATAACATCTCATGACGAGATCCGGATATACCAATCTTTGTAACCATAGTGTCAAGAGAACATGGATATCTACACTAGATACAATGAGCATAGAGGATATCATAAATGAGAAACTATCAAAGAATATACTCGCCTGAAGTCCAATGAATAGTGTCACAGATATCTGATATGGTGCCTCAAAATCCTAAATATGAAATACAACATCAATACAAGGTTCTGGAAAGAAAAGAAGTTAAACTAGTCAACTTCTAGGTCAACAAGTCAATTCTAAGTCAAAAGTCAAACTAGGTCAACTCTAAGTCAACTATGGTCAATTATAGTCAAACTATGGTCAACTACCTATTTCTAGGTTGCATGAGTCTAACTCAAAGATATTGGGCTCACACACTAATAATCTAGGCCATACAAGCTATATCTTGGGATACTAAGACACCGTATCTTAGGATACGCAAACAATAGATAATATCAAATATCTATAATAAAGCAATATTATATATATAAATCATAATTACAAATGCTAAATGATTTATTTGGTTTTGAACCAACTTGGTATCACAATACTAAACCTCTATCTTGATACCCAAACCCAATACCATGGGTATCCTTAATACCATGGCATTTACCTTGGTATCTCAAGGTAATGTCACTCTAGTATATATATATTAACTATCCAACTATAACTATAAACTATCATGTATTTAGTATTTATACAATACTATATACCTTATTTTAGTCACCTTGAAACTAACCCATAATTAGTTTATAACTATCATATTACTATACAAATACCTACTACTCATACCTTGGTATCTCTTGATACTTTGCCAAAATCTTCATATATATACTAACTATTCATCAATAACTATATGTATACATATATCAATCCAAATAACTTCTAGTATGTACTAAATAGAATGAATACTAACTGCCAACTATACACTAACTACTAATACCTATATACGTACATACATACATATCTACATATATATAATATATACAACTAAAGATACTCATAACAATAGATAACTAAAATATGCCAACTTATCCAATAATATTATATGCTACAACTAAATATATACATATATAGTATACTATAATACAAATAACAATTAGAAACATGTACATATATATATATATATTAATTACCATATATATATATATACATATCTATATATATATATATATATATATATATTAATATTTAATATATTAAAAATTGCCAAACTGTCATTAAAAGCCCCTGTCCACTGTAGCCGAAAAGCTGCTATGTATATAAATACACTGCAGTTTTTTTTGACAATTTTCTGCACTGTCACTTAAAACTGTCGCTGAAGCTTCTGATACTCTGCTGATACACTGTTATTTCAGCGACAGTTTCCTGCAACTGACGTTGAAACGCTGTTGCCGCTGTTGCTGCTATTTCGACGCTCGCTGTTGCGACACTCTCCTGCTGTCGCTGAAACCTATATATATATATATATATATATATATATATATATATATATATATATATACCAATACACATATACTACCATAAATATTATTATGTACAAATAACTATACATATATATATACACAATATATATATATATATATATATATATATATATATATATTACTAATAATTATACACACCCTCACATAGTAACATACACACATACATATTAATATGTATATATATAACTATATATATATATATATATATATATATATATATATATATATATATATATATATATATATATACGTACATACAATTATTTACCATATATATTATATAATTATAATTATAATAACTCATAATATCTATTTACATGCTACCATATATAATTATACAAACATATACAAGAATAGCTACTTACAATATACATAATAAATACATAGATCTAAGACACAAGAAGCATAATTATATATACCATAATATAACTAAATATATATATATATATATATATATATATATATATATATATATATATATATATATATATATAATTACATCTTTCATTAATTTAGAACACAAGAAATAGATCTACATATAATTTGCACAAACATATGGAGAGTATCACACCGTATCCCACTAGATGTAGGATACGAATGTGACATGATCCACCACACATCCAAACGTACCTCGAAGGGCACGAACAAGTCACATATATTATTTATGAATAATACGAAGAGTCAAACATAAATCTATGTGTCCGTGCCAAAATATAACATGCACAAAGTCCCGTGTCGGAGGAAAAACCCCTAAATCAACACGTATGACCAAGTTGATGGGATACAACCTACACGTACCCAATTGTGGATACGACACTAGCCCCAAACACACAAGCACATGCCAAATTAAACTATAGGACCAATTGACACACATAACAAATGTGAATCTCGGAATTTCCCCAAAATTGACACTAAAAGTACCATAACTTTCTCACTAGACCTCCTATGAACAAAAAACCAAATTCTATGGGTAGCCTATACATATGGGTTATTTTTTATGGTAAATTCTCAGATTTAGAACCTAATTTAAGGGAAAAAACTGAATTGTACCTATTGGGAGATGAATTCCCAATGAAACCTCAAAAATTGATGAAATTGGCCATCAACTTGTAGATCCTTGCTCCTCTTTGTAGATCCATGCTTTCTTCTTGTAGATATATGCTTACTTCTTGTAGATCCATGTTCTAATAGCCTCCAATGGTGATTTGGGAAATAATTGGGTGTAAATTTGGTAGGAATTTGGTTGAGGGAATTTTCTAGATCTAGATTTGGAATAAAAAATAAAGTGAGAGAAATTTTTTATCCCCTTTATATAGGCCTCAATTGCCCCTCACTCAAGCTACTATGTAAAGTCTAAAATACCCCTTGGGGCCTCTCATGAAAAAATTAATTAAGGAGGGAAGCTTCTAATCTAATAGGTTTAACATAATTAATCATCCTCCTAATAATTGGGCTTCTAATTATTAGGCTCAATTCTAACTAGATTAAATATTGGTCCATGAGTCTAGACTAAACTAGTTGGTCCACTAACACAAGTCCAAAAATAAATCTAACATACTAATAATAAATAAATAATACAATAAATAAAAATTTAACATGCATAATATTTAATTAATTACCAAATGACTAAAATACCCTTTCCTAGAAAATATGGTAGTGACAAATCTACCCCCCTTAGAAGAATTTTGTCTTAAAAATTAAAACTCTCACCCCTCTCTCTTGGGCCAGTCATATTTTATTCATAACAATCTTATTATGGTTAAACTCCATCAATCACAGTCTAAAATAGTATATATCCTATAACATACAATCATATCATTCTAGTAAAAGAAAAATCATACTTAGATATAGTCACTAACTATCATGAAATTCAGTTTCTGCCCTGCTGGGATATCTTTATTTACTGATGAGGTAATCTACTATGCCACCTGTGGCCTATTTCATTATACACTATTAATCATCGATCTTGTCAAGATATTCTTAATACTGAGGGTTGCCAAATACTAGTGATATACTCTAATTCTAGTTTATGGACATGCTTAACTCACTGGCACTTGCTACCTAGGATACTATACAAAATACTGCTAAGATACTACCCCTTATTCTGTTATAATCACCAAAAAATTTTAATCATTCTCTTGCTAGGAACACTTGTGTACTTTTTAAATCATGTATTTTATTAGCACACCCTCGTCCAACTAATCACTCCCTATAGGATGCCTTACTTAAATCTTGCTACTGTCTACACAAGGCATCAGCTCTCATATGTTTTTTAGATGACATCCTCATACCAAGTTACTCGTACCTCTCCTCTATATTATTATACTAAAATTATTTGCCTCAACTTCCATAATACTTGAGGTACTCCATCTCTTGTTACTAGGGTATCTTTTTCTATCCGATACTTGGCATAACTTATCCTCTAACATTTGTTAATCATCCTAAGGTTCTCATTTGTACATTAGTATCATAATAAATACACAATTACCTTCTAGCTATTACAACACCATGATATCTCACTGGTATTATTATATCCCTCGTACCATTTCCTGTTACATATGACCTCTATAATCAAATATAGCAAGGTACTTATACTTACTTACTTCTATATATATATTGTCTCTCTTCTCTACTGCTTGGATCACTTGTACTATTATTTCCAAATATCTTTCTATCCATATTAACGGATACACCAATCCAATATACTTACTGTTACTATCACATTACTCAACTAATTCCTGATATAGAAATATTAGCACTCTTGATATAGTAACACTAGCTTCAAAACTACATAACCTATGTCCTTAATGTTCTAGGTCACTAGTTTCTTAATACCTAAAATAGTTTACCACACACTACTACTATTCTGGATACTAGCTTCATCATTAGATCACCTCATCACACTCACTAGAACTTATGATTACTTACACTAGTTATTAACTTCTATAATTCATATGTTTCACTTCACCCCCAAAGGCGAACATATGGTTCTATATCTCTATTGATGTATATGTATTTCTCCTCAAACCTTTTATAGACGGATACATAAATCAGTGATACATATCTTCCATGACCAATCTTGATATTTCCCAACCCATGACATAATATTAACACTCAATATTCTACTTTCTGATACTCATGAACTTCTACACTGACACTTACCACCCACTGTGCATCCTGCACACAATTTCTAGACACTCTTCCATCTATTGCCTCCAACATATCACTAGCCTCAATATCAGGTGATATACTCATCACTAGTCATATACTGGTGCATTCTTATCTACTCACATCAATGCTATACTATACCTTAACACAAGTCCTACTACTTTAGCACTATGTATTATTATTCCCTTATACTTTCCTATATACTTATGGGTACCATTCTACTATGGCATGCTTACTAATATCCTTGATGCATATACATTTCTCTACTCTTGACACACCCAAGTATCAACCACCAAATTGAATATCATGCTCTATTGTTTTTCAACACAATTTTCTTTATACTTAAATGTTTACATGGATCACCCAACTACCTAAATTCATGACTATCCAGAACTTTCATGCTGACTCTGATACTAACTCCTGGAACCACTACTGATATTCTCTACTCCTTCTGCTACCTATAGTACCCATACTATCTATAATGACACCTATCATAAAACTATTGCTACAAAGTACTATGCTATGGGTTATCCCTAGATTTATGCCTATTGATCACATGTCCAACCAAGAACCACCTACAGACTTATAAGCCACACTCTCAATAGTCAATACTGATACTCAAGACATAGACCTAATTGCAATTCACCAATTATCACACTAATCAAGGAACCCTAATGAAGCTCTATAAGGAACTTGACTAAAGAACTGAAAGTATCTCTACTACTAAGGTAAGGAACAATGGAACAAAGTCCTAAAATAACAAAAATAAATAAGTATTGAGATGATACTTTAAGAACCAATTTAAGATACAGTCTGATAATCATACACGTCTGTCCGAAATTATGACACTCAGAATCCTCGCCACGCCAGTAAGCATAGCTGCGATAAATGATAGATTCCATAACTAGGATATGCAACTCTATAATCATGATGTCTAGAATCCTTACCACACCAAACGGTATGGCTATGAGAAACTCTAAGTTTCATAACTAAGATATGTACATCCGAAGTCAGGTCCCTATGTTTCCGCTACGCCAGCTAATATGGCTGCGATAAACTCTAGGCTCCATAACCAAAGTAGACGTTTTACCTTTCTCACTGTCCTCATCAACATATGTCATCAGATGATATCATAACTTAGTCCGTAAAATTTCTCTTGACATAAAATTAAACTAAATAACTAACACCAATAATTTTGAATCATCCGATCACCAAGAATCAAATTCAATAATCGATCACCAAGAATCAATTTCAACAACAACAAGTGAGAGCGAACAGAAATAAGAGAAAAGATTTGAAATAGAAATTATAATAAGATTCTCAAGGGTCATCCCAGGAATCTCTCAAGAAATTTGTGATTGAGTATCCTCTCATCCTAATATCTTATATCCTATATCTTATATCCTATATCGCAGGCTCGCAGTAGTACAACTAAGTCATCGTACTTCTACGATATCACAAAACTTGCAAAGCCTGACATGCATGGGCCACCACTAAAAATGTGTCACGACCCGCACCCGATGTAGGGATGCAAATCGGAAACAAAGCCCAGCCTACGCCGTAGAATCGATGGTAGAACGCTGTCTTGGTCTACTATACTATCTAAAATCTCACAATAATATAAAATCTGCCAACAATAGCTCATACAAAACTCAATCACAATCTAAAGCACGAGAAGATATGAAGGAAGTCTAACTATACATCAATAACTATATGTATACATATATCAATCCAAATAACTTCTAGTATGTACTAAATAGAATAAATACTAACTGCCAACTATACACTAACTATTAATACCTATATACGTACATATATACATATCTACATATATATAATATATACAACTAAAGATACTCATAACAATAGATAATTAAATTATGCTAACTTACCCAATAATATTATATGCTACAACTAAATATATACATATATAGTATACTATAATACAAATAGCAATTAGGAACATATACATATATATATATTAATTACCATATATATATATATATATATTAATATTAATATCTAATATATTAAAAACTAGCAAACTGTCATTAAAAGCCCCTGTCTACTGTCGCCGAAAAGCTGCTGTGTATATAAATACACTGTAGTTTTTATGACAGTTTTTTGCACTGTCACTAAAAACTATCGCTGAAGCTTCTGATACTCTGCTGATATACTGTTGTTTCAGCGACAGTTTCCTGCAACTGTCGCTGACTGCTATCGTTGAAAAGCTGCTACCGCTGCTGCTATTTCTTCGTTGTTTCAACGCTCGCTGTTCCGACACTCTCCTGTTGTCGCTGAAACCTATATATATATATATATAAATATATATATATATATATATATATATAATATAATAATATATATATATCTACCATATATATATAAATACATATATATATAACCCAATACATATATATATATATATATATATATATATATATATATATATATATATATATATATATATATGCATAAATACTACTAATAATTATACACACACTCTCACATAGTAACATACACACACATACATATTAATATGTATATATATATATATATATATATATATATATATATATATATATATATATATATATATATATATATATATATGTACATACAATTATTCACCATACACATTATATAATTATAATTATAACAATTCATAATATCTATTTACATCCTACCATATATAATTATACATACATATACAAGAATAGCTACTTACAATATATATAATAAATACATAGATCTAAGACACAAGAAGCATAATTATATATACCATAATATAACTAGATGTATATACATATAAATACATCCTTCATGAATTTAGAACACAAGAAATAGATCTACATATAATTTGCACAAACATATGGAGAGTATCACACCGTATCCCACAAGATCTAGGATACGCATGTGACACGAGTTCACCACACATCCAAACGTACCCTGAAGAACACGAAAAAGTCACATATATTATTTATGAACAATACGAAGAGTTAAACATAAATCTATGTGTCCGTGTCAAAATATAACATGCACAAAGTCCCGTATCGGAGAAAAAATCTCCAAATCAACACGTATCACCAAGTTGATGGGATACGACCTACACGTACCCAATTATGGACACGACACTAGCCCCAAACACACAATCATATGCCAATTGATCTATAGGACCAATTGACACACATAACAAATGTCAATCACAGAATTCTCCCAAAATTGACACAAAAAGTACCATAACTTTCTCAATAGGCCTCCTATGAACACAAAACCAAATCCTATGGGTAGCCTATGCATATGGGTTAATTTTTCATGGTTAATTCTCAGATTTAGAACTTAATTTAAGAGAAAAAACTAAATTTTACCTATTAGGAGATGGATTCCCAATAAAACCTCCAAAATTAATAAAATTGGCCTTCAACTTGTAGATCATTGCTCCTCTTTGTAGATCCATGCTTCCTCCTTGTAGATCTATGCTTCCTTCTTTTAGATCCATGCTCTAATAGCCTCCAATGGTAATTTGGGAAATAATTGGTGTAAATTTGGTAGAAATTTGGTTGAGAGAATTTTTTAGATCTCGATTTGGAATAAAAAAATAAAGAGAGAGAAAGTTTTCATCCCCTTTATATAGGCCTCACTTGCCCCCTCCCCCAAGCTACTATGTAAAGTCTAAAATATCCCTTGGGGCCTCTCATGAAGAAATTAATTAAGGAGGAAAGCTTCTAGTGTAATGGGTTTAACATAATTAATCATCCTCCTAATAATTGGGCTTCTAATTATTGGGCTCAATTCTAACTAGAATTAAATGTTGGTCCATGAGTCTAAGCTAAACTAGTTGGTCCACAAACACAAGTTCAAAAATAAATCTAACATGCTAATAATAAATAAATAATACAATAAATAAAAATTTAACATGCACAATATTTAATTAATTATCAAATGACTAAAATACCCTTTCTAGAAAATGTGGTAGTGACAAGTGGGCCCTACCCTTAGCTATCTAGAGCAGCCAATTGAGATTCTGGATCAGAGAGAGAAGGTGCTGAGGAACCAGACTATTTCTTTGGTACGCTTCTCATGGAGGCATCACTCTCCGGGGGAGTCTATCTGGGAGAGAGAGGATGAAATGCGAGAGCGTTACCCATATTTATTTGTGCTTTGAGGTATATTCTTTACTGATTCTGTTCTGTTATGTTCTGTTCTGTTCTTTTCTTTTCTTTTCTTTTCCGTTCTATTCAAATTTTTTTTTCTGGGAGTAGTTTCGTCTTTAAATTTCGAGGACAAAATTATTTTAAGGGGGGTAGACTTGTCACTACCATATTTTCTAAAAAAGAGTATTTTGGTCATTTTATAATTAATTAAATATTATATATCTTGTATATTTATTTATTGTATTATTTATTTATTGTTAGATGTTAGTATATTGTTTGGACTTGTGTTAGTAGACCTAACTAGTTTAGATTATATCCATGAACCAACATTTAATTCTAGTTAGAATTGAGCCCAACTAGAAGCCCATTCATTCGGAGGATGATTAATTAAGTTAAACCTATTAGGCTAAAACCTTCCCTCCTTAATTATTTCTTCATGAGAGGCCCCACAGGGTATTTTAGACTTTACATATTAGCTTGGGGAGGGGGTTAAGTGTACGGCCTAGTATTCAAGGGAGGGAAAGTTTCTCTCTCTTTATTTTTATTTCAAATCTAGATTTAGAATTTCCTCTTCCAAATTTTTTCATTCCCACATCAAATTCTACCAAAATTTCCTCCCAAATCATCATTGGAGGATATTGAAGCAAGGATCTATAAGAAGAAAGCAAGGATCTACAAGGAGAAGCAAGGATCTACAAGTTGAAGGCTCTTTTCACCCAATTTGGAAGTTTTATTGGAAATCCATCTCCCAATAGGTATAATTCAGTTTCTTCCCTTTAATTAGACTCTAAATCTATATTTTAATTATTAAGAACAACCCCATATACTAAGGCTACCCGTAGGAATTGGAATTAGGTGCATAGCAGGCATATGAAGAAAGTTATGGTGTATTTTGTGTCAATTTTAGGAGAATTCCGAGATTGACACATCTTGTGTTTGTCAATTGATCAATTAGACCAAATTGACATGTGTTTGATTGTGTGTGGCTAGTGTCGTATCCATAATTGGATACGTGTAGGCCGTATCCCGATAATTTGGAGTTACGGGTTGATTTGGGGGTTTTCTTCCGACACAGGGGGTTTGAGCATGTCATATTTTGACACGGACATGTAGATGTGTAATTAACTCTTTGTATTATTCATAATTACTATTTTAGACTTGTTCGTGTCCTTCAGGGTATATTTGGTTGTGTGGTGGACTCGTATCGCAAGCGTATCATAGATCTAGTGTGATACGGGTGCGATGCACTCCACGTGTTTATTTTTATGCATTTTAACATAATTGTTTATTACTATTAGAGTATTATGATTATATGGTTATGTATATATATATATATATATATATATATATATATATATATATATATATATACATATACATATACATATACATACTAATCATCATACATACATACTATATATATACATATACATATATGTATGTACATGTATGATGATTAGTGTGTATATGTATATGTATATGTATATATATAGTGCTGTATATATATATATATATATATATATATATATATATATATATATATATATATATATATATATATATATATATATATATATATATATATAGCACTATATATAGCACTATATATATATATATATATATATATATATATATATATATATATATATATATGAATGATGGTGATTATATATATATATACATAGTGAGTGGTATATATGTATATGTGTGTGTATGTTTATATTGATGTGTATATATATAGATATAGATATGTATCTCTAGTGTTTTATATTTATATATATATATATATATATATATATATATGGATACAAATGTATGGATATGTATATATGAATGTATATATGTATAGTTATGTATTTATATATACTTATGTGTGTGAGTGAGAGTGTTATATATATTTTTACATAGATATGGTTGTGTGTTCATAGATGTGTGTGTGTGTGCGCGCGCGCACGCGCTAGGGGTTCATGCTGCAGCAGCAAATCAGCAAGTGGTGCAGCAGTATGCACAACAACATAGCATGCATCAACAACAACATGTAGTAGCACAGCAACAACATCAGCAAGCCTGCAACACAACAAGCATAGGTAGTGCAGCTAGCACCCGACAACTACAGCTACAATAACAATAACTGCATGAGCAGGAGCAGTAAACAGCATCCAGTAGCAGCAGCAGCTGTAGCTGCAGGAAAGCACTGTAGTAGCAGCAGCATGTTGCAACAACAGCAACAACATCCAGTAGGAGCAACAACAACTGAAATAACAACAACATGATCAACATCAAGAGGAGTATCATAGGGCAGCTAGGTAAGTTAGCTAGTTAGTTCATAGATAGTTAGTCTAGTAGATAGTTTAGTTGCTAGTTACCTTGTTAGTATATATATATATATATATTGTTAGTAGTAGTTAGATAAATATATACTTGTGTACTAGTAGTAATATATAGTTGTATGTATGTATATATGTATTAGTATAGTTAGTAGTATTGTATTATTTAATTCATGTGAGTTTATATTTTAGTATATTGGGTAGTTAGTATATATTAGAATTCACATTACCTTGTGATACCAAGGTAATGTTAAGGTATTGATTGGATACTCAAGGTATTAGGCTTGAGTATCAAGATAGGTGTGTAGAGGTGTGATACCGCATTGGTTCAAAGCCAAGGTATCCACTTAGCATTATTTTAGTTAGTAATAATAAATATGGTTGATTGTATTATATACATATTATGATATTTTTCTATCTAATTGTTTGCGTATCTTAGGATACAGTATCTTATTGGTTTCCTAGTATAGCTAGTGTGGCTTAGTTACATAGTGTATAGACCCAATATCCTAGAGATAGACTCATACAACCTAGAAATAACTAGTTTGACCAGTTTGACCTAGTATGACTATTTTGACTTAGAAATGGCTTTTTGACCTAGAAGTTGACTAGTTTAACTTATTTTCATTCCAAAATCTTGTATTGATGTAATATTCCATATTTAGGTCTTCGAGGCACCGTACGAGAGATCTTTGATACTGTTTATCGGATTTTAGGCCAGTACATTTTCTGATATTTTTTTTATTTATGATATCCTCTATGTCTCTTATATATAGTGTAAATATCCTTGATTTTTTGACACAATGGTTACACGGAGGTATATCCGGATCTCGTTATGAGATATTATTTTTTGGTATGTATGGTGTATCTTGTGCAAGTCTTGTTTCCTTATTCTTCTTGTACATATACAGACATTAATTTTTGGGTAGACTAGCTACCTACCCAGTGAATCCCGTGTCATAACGTACCATGGTTGGATCCAGTATACCAGTCTAGGCAGAAAGTATATAGTATAAATATGTGATCATACACTCCTTGTATCAAGTCTTGTTCATTGAATAGTATTAATCATACACCGCACATATGATTAGCCAGGCCATAATTTTGGTATCAAGTTCCCATGACGATCATATGTTAAAGCTGGTACTCACTCACTTAGTCATTAGTATTTCTTGTTTATTTCCGTTATTGCTCATTCTAGTATTTGTTTCCAGTATTTTCTTTATTGTGTATCTCTTGTATCCGTATATTGCATCTTATATATTCATATCTATTTACTATTACATAGTTTATATTATTTATTAGAATTGTTGTTAGAGATGTACTCCGCTCCTTTCCTGACTGGATATATTTTTCCCAGATGATATTGAGGAGTGGTACCCCACTCACTACGGGCCTCAGGACATAGTTGTCTTAGAGCTAGAGACCTTGGCTCAGGAGGGTCTTATCTCGACTGAGACAGATGACCTAAGACTCATAGCGCAGTAGTTAGACTCTTTGTACTGGATTTGTCTCCAACATATTATTTTAGTATTTCTCTGACTCATTGGATATTATTTTAGTCTTGTGAGTTGTATTTGTGACTCTTCTATTCTTTTATCATATTCGTGCTTTATTCCATCTATAGATCTATGATTAAGTATATTCATATTACATTGGTGGTATTGTTGTGTCGTGATTATTAGATAGATAGTTTATCCAAACAACGTTCTACCGCCGATAATGTGGCATAGGCTGGACATTGTTCACTACTTGCATTCCTATACCGGTGTGGGTCATGACACCGCCCGTTATTCTCCCACAGTAAACAGGGCAGGGCCCGCCAGTCAGCGACTCACGGACGTGAATGCGAGTGCAACTGGTCCGCGCGTTCGAGCTTAGCCGAGCCTAGTCCGAATTCAATTCGGACTCAGCCGGGCCAAGCCGCGTGCGCTCTTGGCCGTTCAATTCTGGGAAAAACCTGTGAGATGTGTGGCACTTGTCCCCCTTTAGCCGCTGTCTTTCCCTCTCTTCCCTATATATAAATATATATATATATATATATATATATATATATATATATATATATATATATATATATATATATATATATATATATATATATATATATATAAGTTTAGGATTATTTCTTCTAGCCAATTTTGAGGAGTTATCATCTAGGGTTTCCTTCATCTTCCAGAAGCCATTACTCATAGCTCCGGACTCCAAAAGCAGACCCATTTCTTGCATTATAACTATATTGAGGGTAGTTTTCTGAATGTAATTTGTTGCACAAAATTCTGAATATTAAATTCTAGAAAATTCGTAGAGCACATGTCTGAAAATAGATGCGTCTCGGTGTTTTCATGATTTTGGGAGAAATAAGAATCATAATCACGAACCGTTTAAAGTTTTAGAAAGATGATATGAAAAGGTTTAACATACATTTTTTCCAGAATTTAGTTCAAATTATTTCTAAACTTTTAATTCTATAGAACTTCTAGGTTAGCAATCACCCACTGTTGCATAATACGATTTTGTATTTGCAATAGATTCCAAACAAATTCGAATCCGGATGAGTCATAAATTCTAACATATTTGTGATACTGAAATCTATAAGAAATCATATATAAAAGTCGAGTTTGTATTAGTTAACTGTTCGGTCAATAAGATTGTCTTGATTTGCATGCAATGAGTCTCGAGTTGATAAAATCGGGTTCTTTGGACAAAATTTAGAAATTTACCTAAAAATTCAGAAAAAAATTAAAATAGGATTTTAGAGTAATTATTCTAGAATTAAATAAAATATATTTTGATATGGTAAATTCGTAATACATAGGCTATTTGGACTTTGACTTGGATTCTGACTCGTACTAGCTAAGGACCACAAACGAGTACATTCTCTGATAGTTTTTATTATTTAATATTTTCTATGATGCTTGTTTATAGTAGTGTTTTACCTAATTTCTGACAAGAAGGATACACAAATTGGTATTGTATGGATTTATTTTCGTGAGACACGTATTTTTAGGCCTATTGACTTTTTTCTGGACTAATGAATTACTGGACTAATATATTT
This sequence comes from Iris macrosiphon, assembly GCA_036927795.1. Lineage (NCBI taxonomy): Eukaryota > Viridiplantae > Streptophyta > Magnoliopsida > Asparagales > Iridaceae > Iris > Iris macrosiphon. The sequence goes on along the minus strand of JAYESA010000011.1, from coordinate 70,920,332 downwards.
TCTGGCCTGTTGACATCTTCTGTACTATTGAGATTATTTGAGTCTGGACTTGAATTCATGAGTATTAGTCAAACAAAAAAATACCTAGGAGATGCGTAAAATTTTCTTTCTATCCTATGGTCTTACAGAAATAATAGCATCCACACACGACACATGTGGTTTGTCGGATATTACCCCAAAGTCATTCATATGTCAACTTGGTATTTCAAAACACTAGTTAGATAAAGTCACTCTGGATTAATCTATACTTGCTGATTATACACTTGCATGACAGGTTTTCTAGTTCATATATCTGTCTGTCTTTACATGCTTCTTTGTTCTTCTTTCTTGTCTTTCATTATTTTTTATTTAAATGTTCCTCTATGATGTACCCTATTATATTATTATATTTTCATCAAGTATTTCATAACTGTTTACTGTTCATAGTACTTGTCAATTAACTGTAACTGCTATTGGGTTGTACTCGTTCCATCCCGACCGAGTAAAAATTTTTAGGTGACTTGCTATCTTGCTTATCGGATTTTGTTGGAGATCGAGATACTTTTGGAGACCAATATTAGAATTTAGATAGTTCAGCAACTTCTTTGGATATGATGTTTAGCGGGTTTGTTACCGAGTTATGATTTAATTATAGATTAAGAATCTTATAAAACTATGTAAATGTTGTGAATGAGCAATAGATTTGAATTTGTGATTAAATATTATATATTTGGATTGATGGACCATTGTTATCATAAAAAGTGTACTACTGCCGATACAGCGGCGTAGGCTGGGCTTGGCCACGTACTCATATCCAAAAAGTGGGTGCGGGTCGTGAAAGTGCCAGACATTATTTGTGAGATATTTAGAGATCTTTTCAATAAGAAATTCTTTCCCATAGCGGCGGAGGGAATTCTGGAGAAGCAATTCCAGAACTTGGAGTAGGGCAGCTTATTAGTGGATCAGTATGCTGTAGAGTTCAATAGACTTAGTAGATTTGAAGAGTACATAGTGAGAGACCCGGAGGACTGAGCTCGGAGGTTCCGAGAGGGCTTGAGTAAGGAGGTCAAGGTTTATATTTCCTTGACCCATACGACTTATGCTGAGATATTGACAGAGGCTCAGAGAGTTGAAGTTGATCTAAACCTTATGCTCAAGAGGGATCGGGATTATCTTAGAGGTAGTGGTGGTAGTAGTTTGATACTAGCGAAGCATCCCTATATTCAGCAAGGTACTTCCCATTATCATTCGCAAGATCTTTTCGAGGGAGCTCCAGTTCTGCAGTTTTAGCTACAACAGCCTTCTACTTTTTTACCACCAGTTCAATAACATCAATAACAGTAGGAGAGACAGAACGGGATACTGGGGGTGTATGCCTATTGTCGAGGACTAAGGCACATTTGGGACAATTGTAGAAGAAGGTTGGGCTAATGTCTCTTTTGTGGATCCGCAGAGCATCGAGTGCGAGATTGTCCGACCACTCCTCCACCAACCGTTTCGATGCCGAGTCAGCCAGTAGTAGAAGATTACCAGCAGTAGATCCTCTTGACCATTCTGATAGATACAGGCAATGTTCCATTCCATTTAGTAAATCATTATAGATGTTAGTATCATAGTTAGTGTAGACTATCTATTTTTGAGATAATCGTGGAGATAGATTGCATATGGTAGCATATTTTATATGATAGGGTTAGCTAGAGTTAGAGACTGTCATAATTTTTTATTTGAATCATAGAAGTTGTTTATGTAACTCTTCCTAAACTTTTGTAGTTGATAATATATTCCTAAATTCCATGTTTTTATTATTCTTCATGTTATGAAGGATTCTTTGATTCTGCTACTATAAGAGGTAACATATGATTTCTTGCTTATCTATTTCATTTCTATACTAGTGCCTACCTTAAATTTCAAGGACAATATTAAACCCTCGTATGCCTAGAATTTATTTAAGTAGTACATAGTTATGTCATAAAGATTTGTGTTATATAAGTGCTTGTGTGCATATATATATATATATATATATATATATATATATATATATATATATATATATATATATATATATATAAGTAGTAATATATTTAAGGTTTAATATTTTTAAATAATATTATGTGTGACACATGTTTTGGACAAGTGTATGTGCATTTTGGTTAGTTTAATTTCAGCCTAGGGTGAGGTGGTTATTGGGTTAGTGTAGGCTAACTAAACCTATCCAAACCAACTCCGATTGAGTCCAAACTTGACACACATATACTAGACATATTAGGGACCCAAACCAAGTCCTTATTGGAACCATGTGGTACACAAAAAAGTGGTGTGAAAAGCAACCATTTAATCCCTATGCTATTTTTGGCCAGATTGGTACACCCCACTTGGAAGTTATGTAAACTACCTCTCCACCACTCCAACCATTCTAAAAACTTGCCCATTACTCCCATATACACTCCCCTATGGCCAAAAGTCATTTTCCCCTATATTTCTTTATCACTTTCCTCTCAAACACCCTCTCCTTTCAGCCATACACATCCAAAATTCAGCAGGGCTATAATGTTTTCAACAATAGGTTGAACTATAAATAATTAGGTAAGACCCTAATATCCTATACTACACCCTTCCTTTATCTATTACCTTTTATTTTCATATTTTTCCATATTTTTCCTTGGTTTTTAACACCCTCTAATTGACGTCATACGACGAAGTATCCAGACTAGGTGCAGTCTAGAAATTTCTTGCAAAGATCGAGGCGTAGACACCAAACCGTTAAGTAAAATACCTCCAAACCTTTTTTATAGTATACCTTTGTCAATTCCCGTAATGTACGTATATGATTTGCCATGATTTCGGTTATTTTTCTCTTCTGTAGAGATGTTCTCCGAGAAAGTGTTCCAGTTAAACCGTTGGTGTCGCGATTGTACAATTATCCCAAAACAGGTATGTAATATATTTTTTCTTATCATTTTATGATTCCTAAATTAGGGTAAAACTAGATAGATTTATTCTCTAAGTAGAAACCATAATTTAAAATTTGAAAAACCAACTTAAAAATGATGAACACGAGATTTGTTCACAGATTCAGTTCTGTCCACTTCCGTTCGCATACCTATTTGAACACGTTAGACTCATTTTATGCATGAAACCTTCAAGATTATTTATCCATGTTACCTCCTAACATATTATAAAATTATTTCATGTTAGAAATATGTTTTTCCAGTTGAAAACCTAGTATTTTGCCTCATTTCACTTAAATTCCAGAACATTTTGTGTAAATGTTTAGTATTTCTAACTGAAACCATCACCATTAGAGACCTGAATTGAACTCCTAACAAGCCATTAAATTATTTTGTAGTAATTGCATGCTAAAAAAGGGTGGAACCATGCTTTTGTCACAAAAATATGAAATTCTAGAATTGTAATTCAGTGCTAAATATGACAAAGTCTATTATTTTATGTACTTAATCTTCTAGGAATAGTACAAAACTCGTACCACGTTATTATCAATCAAAACCCAAATTAGGTAGTATTTTACATCATGATTTTTAGGTTCTTAAATAGGTGTTCTTGATAGTTCATTTACGCATACACTTTGATATTAAAAAAATACCAATTTCACCTTAGACCGTATGTCATGACATGTGTTAAATTATATTATGATTTAGACTCTTTAATAACATATTTTAACTTTTTAGAATGATGTAAAAATGGTTAGAAACCTATTGGAGTGATCACTTAGGGTTGGTACTACCAAAATGACAAGTTGTAAACATTGACGTTCACTTATATACATGTAGTCAACTTGACAAGTTGTAGGAATAAATCTTGACAACCCTATCTATTTCAAAACACCTATTGACTTTTTAAACTCCTAAAATAGGTTATTTGGGCTCTGATACAGGTTCTGACTGGTACCACCAGCTCTGGACCACATCCCAGTACTTTACAATTATGTACGTACCTTTGCATTATAATTGCTATAATTCTTTCTTACCTGGTTATCTTGATACTATGATTTTGTGCACAATGATGGGTTATTGTGATTCATAATTGAGTTAAAAATATGTTGGGACTTCATGATTATCTGAGTTTTAATGTGTGATGCCACGAGTTATGATGTGAGTTATCGTGTCATGATTCGTTGACCTCCGTATTATGATTTGGGACTATCCGTATTCGTGATATATGTTTATCCGTATCATGGTTCATGATTATCTGTTCTTTGAGAGTAATGACTATCTATTTATGGTTTTGACTCATGTTCCCTGTCTGTGATTATTGGTCTTTCATAATCTTGTGAGAGTGAGTCAGGTGGGAGAATACACTAGAAGATATGTTGTAAACCATATTTTTCCTATTCGATTCGATAGATAAAAGACGTACACCTCACGTACGTCATGCCGGATTCAGCCTAACCCCTATATGTCGAACTTTGTATTCCAGGTCACGCAATATTTTAGTCTGTCATATCTTGTGATTTTCTTTCCAGTTCATTTATTTCCTGTTGCTAGTACTTCATATTACAATTTCTATATTACCAGTTCATATTGCCTGCTTACTGTTGCTAGTTCCATGTTTATAGTTCCCTACTTCTACTTGCCTCTACTGTTTACTTTACATGAGTACCTTACCTGTACAGTTTCCATCATAATAGATTTATACGTACATTTTGTATATTTATGGTTGTAATAGTACTTGCTGTGCTTCTGACTGGGTATGTTGACAAATATTAGGAAGCTTTGCCACACTTGGACCATCAGGCGAGGATATTGTTGAGACTGCTTCGCACCTTGGACTTCTCTGGGAGAGAGAGCTTTAGTAATTCCTAGTTTTTGTATTTTTCTTTAGTTTCATTATCTTAGATAGTTGACCGGATTTGTTTTCGCAACTCCTTAGCTTGTATTATAGTATTGGATACTGGATTATGATTTTGACAACTTTAAAGATATAAATATATTTTAATTTTTCTTCTTCATTCATATCTTCCTTTAGTTGTTGTGATTTATTACTTATTGTTATTAATTAGACTTGTATTGATCTTAAGGTCTAGGCAACGTTCTACCATCGATACTTCTGCTTAGGCTGGTCGTACCTACGTACTCGTGCCCCGATCATCCGAATGCAGGCAAAGTTGGTTGAAAAGAAAAGGCTAGTGTAGCATTCAAGATTTTAAGGCTATAGTGAAGGGTATCTAAGGTTTAAGAATATCAAATAAAATATTTTAATTAATAAAAAAATCTTTTTAATGTAAAAAATCTATTTGTTTTGAAATGCCAAGAATAATCCTATATAAAATTTAGAGTGCTTACAGGCGTACTCTGGTAGAGTTAGCAATACTGGCATACTCTGGTAGAGATAGCACACTAGCTGTCACCCTCACATTTTCAACCAAGGGTAGTTTGGTAATTTAGCATTGGTATTTTTATTTTAGGAGTATTATATTAAATATTGTGCATGTGTAATTATTTATTTATTGTATTAATTATTGATTGTTAGATGTAGTATTATTTTTGGACTTGTGTAGTGGACCTAAGTAGTTAGTTTAGATGCATTAACCCAACATTTATTTTAGTTTAGATTGAGCCCATTAATTAGACCCATTCATTAGGAGGATGAATTAATTATTGAAACCATTAGACTAGAACCTTCCCTCCTTAATTAATTTCTTCATGAGAGGCCCCAAGGGATGTTTTGGTTATTTCATAATAGCTTGGGAGAGGGGTTAGGGACGGCCACCTTTAGGAGGAGAGAGAGAGAGAGTCTATCTTCTCATTTGGCATTTTTATTTAGATCTAGATTTTTTTCTCCTTCCAATTTCTTCATTCCCTCACCTTTCCCTACTCAATTTCTTCTCAATTTTTTCCCTATTCTTCATTGGAGGCTACTACAACAAGGATGTACAAGAAGGAAGCAAGGATCCGCAAGGAGGAGCCAAGATCTACAAGTTGGAGGCTACATTCATCATTTGGGGATTTTTATTAGGAATCTATCTCCCAATAGGTATATTTTATTTTTTCTCTCTTAGTAAACTCTAAATCTAATATTTAACCATAAGAAACCACCCCACATGCATAGGCTACCCATAGGAATTGGAATTAGGTTCATAGGAGGCCTATGGAGGAAGTTATGGGTATTTTTGTGTCAATTTTGGGAGAATTCCGAGATTGGCACATGTTGTGTTTGTCAATTGGTCAGTTAGATTAAATTGACATATGTTTGATTGTTTGTGACTAGTGTTGTATCCATAATTGGATATATGTAGGTCTTATCCCGTCAATTTGGTGATACGGGTTAATTTTGGAGGTCTTTCTCCGTCACGTTGATTTGTGCATGTCACATCTTGACACAGGCACGTAGTTGATTTAATTATTCTTTATATCATGCATAATTAGTATTCTTAATTTGCTCGTGTCCTTCGGGATGCGTTTGGTTGTGTGGTGGAGCCGTATTGCAACCGTATCATAGAATGAGTGTGATACGGGTGTGGTGCACTCTACGTATTTATTTTATTGCTCTTCAATTCTATGTGACTTGTGTATATATATGTATGGTTGTATATATATATATATATATATATATATATATATATATATATATATATATATATATATATAGGTTGATATCTATATAGATGAGAGTGTGTGCATATATATGTATATTGATATATGTCTATAGGTACCTATATGTATGTGTGTAATTGTTGGATGTGAGTGTATGAGTTGTGTGTATGTATATTGGAGATATAATGTTTGTGAGTGAGATTGGTCGGGCACCATTTTAGCACAGAGAAAGGAACTGAGCATAGCAGCCTATCACAGTAGGGAGCACTGCACTGAGAGAGAGAGCAGTGCATCAACTATAACTCAACAGTGCAGCATTATCAGCAAGAGAGGATTCAGTGCAGTCCTCAACACCAAAGGAAGCACAGCAGAGTCAATTAAAGTACAGCTGTACTGAAGATTAGTAGCAGGATTCTGCAGTAATCCTTCAACTGAAAAGCAAGGCAACAACAAGGAGTTTTATACTGCAGGAGATGCAGTAGCTTGTGCATCAACTGCAGTATCAGTAGAGAGCATTCAGTGCAATAAGAAGTCAAGGCTGTATTATCAGCAAGCACAGGGTGCAGCATGCACGGGACAGGGGTATGTGCATAATTCAGCAGAAGGATATCAGTAGCAGCAGCCTGGGCAGTTCAGTGTGCACAACAAGACCACTGAGCAGCAGTAGCAATACCTGTAGTAGAGCATTCATATCAGCACAGTAGTAGTGACAGCAAAGTTTCTGGTTCAGCAAGGTTAGGATTCAAGCAGTTAGTTAAGGTATTGGCTTAGTGGTCTAGTTAGTTATTAGTAGTTTGGTTAGTAGTTTATTGTTAGTATAGTTATTATAACTAGTACTTTAGTATAATAGTTAGTTATATACTTGTTAGTCTAAATAGTTAGATAGATATATAAATACTTGTTAGTTATATAGTATTATATTGATATGTAGGTATGTATTGATATGTAATATATGTTAGTAGTTATATTATTTAATAGTTAGTAGTTAATTATCTTGTTAAGTAGTTGTATATATAGATACATGTTATTTAATAGTTAGTTATGTACATACTTGATTAGATTGTAGCCCTATGTATACATGTATATATATAGGTATTGTATGTATGTATTGATGGTAAGTTAGTATATGTAGTATATGTATATAAGTATTGGTAGGATAGTTATAGTTTAATTTTGATAGTTAGCTATATGTATTGGAATTTGAATTACCTTGTGATACCAAGGTAATGTCAAGGTATTGATCGATACTCAAGGTATTGGGTTTGGGTATCGAGATGGGTGTATAGGTAGTGAGATACGCTTTGGTTCAAAGCTAAGGTATCTGCTTTGCATTAGTTAGCTAAGGTATTATATGTATTATCATGTATAAGTATATAAATTACTATTTTTTATATTAAAAACTTGTGTATCCTATGATACGGTATTTTGTGTGTCATAGTTTCTTAGCGTAGCTAGTGTGGCTTAGTTTCATAGTGTTTGGACCTAATATCCTAGAGTTGGACTCATACGACCTAGAAATAGCTAGTTTGACTGTTTTGACTTAGAAATGGCTTTATGACCTAGAATTGTAATAGTTTAAGTTATTTTTATTCCAGAACCTTGTATTGATGCATATACCATATTTAGGTCAGTGTGACACCAACTTGGGCATCGAGAGACACACCTTGCTCAGGACTTCAGGCGAATACATTTCTTTGTTAGTTTTTAATTTATAATAGTATATATATTTTATGTTCTAAAACTGTATACTTGATTCTGACACAGTGGTTTCACGGACTGATACTACAAGGATCCTGTTAGGAGATGTTATACCCTACCGTGTTCAGCGGGTACTATTTCACTTGTATTTTATCGTGTGTATTGGGTATTGATTATTTATATTTTATGTTCATACACTGCTCGTGTTCAGTCTACTTATTCGTGTACACACATACTGCTCGTGTTCAGTGTGATTATATTCGTATACATCCACTGCTCGTGTTCAGTGGTCATATTCATATTCGTAACATGTCATAATTGAATCCATTGGTATTAGTTGGGGATAGGGGAGTAGAAGTTGATAATGTGATCAAAGCTCCATTGTTATTCGTATATATACCGATTACATACCACACTTGTAATTAACTTATCTTATTGATCATGTTCTACCCAAACCGATTACATAATAAACTTGTATTCTGAGGCACATTAGTTAGATTTCAATTATTTCCTTCATATTGCATATGTTCATATTATTTGTTCTCTATTCCAGTACATTACCTGTTCATTCTAGTTTTATTTCATTCATATGTTTAGTATCTTGTATTCATTTCTATTATCTATTTTATATGCTCGATTATGTTATTGAAACTGCTTTCAGAGGTATGTACTTTGCTATAATCCTGACTGGATATATTTTTCCAGATAATTAGCTCATAGATCAGTATCCTAAATCCTACAGACAACAGGAGGGACTACCTATAGAGGATACTCCTGTAGACCAGGAGGACTTAGTTGCAGAGCCCGAGAAGGTTTAGTTTATATGTTTTAATGGGCTTGTATTAGATTGTATTATGAGATTCATGGCTTGTATACTATTTTAGATTGTGGATTGTATCATGTTTCTTTCCTTTGGTATTCTATTTATGTTCTATCTTCCTTAGTTTGCATTGTGATTGAGTTGTTACATCTGTGAGATACCTTATTGTTCCTCCATTTGGACTTGAGATGATTGACAGGTACCATATATATTATTGAGATATTAGTTAGTTAGAGTTGTCCCAGACATTGTTCTATCGCCGATACTGCGGCATAGGCTAGACGTACCCATGTACTCGTGTCCGAATATCCGGGTGCGGGTCGTGACACTAGCGAACTCTGGAAGAGATTGCAACACGAGCTTATTATAGTTGAAGTAGCAATATTGGCATATTCAGGAAGAGATAACATCACCGGTGTACTCTGGTAGAGATACCACACTGGCATACTCTAGAGTAATGTGGCAGTACTGGCCAAAAAATGATAACCTGGGTCTCTGTGCCGGAGTTCTTCAGCATTAATGATCTTGATCTCTTCGAGTACTATATTTTATCAGCTGTCAGGTTTGCATTAAATGCTTGGAGGAAAAATATGAAGAATGTATGCTTTCCTTCATTGTGTTGGACGATTGGCATGAAAGTGCGCCTCTGCCTCAAGATTTAAGAAACTGTGCCACTCTCTTCTGCTGAGCTTGGAAGAGTATAGAAGTATATATTTTTGTGAGGTAGTATGACATTGCTCCTTTAGCTTTAGCATCCTTTGGGAGATGTACATTTTATGCTTCTACAAGACACCCTTCAAAGTTTTTGAATTTCAAAAAAATAAATTCAAAATACTTTGAACTAGAAGCATAACAATTGGTTATAATATTATTCGCGCATTTTGTGCAGAATCTCAACAGACTACTAACGTAGCCGCACATAACTTATTAATTTTGTTAAATTTTGACTTGGTCCTTGATTTGACGTGGTCTCAAAGTTAATGCATGCGACTTTATGGTAGTAATTTTTGAGGGTTTGTTTAAGAATTCGGTATGGGCCCAATATTTAAGTTGAGTTTTTGAATATGGCTAATCGATTAAGTTTAGCATTATGATAATCGATTAATCACTATAGTATATCAGTATTATCCAAATACGCATTAATATTATAATATTAGCTCATGTATATTGCTTTATTCGTTAAACATGTATGTACATAAAGCAATAAACAAGATCAGCATGGACATATGCTATGACGAAATGATGATGAGCCAAATGACGGTGTTATACTAGAAAATTTCTCTGAACGTCTACGACTTATCCGGAGCCTCGCACCCGGGGGTTCGACAACCGTCAAGGGAAAAATGTCTTCGAGTCAGCAAAAGTTTTAAAAGATTAGCGTCATCGGTGCTCTTCGTTTTATCTATATAATTTACATGTTATTTGAGTCTAGGACGTATGTACATCGAGTTGCACTGGTAACTAGAAAGTAACTCAGTTCACTCAAATAAACTATCGAACCTATCCACCAAACCAGTCCAAATTCAAAGCCAAATCTTACTAGAATATACAACCAAACTCGGGCCGAATTTGTGTCAAACTCGGGCCAAACTCGGTCACCTATATAGTATAAAATTAACCCAGTTATTACACCCCTGATTTTTTGGCCCAACATTCAAAATTTTGAATTAAATCAACCCCGAACTCTGGCTAAATTTGGTTTGCTAATACCCTATAAATAGCATTGGATTTCCATATTCCTACTCACTCAACCATTCTCATTCTTTCTATCCTATAGTGAGTAAATCCTCATAGCCTAAACTTTTCTATCTCCAAGATTAACTCACAGCCTTCTAGTGCAAAGTAGGATTTCGGTTAAAATTCTGTCAGAGTTGTAATAGCTTGGTTCAATAATCCCCTCTTCTGTTTGAAGTATGTATTCTCTTCGTATCAAATGCACGTGTGTGAATTTGCGAGCCTTCAGATCAAAACTCTTGGTTCTAAAGAAGTGGCAAGCCTTCGGATCAAATCTTGTGATTCACTATTGGTGATTATAGTGGATAAAACTCCGAGCAAGAGTTCTCAGGACTGGACTAGTCCTCGCAAAGAAATACTAGTATACATCGTGATATTTGCATTTTCTCTCACTCACTTTTACTGCTTTATATTACTGTCTTGCATATACACTATTAGTTGTTAGCTTCCTTTTCACTATGCTTAATTTTTAAATGGATAAAATTTTCTGCTGTACTCTATTCATCCCCCTCTAGTGTTGCCTTACGGTCCTATAATTGGTATCAGAGAATGTACTCTCTGAATTGATTTCTGATCCTAATTGCTCCTTCAATTGGTATTAGAGCAAGTTTTCTTAATATAGGCTTAACATTCTGAGAGACTTATGGAAACTGGTAGATCTATCCACACCAACAATGGTGAAGTCCAGTCCAAAAATAGGCTACCCATATTTGATGGTACCAACTACACGTATTGGAAAACATGCATGACCTTTTATCTCAGATAACTAGACTTTGACCTTTTGTCAATAGTTGAGGATGGCTATAAAAAGCCTACTAGAATTATCATAGATAATAATCTCATAGACAAGCCTAAAGATAAGTATACAGATATAGAAAAAAAATTCCAGTCTGGATGCTGGAGTTGTAAATTCTTTATTTTGTGCCTTAGACAGTACAGAGTTCAACAGAGTATCTATATATACCACATAAGATCTGGAAACTTCTCGAGGTGCCTCATGAAGGAACTACTCAGGTGAAGAAGTCTAAGATAAGTTGACTAACACAAGAATACGAGGCATTCAAGATAAAGTCAAATGAGACCATCAATCAGATGTTCACAAGATATCTTGACATTGGTAGAAGCATAAAAATTGTGCCTAAGATAGATGGCGCAGTTTCCTTCAAAAAGACCTAACAAACAGAAGAATGGCGCACTTTCTACTTGTTCCAGAAGAAAGACGCGCATTTTTCTTACTATGGCGCACTTTTAATTATTTTTAGAGGATGGTGCATTATTCAGAGGGCAAAAAAGTGACACATTTTTTCATGTCATAAAAGCTGGTGCATAAACAATTGTCTCTCTTTCAAGCATTTAATGCAGCAGACTAACAACTGCCATATGTAGAAACCAAAGTGTCAAAAGTCATCATTACAACAGAGCAGTAGCACAAAAACCCAGGTTGTCGTTTAGCGACCCAGCAGCAGTATAGATCCTTCAAAAGTGCACCACTGAGCCATTTCCTTCAAAGTGCGCCGTAGTGCCACTCCTTCAAAAGTGTGCCGTAGTGCCACTCCATTAAAAGTAAACCGCAATGCCACTCCTTTCAAAAGTATACAAAAGTGCCACCCCTTCAAAAGTGTGTCGTAGTGCCACTCCTTTAAAAGTTCGTCGTAGTGCTACTCCTTCAAAAGTGCACCGCAGTTCCACTCCTTCAAAAATGTGCTGCAGTGTCACTCATTCAAAAGTGCGCCGCAGTGCTACTCCTTAAAAAATGTACCAGTTTCCAGACGACTTCTAAAGTGCGCATACTATCCACCAACAATGAGCGATTATAAGTGCGTGTTATACATGTCACACTTCTCATGAAAGGTGTACAAATAACTGTCTCCAACGACCTACTTTTTTCTCGCATAGGAAGCTACATGTCAAGCAGGCAGCAAGTTGTGCACCAACTCATGCAGAACGTGGGATGCTAATCCACCAAAAGTACGCGCATAATGTGTCACGACCCACACCCGGAATTTGGGCACGAGTGCGTAGGTACGTCCAGCCTACGCTGCAGCATCGGCGGTAGAACGCTGTCTAGGTCACAATACTAGCTAATCACTCTCACATGAATATCCAACTCCATAAGGAGACGCAGATATCACAATATAATGTGTAATACTCAATCACATAGACTAAAGCACGATGAGATGTCTTATAAAACATATATAATACAAGACAAGTCTAAACAATAATAAATAGTCTAACCTGCAATCAATAACATCCAGTCTCCAAGTATGCCGGAAATAAGTCCTCTAAGTCACAGTCTGAAAAAAATATCCAGTCAGGATTAGAACGAAGTACAAGCACTAATAGCAGTTCCATTTATATTGGCAAAAACTATAATACAGTGTAAAGAAATACAAGATGGATGTAAATACTGGCAATAAACAATACTGGAATAATTAAGTACTAGAATAATGGAATACTGGAATAATTAAGTACTGGAGCATATGTCATATCAATGGTACAACTAGCAATAAACAAGAATACAAGTGCACGCTAGAATAATAAACTGGTATATATAAGTGAATGCTAGAACCATGACTAGAACATAAGGAAATGCTAGATCAATAACTAGAGATACATTTCAAGAACATCTAGCTAAGTGTGTGAAACATCAATATATCATGTGATAGGCTTGGGACTGATCAAGCTTGTTACATATGATTAGCTATGATTCATGTAAGGTCAGGCTAGCCATCCGGATATCTATAATGCGAGCAATAGTCAGGCTAATCAGATGTAACAGGCTATGAGGCATGTAATGGTCAGGCTGCACCGACGTGAGGTGTGGGTGAGCTATAATTCATGTAAAGTTTGGGTATGATCACATAAGCTACTAATATTTCTCCATTTCCCCCAGCTAGCACGATGGATTCCAAATCATGATTCCTCGTGACAGGTCTCAATGATGCCAACTCATGTAAACAACAGTATTAGAGTCATGTACGCTATACAACTAGAATTATAGAGATAATCAACATAATCGAAACTGTCAGTGAATGTACACGCCTGGGGTCCTGCTGCTGGCAATACCAATAACCTGATTCTGAAGTCTTGTCTGAACAATCCAACAATCCTATAGACATTATATAATACAATATTGCATCAGACATTACACTAGCATACACCCAATCATAAATACTTTGAACTCAGGAGCTACGCTAGGTATGACACTGGCCAACTAGGGTCAAGTGCGCGTCTAATTACACGAGTGTCGCATCTGTAATTGCTGTGCAAGACAGACAGTCAAAAGATACGGGTCTTGCCAGTACGTCGGTGTACATATGGCAGTCTGCTAACATGTCACAGGTCAATGTAACTACGGGGTATCCGTATTTACACTCGGGTCACCTAGTATATATACATATAATACATATTATTATCTATCATATATACACTCGGGTCACCTAGTATATATACATATAATACATATTATTATCTATCATATACATTAATACTAATTAGTTACAATTATAATAGATATATGTATATACATACTTAATAGAATTTATTATGTACATATATATATTAATTATGTACCAGGGATACATGTTCAATACATATACGTATGTATATATATACTTACTTGAGAATTATATTATATATATATATGTATATATGTATATATATATATATACCAAAATACATTTCAACATATACTAATACATGTACCATACATACATACCAATTTGGTGACTATACTTTATAGATATATCTATGTACATGTATATCAATATATACATAATAACTATATTCATATACTAAATACTCAACACGGCTAAATACGTATGCCAATACGTACATAAAAATTATATACATATACACACAAAATGAAGGAGGAGGGACATGTTCGAACCTGTGCACGTGTCCGAGATCGGCTTGGCGACGACGACAACGATGGCGATGGTGATGAAGGTGATCGTGATGGTGAAGACGATGATGATGGTGATGATTGGTGGCTGCCGGAGGAGCTCAGGCGATGTGCTCAGGTGGTGGTGCGGGTGAGGGGAAGAGAACGGCTAAGGGATGACAGGGAGGTGGAGATGCTGCTGGTGGTGGTGCAAGGGGAAGCTGATCGGGGAAGATGACCGGAGGGTACAGCGGGTCGACAGGGATGGAGTTTGGGCTCTGGTCGAGATGCTACTCCGGCGGGTCGGATCGTGAGTTCGAGGAGAGGCGGGGGTCATCGTGTGGAGTCGACGAGGGCGGCGGAGTAGTCGACTGCTTAGTCGAGGATCCGGCGGGAAGATCGTTCAGGCATACGCGGGTCTCCGGTCGTGCAGTGGGAAAGGGTGGCAGCGTTGTGTGGAGGCAGTTTCCTCTGGCGTGTCGAGTACAGGTCTGGGCGGAGGTGGCTCGGCGTTCGGAGTGGGGGTTCGTCCGGTGGCTGAGGGGTCGGTTGAAGGGAATGATGGTTGCAGATGTGTTATACAGGCAGTCGTGGTGGGCTTCCGGTGGAGGAAGGATCGGTCGAGGAGTGTAGTCGATGGCGGGTTTACGGCGTGGTCATGGTAAACGGGGACGGGATGGTGGAGGTGGTGCTGTCATCGGGTTCAGATGCAGTCGGCTGGCTTGGGTTTGGGGTTTAAAGGGAATTAAAAAGAAAAGAAAAAGTAAAAAAAGGGAAAAAGATTATTTATACAAGTAGGGTGTGGGTTTGACCTAGAATTGGTTTGACTGGTCAACCCCACTTGGAATTGGGCTTCTCATGTATGATTTCAAGGGCCATGATTCAAATGGGTTCAAAATGAAAGGCTATGATGCATTCGTTCAAGGTTTGGAGGACCATGGTTTCAAGGAGGTTGGTGTTGAATTACACACTCCCAAAAATCATGAAAAAATATAAATGAAGGAAAAATGGGTTTATTCATGTGTTGTGTCCAACGGGATGGACACCTTAATGCACTTTTGCATAAAAGTGCCCAATAATTAGAAAATTGTACAAAATTAGGTTTATGGTTTAATTTAATTAAAATAAATGTAAATGGTGTTCTAAAATAAATTAGAAGTACAAGGGACGAAAATTAAGTGGGACACAAGTGTCATGAATGAAGAAGACTCAGAATAGAATATTATCCTAATTTGGGTTGCACAAAATGGGTCAAGATTGTGTCTCCAATTTTGATTGGAACGCACAAGGATACAAAGTTGAATTTATTCGGAATTAAATAATAACGTCTGCGAAGAAAATTATGCGGCTAAAATGAAGCACAAGAGAATATAATTATAAGTTACACAAGGGTCAGAATGGAAGGCAGACATGTTTAGGACAAGGTTATGGAATTTGCTGGAAGGCAAAAGCTAGGGTAGCGCTCCAAATATCGAAGCAACGATAAGACGCAACAATTAAATAAAATCATGATAATTTAAATATAATTAAATATTAACCAATCATTTATACATTAATTGTAAAAAAACAAAAATACCCCTAATCTGAAATATGGGGGTGACAAGTCTACCCTTCTTAAAAGAATTTCGTCCTCGAAATTTAAGATCCTCAATAGTCGTATTTATTTATTTAATTTTCCATCAAAATCAAATTTATCAATCATATATTCATGAAGTAATCCATATTGTTATTTCACAAAATTTCTTTCAAAATTCTATAAGTATCATAGTCCTGCAAATCTTCAAAATTAAAAATCAAATTTTATTTTTATTACAATCTCCTCAAAAATTTTATGCTAATCACTAAATACAAAACTCAATATCCAATCCTCTAATTTTAAATCCAATTGATGCATGTTTATAAAATTTAGATCCTCATCCCAAAAATTTGAAATCAAAAACTAATCCATTAATGATCTTATTCCTCGATCTCTTTTTTTTCACATAATACTCAATGATGTAATACTTATGAAATCTTCAATACAATATTCAAAATATAAGTTCATAACTTGCAGTCCAATAAATATAATAATAACCTTCTTAAATTCCTCAAAATTTAATGATAAATTCAATTATTTCATAATCTTTATAAAATTTAATGTTTTAAGGAATCGTCAATTCTGCCATATTGAGTTCTCACCTCTTCATTTAAATTAATGTTTATCCTCGAAATTTAAGGCACCTTGTCTCTCTTTGTCAAGTCATAACCTCTTTATTTAACTCTTTCACTGCGGTCAACTCCCAACAATCAAAGTCTAAGGAAATTCTACCTACAGTCATACAACATACAATCTAGAAAAAACATACATGGTTATGGTCACTTTTGTCATGGTATTGCAGTCTTTGTCGGAGTGTACTACTATATACATTCTAACAAGAAAATCACTGATGCAAGCTACAGTACTAAGAAATCAAGTAACCAATCAAACAGACGGAAAAGGAACAGAAGGAAAGAACAGAACATAGTCTTCTAATCTATTACTGGGATATCTTCAACCTGTATCATACACTTAACTCTGGCATATTTATTCACAAATTCCTGTCCCTATACACTATTACCCATATCAACTTATCACTAGTCCACAAGATATCCATGGATACATCCATATTACACACATTTGTCTATTAATACCAAAATCTGATACCAAGGACCTCTTAACATAATCATCGGTCAAATGATGCATTTAAAGTTTGATACCTTTATCTCTTTAGGTACCACAGTTTCTACTACAAGTACACCCACTGCTAGCTCTCTTACCTACTATAATTGTTTATACTAGTTGTTCTTATCACTCAAGTGCACACCAAGTGCAACACACCATACTAAGTGCTTCTCTCTCTAATACAACTCTAGATGGACACCTAGTCAATTTGTAGTGCCATCTCAATAATGCTCAAGCCAACAAATCCTTACACACGTACATCAACCACTCATATACTAATATCCATTTCTTATCCATCATAAAATTTTATCTCAAAATAAATCGTCAAAATTTACTTCTCGAACGATTTAAAATAAAATGCATATACTTTCGTCAAAAATCAAATACTCAAATATCGAAATAAAATTTTAATCACTTCCAAAATCTTTATAGCTTTGACTATGCTTATTTGAATTGAATTTGAATCCTCAACAATTTTAATAACATAAAAATCTTAACTCCTCAAAAATTCTTCAAAACATTAAAATTTATTTTTACTCTTCAAATTATAAATTTAAATCCACAAGTATACATATAAATACTCACAGTCTCTAATACTCAAGGTGTACATAATACACCAATTGTCTACAACTCTCAACTGTGTACTGAAATTTGTACTGCCCGAATTACTTGCACTATAACTCCCAATAATCAAAGTTATCATCATACGTATTTTCTCCAATGATTTTCTATCTATATTAACTGATACACCAATCTAATTATTGTCACACGAAGTACTTACTGTTATTAGTACATTGCTCAACTAATCCTCGATATAGAAACATTAGTACTCTTGGTATAGTAATACTAGCTTCATCATTAGATTATCTCATCATACTTATTAGAACTCACGATCATTCGCACTAGTTATTAACTTATATAATATACATGCTCCACTTCACTCTAAAAGGCAGACATATGGTCACATATCTCGATGGATGTATAAGTATCTTCCTTTAATCTTTTATAGACTGTTACACTAATCTGTGATACACTTTATACCTTTCATGATCAATCTTGATATTCCTCTACCCATGGCACACTCATTAATACCCTTTATGCATGTATATTTTGTTACTAGTCACACCCAAGTAATCAACCATCAAATTGAATATCATGCTCCATTAATTTTTAATACAATTTCCTCGATACTTAATTGTTTACATAGATCATCCAATTACATAATTTATGACTATCCAGGACTGGTATGCTGACTCTGATACTAACTCTGAAACCATTACTGATACTTTTTACTCTTTCTTCTACTTATAGTACCAATATTAACTATAATAGCACCTATCATAGAACTATTGCTACAAGGTACTATGCTATGAGTATCTCTAGATTAATGCCTACTGCTCACATGTCCAACTAAGAAACACTTACAAACTAACGAGTCACACTCAGTCAACACTAATACAAGACACAGACATAATTACAAGTCACTAATTATCATACTAACAAGGAATTCTCAAAGAAAAGAAGCTCAAAAAGGAACTGGATTAAGGACTGAAGGTATCTCTACTGCTAGCAAAGAAAAAGAAGTGATGGAAGAAAGTCCTGGAATAACAGAAGTAGATAATTATTGAGATGATACTTTAAGAACTAATTTAAGATACAACCTGATAATCATACACGTCTGTCCAAAATCATTACACTCAGAATCCTCGCAACGCTAGTAAGCATAGCTGCGATAAACGATAGGTTCCATAACTAAGGTATGCAACTCTATAATTATATTATCTAGAATCCTCGCCACGCCAACCGGTATGGCTACAAGAGACTCTAAATTCATAACTAAGATATGTACATCCGAAGTTTGGTTCCTACGTATCCTCCATGACAGCTAATATGGCTGCGATAAACTCTAGGTTCCATAACCAAAGTAGACGTTTTACCTTTCTCACTGTCCTCATCAACATATGTCATCAGATGATACCGTAAAGTTTAGTCCATAAAATTCATCTTGATAAGAAATCAAACTTAACAGCGACGCCAAGAATTAAATTTAACAACTGGTCAACAAGAATCAAACTCAATAACAACAAGTAAGAACGGACGAAAACAAGGGAAAAAAGATTTCAATTAAAAAATTATAATAAGATTCTCAAGGGTCGTCCCAGGAATCATTCAAGAAAATTTGTGATTGAGTATCCTTTCTCATCCTAGTATCCTATGTCCTATATCCTATCACAGGCACGCAGTAGTACAACTAATATGTCGCACTACCACGATATCGCAAACTTACAAAATCTGACCTGCATGGGCCACCACTAAAAATGTGTCACGACCTGCACCCAGAATTTGGGCATGAGTGCATGGGTACGTCCAGTCTACGCTACAGCATCGGCGGTAGAACATTGTCTAGGTCACAATACTAGCTAATCACTCACACATAAATATCCAACTCCATAAGGAGACGCAGATATCATAATATAATATGGAATACTCAATCACAGAGACTAAAGCACGATGAGATATCTAAGAAAATATATGTAATACAAGACAAGTCTAAGCAATAATAAATTGTCTAACCTACAATCAATAACATCCAGTCTCCAAGTATGCCGGAAATAAGTCCTCTAAGTCACAGTCTGAAAAAAATATCCAGTCAGGATTGGAACGAAGTACAAGCACTAACAGCAGTTCTATGTATATTGACAAAAACTATAATACAACGTAAAGAAATACAAGATGGATATAAATACTGGAAATAAATAATACTGGAATAATGAAGAACTGGAATAAAGGAATACTGGAATAATTAAGTACTGGAGCATATGTCATATCAATGGTACAACTAGCAATAAACAAGAATACAAGTGCACGCTAGAACAATGAACTGGTATATGTAAGTGAATGTTAGAACCATGACTATAACATAAGGAAATGCTAGATCAATAACTAGAGATACATGTCAAGAATATTTAGCTAAGTGTGTGAAACATTAGCATATCATGTGATCGGCTTGGGACTGATCAGGCTTGTTACATATGATTAGCTATGATTCATATAAGGTCAGGCTAACCATCCGGATAGCTATGATGTGAGCAATAGTCAGGCTAATCACATGTAACAGGCTATGAGGCATGTAATGGTCAGGCAGCACCGACGTGAGGTGTGGGTGAGCTATGATTCATGTAAAGTTTGGGTATGATCACATAAGCTACTAATATTTCCCCGTTTCCCCCAGCTAGCACGATGGATTCCAAATCACGACTCCTCGTGACAGGTCTCGATGATGCCAACTCGTGTAAACAATAGTGTTAGAGTCATTTATGCTATATAACTAGAATTATAGAGATAATCAAAATAATGAAAACTATCAGAAAATGTACTCGCCTGGGATCCTGCTGCTAGCAATACTAATAACCTGATTCCGAAGTCTTGTCTGAATAATCCAACAATCCTATAGACATCATATAATACAATATTGCATCAGACATTACAATAGCATACACGCCATCATAAATACTTTGAACTCTGGGGCTATGCTAGGTATGACACTGGTCAACTAGGGTCAAGTGCGCGTCTAATTGCGCGAGTGTCACGTCTGTAATTGCTGTGCAAGACAGACAGTCAAAAGATACGGGTCTTGCCAGTACGTCGGTGTACATATGAAAGTCTGCTAACATGTCACAGGGTCACAGGTCAATGTAACTACGGGGTATCCGTATTTACACTCGGGTCACCTAGTATATATACATATAATACATATTATTATCTATTATATACATTAATACTAATTAGTTACAATTATAATAGATATATGTATATACATACTTAATAGAATTTATTATGTACATATATATTAAACATGTACTAGGGATACATGTTCAATACATATACGTATATATATATATATATACTTACTTGAGAATTATATTATATATATATATATATGTATATATATATATATATATATATACCAAAATAAATTTCAACATATACTAATACATGTACATACATACCAATTTGGTGACTATACTTTATAGATATATCTACGTACATGTATATCAATATACACATAATAACTATATTCATATACTAAATACTCAACACGGCTAAATACGCATGCCAATAGTACATAACAATTATATACATATACACACAAAATGAAGGAGGAGGGACATGTTCGAACCTGTGCATGTGCACGAGATCGGCTTGGCGACGATGATGACGATGGCGATGGTGATGAAGGTGATCGTGATGGTAAAGGCGATGATGATGGTGATGTTTGGTGGCTGCCGGAGGAGCTCAGGCGAGGTGCTCAGGTGGTGGTACGGGTGAGCGGAAGAGAACGGCTAAGGGATGACAGGGAGGTGGAGATGTTGCTGGTGGTGGTGCAAGGGGAAGCTGATAGGGGAAGATGACCGGAGGGTGCAGCGGGTCGATAAGGATGGAGTCTGGGCTCTGGTCGAGATGCTACTCCGGCGGGTCAGCTCGCGAGTTCGAGAAGAGGCGGGGGTCATCGTGTGGAGTCGACGAGGGTGGCAGAGTAGTTGACTACTCAGTCGGGGATCCGACGGGGAGATCTTTCAGGCATACGCGGGTCTCTGGTCGTGCAGTGGGAAAGGGTGGCAACATCGTGTGGAGGCGGTTTCCTCCGACGTGTCGAGTACAGGTCTGGGCGAAGGTGGCTCGGCGTTCGATGAGGGGGTTCGTCCGACGGTCGAGGGGTCAGTTGAAAGGAATGATGGTTGCAGATGTGCTGTGCAGGCAGTCGTGGTGGGCTTTCGGCGGAGGTAGAATCGATCGAGGAGTGTAGTCGATGGCGGGTTCACGGCGTGGTCGTGGTGAACGGGGATGGGATGGTGGAGGCGGTGCTGTCGTCTGGTTCAGATGCAATCGGGGTCGTAGATGGCTCGACGAGGATGAGCGGCTAGGCGAAGGAGAGGGAGATGGCAGGCGGGGAGCTCCGGGCTGCTATCGTCGAGATGCTGGTCGGGAAATGGTGGCGTGTGGATCTCTGGTCTGACGAGTACAGGCGAACGGGAAGAGTGATCCGGCGGTCGGAGGAGGGAAAAGGTAAACAGTGAACAGAAAGAAGAAGGTGGGATAGGGATATGGGGAAGATGAAGTCGGCTGGCTTGGGTTTGGGGTTTAAAGGTAATTAAAAAGAAAAGAAAAAGTAAAGAAAGGGAAAAAGATTATTTATACAAGTAGGGTGTGGGTTTGACCTAGAATTGGTTTGACTGGTCAACCCCTCTTGGAATTGGGCTTCTCATATATGATTTCAAGGACCGTGATTTAAATGGGTTCAGAATGAAAGGCTATGATGCATTGGTTCAAGGTTTGGAGGACCATAGTTTTAAGGAGGTTGGTGTTGGATTACACACTCCCAAAAATCATAAAAAATATAAATAAAGGAGAAATGGGTTTATTCATGTGTTGTATCCAAAGGGATGGACACCTTAATACACTTTTGCATAAAAGTGCCCAACAATTAAAAAATTGCACAAAATTAGGTTTATGGTTTAATTTAATTAAAATAAATGCAATTGGTGTTCTAAAATAAATTAGAAGTACAAGGGACTAAAATTAAGTGGGACACAAGTGTCATGAATGAAGAAGACTTAGAATAGAAATTATCCTAATTTGGGTTGCACAAAATGGGTCGAGATTGTGTCTCCAATTTCGATTGGAACGCACAAGGATACAAAGTTAAATTTATTCAAAATGAAATAATAACGTCTGTGAAAAAAATTGTGCGGCTAAAATGAAATACAAGAGAACATAATTATAAGTTACACAAGGGTCAGAATGGAAGGCGGGCATGTCTAGGACAAGGTTGTGGAATTTGTTGGAAGGCAAAAGCTAGGGTAGCGCTCCAAATATCGAAGCAACGGTAAGGGACAACAATTAAATAAAATCATAGTAATTTAAATATAATTAA
Source organism: Iris macrosiphon (assembly GCA_036927795.1). Taxonomy (NCBI): domain Eukaryota; kingdom Viridiplantae; phylum Streptophyta; class Magnoliopsida; order Asparagales; family Iridaceae; genus Iris; species Iris macrosiphon. The sequence goes on along the minus strand of JAYESA010000011.1, from coordinate 70,897,031 downwards.
ATATTAACCAATCATTTATACATTAATTATAAAAAATTAAAATGCCCCTAATCTGAAATATGGGGGTGACACAATGGTAAAACAGTATTGACTGTGCAAAGTGCGCGCATATTCTCATAACCACTCCTAAGCTCTATAAATACAGATTCTTTGCAACCTACATAGGGACCCACATACTAAGAGACATACCCACGCACACCGACATACAAAGGGAGCTACCTATACTTACACAGAGAGGAGCACTAACAGAGATAGAGAGAAAGGAGCTAAAATTCTCATGTCCTTGAAATTCAAGAGCAGAGTGAGAGAAATAGAAGCTTTTACGTGCCTTTGTGGCAAAGCTTTCCTATTGTTCAACTCTCTAAGTTGTTTGCAGCAATATTCAAGACTTTGAAATTAAAGAGCAGAGCGAGAGAAATAGAAGCTTTTACGTAGCTCTGTGCCAATGCTTTTCTATTGTTCAACTCTCCAAGTTGTTCATAATATTCCTTTCAGTTCTTCACTGTCATGTGCAGTTCTTTGTTAACGTGTGTATTTCTTCATCGTCGAGTGGTCCAAGGAGTAAAGTGATCGTCAATAGATTAGATCTCTATAGATACTTTTCCAGAATCAAAGATTCAAGTGTACTTAGATCCCAGTTTAGGATTTTCATTTATACTTTTCTTTCTTTACTTTTTAATAGTTTGTAAACATGACAGTTTCCTCGTTTAAACTTTTTATAACCAAACAAGGATGGAGACTATGCTGGTGACTTCCTTTTTCTTTGACGAAAAGGTGATAGCTCAACTCGACATTGCTTCGGTCGGCTCGACGCAGAAGACCTTGGTCGTAAAGTTTGACCAACAGGCATATGAAGAAATGCTCCATTCTGGGGGTAGTGCCCATCCCTCATCACCACTCAAGTCGAGGAAAACTCATAAAGTATGGGTGCCCAAGCCTCGTCATGCATATCCCAAAGTTGTTTTCAATAAGGGAAAAAGTATTCTGATCGACGAGAGTTCCCCTGTTAATTCATTTCAAATCAATAACGTGGTGGATAATTCCCTTGCATTGAATAAGGGATACAAATCGTATAATTTGCATAAATTTAAGCAAAGGGTGATCCCTACCCAAGCTTCTAAATCCCTTAATTTAAACAAGGATTATAAATCATGTAACTCGTGCAACTTCAAGTAAAGGGTGATCCCCATCCAAGCTTCTGAATTCCTTACGTTAAACAAGGGACACAAATCGCGCAACTCGCACAATTTTGAGCAAAAGGTGATCCACACTCAACCTCCTCAAACTGCGCATATTCGCCAAAATATGCGAGACAAGTAATGCATGGACACTGCTGTCCAAACCAACCAACACACAAATGAAGTGTTAGTCGGAGAGAGTTATTCTCCTAACATCTTCATTATGCGCACAGTGGATGAAAAAATATGCGCCACTCGTGCACCAAGCCCAGACCTTCATGTAAAAATAAATGCGCATAGACAAACTACGCCAACTTTGTCTGCATCACAGAATATGCACCAAGATTATGCTAATTGTGCGCGTGTGCATAAGAATACTGTCAAAGACAACTTCTTCTCCTCTTTGAAGGGCAAGAACTCAAGATACGATGAATTACTTGTAAATTAAGCCAGCACATCACTCTATACGCAATGGACCAAAAATGTGCACAAAATATTTAATCTATCTTATGTAAAGAGGTAAAGTCTGCCCTCTTCTACCTCTTCTCTTCCCTCTTTCGATATACGCGAGCTTATCGTATAAAAGGTTAAAGAGAGGGACTCTTCTGACATTATAATGATATTTTCTAATGAATATCATTGTAGTTGTCATAGAGTTATAATTGAATATTGCCGTGCATCAGTAGAACGGTATGTGTTTGACCGATTGACTTACACTATGTCTCATAAGACTCAATGCACAAAGCAAGTTGACAACCAGGAGTACGATGATGAACTGCTCTTCACGTCAACATATATGGCTTCACATCTTCCCCATGGTAGAAGACAACTAAGACGAAGTTCTTCAAGAACATCCAGTCAAAGAAGATTTGACCAACTCATTGATTCCTTTGAAGAAGTATACCAGAATACTCCTTCTCAAAGATGGGAGCTCGTTTGTCACAAGAATCCCCATTCCTCAGAATTTGAAGCTGGGGGTAGCAATCCCCTCAATTTTGAACCTGACTGTGTAGACTCCAATTATACGGTTCTTTCTACCAATCCCTCTGTTATACACAGGATGATAGTGTTTATGCCGTCACTGATGAACATGATGCGTCTCCATAAGAAGCTACCGAATAATGTCTCAACTCATTGGAGCTACTTTCAGGGATATGCAAACCATGATGCAAAATATGCATCAAATAATGAAAGTCCAACATTCTGCTGCACCAGTCATAGTGGCTTCATTCACACCTGCGCAACCTACTCCTGAACAATACCTTTGTCGGATAACACAAATCTAGAAGTGTTCATAAACCAAGAGTCAGTAGGGCCAACTCTTAATCCGGTCAATATTGGGTGTAGACCTTTGCCAATGATGGTTCCTGTTCAACAAGGATCTTATCAGTCAGATGTACCACTCCTAACAAAAGATTCTCTAGAAGCTATCCAAGAGTTGCGTGCACATGTCGATATTTTGAAGAATAAAGACTAACTCCGCAAGTTGGAGGTGAAACAGCCTTATCCTCCGTATTAGGATAATGTTCCGTTGTCTCCTAAATACAAGTCCCAATCGATAGTCTTGTTTGAATACAGGACATCACCGAGATAATATATTAAATACTTCAATATAATGATGGATCATATGTAAAAAAATGATGCTCTCCTTACCAGATTATTCGTGGATAGCCTACGATTGGTATCATAGTTACCTGATAACTGTCTATCTTCGTTTGATAACATGAAGTATCTTTTCCTCTCACGATTCTACGAGGGATGCATGGATATGACAATGTCTTCACTCATCAATATAAAATAGAAGGAGAAGGAATCCGCTCTTGAATTCGTTGAGCTCTATACTAAAAATTACGAGATTAGCGATGTTTTTAGCGACGGTAAATTAAAATGTCGCTAATTCAGCGACTCTGAATATTAACGTCGCCAAACGTCGCTGTTTGGCGACATATAGCAACGTTTAACGACTATAATTCAATTTTTTAAAAGAATAGTCGCTATAAGTTATCTTCGGTCGCTAAACATCACTGAATTTTATAATTTAGCGACGTTTAGCGACGTATTTAGCGACATTTATATTAAAAATATTTAGCAACGTGTTTAGCGACGTCTTTGACGTCGCTAAATATTTCTTTTAGCGATATTTTTATTTGATATCGCTAAACATCGCTAAAATTTTGTTAATTAGGGATCAGTTTTGTTTTCCCCCATCTGTCGAATTTTTTAAAAGTTTTCAAAAAAATTTGATTTCCCCCGCCCCCATCTCCGACGACCGGCGTCTCCATAGCGGCCTACTCCAGCAATCCCCTCCTTCTCCTCTAAGTAAACCCTAACTCTTTCTCTCTCTCTCTCTCTCTATCTCTCTCTCTCTCTCTCTCACAGGACACACATGGTACTGACACTGACACGACACACACGTGTGATAGACACTGACACAGACACGACACACATACACACGTGATACCAACCCTAACCCAAAACTGACACGACCTGGGATCAGGACCTAGGGTTAGGGTTAGGTTTAGGGTTTTTGACCTGGGGTTAGGATTAGGGTTTTTGACCTGGGGTTAGGGTTAGGGTTTTTGACCTTGGGTTAGGGTTAGGGTTTTTGACCTGGGGTTAGGGTTCCAAATTACATTGAGGAATCCTTATTAGAACCTGACTGGATCCTTGATAGAAAACTTATCAAGAAAGGGAATAGAGCTGCAATAGACCTTTTGGTTCAGTGGAAATAAGGGGATGTCCATACTGCTACTTGGATCCTATATGATGAGTTTATCAAAATATATTCATACTTTGACCTTGAGACCAAGTCAAAATAAGGAGAAAGTATTGATACATTCCTATTCAATGTAGTATCAGTGTGCTAGAACAACATCGGTCCAAGTGTTCAAGTGTAGTACAGTGTGCCTAATTCATCAAGTACAGAGTGCAATGCTTTAGACTCAAGATTTAGTATCAGCCTATGCCAGAGCTCAGTATCAGTATCAAGCCTATGCCAGAGCAAGGTATCAAGTATCAGCCTATGCCATACCTCAATATCAAGTCCCAATTACAGTACTAATTCAGTTGCCAGAAGTTCAGTATCAGTATTAAACTCATAGCATCAATTAGTAGTTAGTGTAATTAGCACTAGTTACTAATATTGTAATTCATAACTGAGTCAGCAGTGTAGTTAGTTGGCCTTATCCTAGCGTTGAAGAGAATTTAATATTTTTGACTTTATAAACTGGCCTGTTGGCTATATTAATTAATACATTACATGAGTTATATACTTAATATCAAATTTTTTATCAGTTATCAACTGGCAGCTACCTACTTATTAAACATAAGCAATATTACATGCAACTTGTTTGCAGGGATAGGGATAGGGATAGGGATAGGGATAGGCAATATCTTACATATAATTATGTGACTACTTTGTGTAGATTGACAACTGTTCCAACTGCCAAGTTCAAGTTTCTTGCACAATGGAAAACAATAAAGTGTCAACCAATTTGTCTCCCCCCTGTTATTGTCTTGCGCCTATAAATTTATGTAGTAGGCCCTTCTTGACGGTGATGCACAATTATAATCATATATATCCTACTTTGCTTCTTCTATGTGACTTTAAATATAGATTACCTAGCCAACTAATTGTCAACTTCTTCTTTAGAGAATCACACTGTATGTAATAATTTATAGGATACATACTGTCATTTTTACAGAAGTATCTAGAAATGGATATTAATTACTATCTGCGTCATCGTTCGTGGATGTACAACCGTCATCCTGATGACATGTGCGGTGTGTGGGATGAATTTATTGAGGGTGTACAGTAGTTCCTACAGTTCGCCAAGGCGTTCCCTCAGTACATGGATGGTACCAAAATTAAGTGTCCGTGTGTGAGATATTGCAACATTAATTATCATCTAGAAGTGGAAGTCACATATTATTTGTACTTGAAGGGCTTCACGCTGAATTACTATCAGTGGACCACGCACAAAGAACTTGTGTCTCTAGCATTAGAGTCAGAGCCTTATGTGGAGCCGTATATGGATGTCCATGACCACGATGCTTACGATGACGGGTGGGCGAACATGGTTTTTGATGCGGCGGGGCCTAGTTTCAATCCGTACAATTATGATACGGCGGGACCTAGTTTTAATCCGGACAATTATGATGCAACTGAGGAGACACTGAATGCCGATGTTATAAAGTTTATGGAGTTACTGGAGAATGCAAAGACTCCACGATATCCTGGTTATGAGGATCATTCACCATTGGAGGTGGTTACAAGATTATTGAGCACCAAGTCCGATTTTAACATGTCACAAGAATGTTATAATCGACTGATCGATTTGATTATAGAGATCTTGCCCGACGGTGCAAAGTTGACTAAAGACTTCTATCGATCTAAGAGGATGGTGAGATCACTCTGGATGGGATACGAGAAAATCGATACATGTCGTAACGGGTGCATGTTGTACTACAAAGACGACAAGGATGAAGATGTGTGCAGAATCTGTGGTACTGATCGCTACAAGGCCACTGTTAGAGGAAAGTTTGTCGGTGCAAGGAAGCCTACTGATTCGATGCACTACTTGTCTTTGATGCCGCGGTTGTAGCAGTTGTTTATGGTTAAGGAGACTGCAGAAAACATGAGTTGGCATAGGCAGAAACAGATCGAAGGAATATTGGATCATCCATCCGATGGAGAAGCATGGAAGCACTTTGATCGAGAGTATCCAAATTTTGCTTCGGATCCGCCTAACGTCATATTGGGGCTCTCCTCTGACGGTTTTACCCCATTCGGACATTCGGGCTTCCAGTATTCATGTTGGCCTGTGATCGTCACTCCATATAATATACCGTCTTAGATGTGCATGAAGACTCCGTATATGTTCCTAACCGTTATTATCCCGAGTCCGAACAATCCGAAGAGGAACATCGATGTGTATTTATAGCCTTTGATAGATGAGTTGAATCAGCTATGGGAAGTAGGTGCCAACACGTACGATATTTCTAGAAAGCAGAATTTTCAGATGAGGGCAGCACTTATGTGGACTATCAACGACTTTCTGGCCTATGGAATATTATTGGGATGGAGTACCCATGGTCGTCTCTCATATCCGTATTGCATGGACCATACTAAGGCTTTCCGTTTGAAATACGGAGGCAAACCGTGCTTCTTTGATTGTCATCGACAATTTCTCTCGAAGGTTCATCCGTACCGGAGGAACATGAATGCTTTTCGTACGGACGTTGTAGAGAAGGCTAATCCACCGCCAAGTTAGCCCGGATACACGATTTAGGAAGAGGTAAAAGATTTACCAAGTGCTATCGAAGAGCCTGCTAAGGGGTACAAGTATGACGGATTTAGTCGCACCCATAACTGGACGAAGAGGAGTATATTCTAGGATCTGCCATATTGGAGCACCAATCTAATCAGACATAACCTTGATGTCATGCATATCGAGAATAATGTGTTTGATAACATAATTAATACTGTAATAGAGGTAAAGGGGAAGACGAAAGATAATCCGAAGGCCAGGTTAGACTTAAAAGAAATATATAGACGTCCTGCATTGCATTTGATAAAGGAGAGGAATGGAAAGTTAAACCAACCTAAGTCAGTTTTCTCACTGAAGAAAGAGGATAAATGGAGACTTTGTAGGTGGATTTAGGGTCTGAAGTTTCCAAACGAGTACGTGTCAAACTTGAGAAGATGCGTCGACCTCAAGAAGAACAAACTGGCGGGTATGAAGAGCCACGATTGTCACGTATTTATGGAGAGGTTAATTCTGATTGCATTTTAGAAATTCTTACCGCAGGTCATTTGGGATCCATTGACAGAGCTCAACATATTCTTCATAGATCTTTGTTGTACTAAGTTGCTCGGTGATCGTCTAGAAAACCAAGAGAAGGATATTGCGGTAACACTATGTAAGCTCGAGAAGGTGTTTCCTCCTGGATTCTTCGACTCTATAGAGCATTTGCCAATTCATCTTTCCTATTAGGCACATGTTGGTGGTCCTGTCGATTATCGGTGGATGTACCCCTTCGAGCGGCATCTGAATCACCTAAAAAGATAGGTGAAAAATAAGGCACGGATTGAGGGCTCTATTTTTGAAGCTTATGTTCTCGAGGAGATTATAAACTTTTGCTCGACGTATTTCAAACCTCATGTTGCTACTAATAGAACAAAAGCTCCGAGAAATGACGATGGATATCAGGAATCTAATGATGCAATACTCAAAGTATTCAATGCGTCCAGAAAGCCTTCGAGGAAAATAAAGAAGAGATATTTGAATGACGATGAGCTAAGGGCTGTTCAGTTGTATATATTACTCAATTGCGACAAGGATGAAGTGGAGAAGTTAGAGGGGTAAGTAATTAATACGTCCACGTTTACATCATCTCAATCTAATAGTATAAGCTACTATTACGCTACTAATCAGCAGTTGCTTTATTATTTTTCAGCACATATAATGATGAGTTGAGGTCAGTTAGACCCTACATAACAGACGAAGAAGTAGAACAAGAAATGAGATACCATTTTTCTTCTTGGTTGAGCGCATATGTAAGGTGCTTGGTAATTACTTTTTATTTCACCACAAATAACTTACTATCGCTACTTTGGTGTTTAGGTCGATCGTGTAATAACACCCGAGACTGAATCTATTAGAACTCTAGCCAAGGGACCAATTATTGCCGTTAAAATGTGGCCAAGTTTTTGTGTGAATGGGTTTAGGTTCAAGTCAACAAATATTCCTATCAGAGACAGCTTTCTGGATCTTAATTCCACAAAAAATAGTTGTTTGTGTATCAAATCTTCGAACTGCAAAGACGTCGATCCAGGCAATAATTTCTTTGGAATCTTACGAGAGATTGTGGAGTTGACATATAATTATGGCACAAAACCTACTAATATCATGCTATTCAAGTATGAATAATTTGATCCGATTCAAGATCAAGATTGGAAAATTGACAAGCATGGCCTTGTGGATATAAACTACAAGCGTAGATATCAAGGCTACAAACCATTTGTCCTATCAAGTCAGGCTCAGCTCGTGTACTTCATAACTTATCTTAGACGGGGGATATCGAGGTCGGATTGGTGGAAAGTATGCAAGACTAATGCTAGAAATACCTTTAATATTGACGAAATAGCTTATCAGGAGGACGATCTACCTCTTGTAACAAATATTGTAGATGTTGACTCAATGAAAGTTACTCATTACACGAGTAATAATGTAGAAGATATAGAATTATCTGAAGAGAAAGATGAAGACGAAGTAGATGAAAGTGAAGACGAGAAGGAGGAAGAGGAGGACGAGGAAGGCTAACAAGATAAATTTTTTGAAGATGATTGAAAATAAAATATTTTACCTGTAGAATGTAACTATATTTTGACTATAGAATGCTGTGAGATATGTATCACATTTTGACTATAGAATGTACTATATATTTATATTTTTCTTTATTTATCATATGTTGTTATCAGGTATGACAGGACGAGGCGAAGGATTCGGCAGGTCCCGAGGTAGACAGAGTGCTCCTCCGGTACTGCCTACTGTTGGTTCTGGATCGTCGTCGCCCAGTACTCCAGTATATCGATCAGTCACATCTCTGACTGCGATGACGTTATGTGGCATCACTCCTGGGACGAGTAGTTCCAAGCGTAATCATACTCCCTCGTCCAGCATTCCTCCTGCTGACGGAACCATGGAGACAGATGAGCATGTAGAGGAGGTCGTGCCAACGTTGTCCCAGCATCAACAAGATCCTCCATGCGTACCTTCAGAGGAGACGAGAACAGAGATTTGGGTCGACGGTACAATATAAGTCAATTAGATGGTTTAGCATCATATATATCGTATATTTCTTTATTCATCATATATTGACTTTTTTGATCAAAATAATTATCTCTGTATAGATATCGTCCATCATCGGTTCAGAGACGCCTGGGCCTATTTCTGAGGAACAACTACGGTGGCCCTTGGATCAACTACTCTGAAGCTCTGGAGGAGAGGAAGGCATTCTGGTTTGTGCACTTTCAGGTAAAAGTATATTATATAAATAATCTAATTTATGCATATTATATAACTTATCCGTGATGATTATTTACTAAATTATTTATTGTAGCAAATGTATTTCTATCCTCCGCACGAGGCCGACTTGATCGAGCGGCTATTTCCTACCGTTGCCGCCAAGCTTATCCGTGATGCTCTGGATGACCAGAAGGCTCATGATCATGCTGGAAAACCTATCCAAGGTTGGATCACACCTGAGCAGTAGACTGCGATGAGGGCTAGATTCGACGATCCGAGCTACAAGGAAAGGTTTGAGAAGGCCAAGATGGCTAGGCAGAATGCTGCCAAGTGGTGTGGTGGTTCGATTCCGATGACATAATATTTTTGTCGTTTCGTATGTTTTTTATTTAAGATATATTATTTTAATATAAGTACGATAAAATGGTACTAGAAAAAAATATTTAAGTTTAGTACTAAATAATATATTTTTAACAGGTACAGAGGGGTGAGGATGCAAACATGGTGACCATCTTCTTGGCCACCCATCGTAAGGACGGAAATCTCATTGATGAGAGAGCCTCGTAGACCTATGTAAGTATTACTTTACTTTGTGATAATTTTAATATAACTTAGGCAATTATGGAGTTTTCAAACTTTTCTAGGCCGAGTATCTTAGGCTGTGTGAGCGGGCGACTGCATATACCTACAGCTGGAGAGGCTGGTACTTCCTCGCAGCCCGCTCCAGCTCCGTCTGTGGATGACCTGTGGGTGACCGCAGTTGGTGGTCTCTAGAGGGATACATACTACGATACAGGATTCTATGGTGCCCTGGTTGCGACGCAGTCATCTAGGGCCTCCCTGACAAGTGCGCATTCCCCACAGCCCTCGCAGTTATCGGCTAGAGTCCAGGAGGCCATTGACCATCAAATTGTGTCTCTCCGTGATGAGTTACTGCAAAGGATGGAGGAGGAGCCCCAGTCCCAGCCGCAGGCTGACGATCCGACGCTCATCGCACGATTAGATATGCTCGACCGCAGCATCACGGAGCTCCGAGATTTGACAAATGATCTTAGAGCCTCGACAGAGCGCAACGTGACGGAGCTGCAGGCATCACAGCTATCCATGGGCGAGAGGCTGACGATGATGCAGGATTCAATAGTTCATAGCAGTACGAGGCTGTTATCTACCATGGATTCTTACATCAGTGTCGATTTCACGGGAGTAGTATGATCTATTCTTATCCTTCATGCGCGCCGGTGGTCATCCTACTGCAGATCCGTAATAGTATAGCTGCTGGATATTTGTATTCTTTGTATTATTTAGGATGAGACTCATTGTATGGATATATATTTGTTGTATTCTTTACGATAATATTTGCTGAATATTTTCTTTTCTTCAAATTTTATTATATTATTCATATTAAATATATGTTAATTTACCGGTATTGAGTGTTCAACCCAAGGGGGTCGACAAACCCAGGAAATTCAACCGAGGGTTGCTCCGGGTCTATTTGTACCGATTATGAATAAATAAACTGCAGGAATAATAGTTTGAAAATAATTCAGTATTCATTTTTTTTATTTTTTCACTATACAATTAGCGATATTTTTAGCGACATTTAGCGACGTTACTACTCATCGATAATGACGTCGCTAAAAATATCGCTAAAAATGTCGTTGTACGTCGCAACTTGCTGATATGGCAGTATTGCCAGGTCATTAAAGACGTCGGTGTAATGTCGCTACATAAGTCGCTAATTAGCGACGTTAAGCGACTGATGAGCACGTCGCTAATTAGCGACGTTGCATCGCTAAATGTCGCTAATTTAGCGACGCATTAACGTCGCTAAAAAAAGTCAATACAACAACGTTTAGCGACGTTTTTCCTTTCAGCGACTAGCTGAGTTCCGACTTCTTTAAAATATTGCTAATTATGTCGCTAAAAGTGATTAGCGACATTTTTTTGTTATTTTGCGACGTTTTTTACGTCGCTAATTTGACTTTTTCTTGTAGTGGCTTTTCAGGCAGGCAACTCTGAAGTTACCCCCCGGTATTCTAAATTTTGCATTCATTGATACCTGCAAAAAGAACCTACTGCCTATAGTAGGGCTTTGGACAGGTCCAACTCAATTTTATGACTGGACGACGTTCATCATTGAGGCCGAAGCTGCAGAAGGCAAAACAAAAATGACACACAATTTTGGGTTACAAATGACCAATGCTGAAGGAAAGCGTCATTCCAATAATGCGAATAATTGCAATAACAAAAGAAAGGAGGCCTTGGCGATAAATATGTCAAAGCAACCTAATTCTCCTCCAGTACAAAATCCTCCGGAGTCTTCCAGGCCTAAGGAAGAATATTGCTTCGACGAAAGCGATATCCCAAGCATTTTTGAATACTTGGTAAAAAGCAAAAAGTTGCAGTTGTCTGAAGTCAAGCGACCAAATGAGGCTGTTAAATCAGACGACCCGAGGTACTGCTTGTACCACCGATAAATAATTTACCCTACCAAGGCTTATTATGTCTTGAAAAGGAAGATACAATAGTTGATAGATGCTAAATCTATCACCCTTCACAATAAAGAAAAGATAGCCACTGCCAATATGATATCTCTTCAATTCGGTGACTTTCCAGCATAAGAAGTCCCGAACAACGTCGTCCTAATACCTCGAGCTATGATGGAAGTGGTAAATCTTCCGTCATATAGAAGCCAAATAGTAGAATTGGTGCCTCTTACCACACATGATGGCAAGATTATATGGATTCATCCTGATCTATTGTCAGATTGGGACCAAGGAGCAACATCTTCCAACTCAAAATCTAAGAAGGGCAAGAAGTATAAATCATGCAATATGATTTCTACAGCTCCTTATTCAAACAAAGATCAAGATCACCTTCAAGAAGATGTATCTCTCGAGATCAGATTTAAAAATCTAAACATTACCATACAAAGCTCTACTCGCAAGCTTCGCTTGATGCACCAACAATGGTCCATAATTGGCAGCGTTCCACTGTACATGGCATAAAAAATCTTTAGTTCTTATGAAGGTATTCATACAAAAATTTCTCCTCCTCCTTCTGCAACCATTAGAGCGTCAACCTCAACTTAGGTGCATGAGGAAGATTGTCCCCAATTTTATCGATACAGCTAACAATCTGTACACTTGATGCAAAATATGGATTATGATTTTCAGAAAGCTGAAGGTTTGAAATTTAGCAAGGTATGACATATTCCTCTACAACTCTGAGGACACTCCATCAAAACATGTAGTGGATTGGGCTACAACGAGACCAGCCCACAAATTTGCTCCAAGAAAGGGCATGATAAAAAGAAACTCAAGTCCTGTAACATTGTACTTCTTTCTCCAATGCCTAAAGAAAAAGCTATGACTGGTACCAGATCCGACAAATATTATCATAAGACTTATGAATTTGTCCCAAAAGATATTTCTGACACTCTTCCTACTTCATCAATTCCTATTGTTCTGGTCACAACCGAACATTGTCCTTTGAAGCCTAATACGACAAAGAAAGGAAAGTAAAAAAAGTACGCTTCGACAAATCACTGAAGAAAAATGTACCCCAAGGACTTGAAATGCCTTATAATTTTGACATATTGGCACAATTAGCCAATATCCCAGCCCGACTCTCTATATTCGAGTTACTTCGTTTATCGAAGGAGACTCGTGAAGCTTTGAGCGAAGCTTTGATACATATAGGCTAATGCTTAGCTCAACTAAAGACTCCTGATGAAGAGCCATTCATGTATCCTCAATGCCACAGTATGATCGAAAAGATTTCTAACATCACCTTCACGCAAGATGACATGCTACTCAAAGATAATCAGCATGACAGGCATCTGTACTATACCGGTTACTTCGGATATATCAAGGTGAACCGGATTCACGTCAAACCTGGTGCTTCACTCAGCATAATGCCTAAAAGTCTGCTGAGAGGATTGAAGATACCAATGCATAACCTGTCTCCTACCAGTACTACCATTCTAGGTTTTAATGCTCGAAGGAGGAAACCGCTGGAAAAGATATGCCTAAAGATTCAAATAGAAAATCTACACACTGAAGTCACATACTATGTGATTAACTCTGACGTATCCTATAATATTTTTCTAGGACTACTATGGATACATGAGCATAAAATTGTACCCTCCACCCTACATCAATGTTTTAAGTATGTGAACAGTAGAGGATAGGTCAAGACAGAGGTAGCTGACCTCAACCCTTTCAAAGGTGTCGAAGCCTATTTTATTGACTCTGTACTCTATACACCGGAGTATATGAAAGAGGAAGCTAATCAAACTAGCGATAAAGCTGAAAATACTCCAAAAAAGGAGCCATTGATAATCAGAGTCAAAGGACGTACTACTCATCCAAATCCTTCGAAACCTCTCAGTATCGACTTGCACAAGTCATCTACATTGGTCATCAACTTTTGATGCAATAAACAACCAATAATGAAGAATGAGTCACTTGTTATTGACCTTCATTGTAATAAGCAATCAACGTCAGTGAATCAACCCTTATTCATCAATCTGGCTAAACCTTCTGTCAAGGCTGAAGACTCTGGCGACTATGTGGAAGATGAGAAAATTTTATATTTCATGAATAAAGATGACTCTACTTCGTACTACATTGATGTTGAACCTTTTATTGAAAAAATTCTTAGAGGCTCTTCAACTTTACGAACCTCTATCCATACCCGTGGCATCTTTATTTCAATATAGTTTGTCATATGAACTATATGAGGAAGCATAGTTTATAGTCCCATCAAGTCAGGACAAGCAATGTCAGATAATCTTTGGCAAAGCTAAATATAAACGAGTCGCAAAGACTAATAGCTCTGATGAAGATATAAGGGAGATACAACCGTATCATTACAACCAACCAGCTAAGAACATCATACAAATGATGGTCTATGACTTAAAATCTGGCTTGGACTAAATTATGGAAAAGGCATAAGGACTCATATACATCACCTTTCTCTTAAAGGCAAGCCAAAAATATACTACTAATGGACTGGTCGTGGTTTGGGATATGTTACACCACCAACAAGTCTTGAAAGTTCAGAATCAAAAGAAGAGATATTTTCTCACTCTTCTGACTCATCATTACGGGATTCTGACGAAAGCATGGGTGACATATTCAAACATGCCTTCCCTGTAAATATGGTGTCAACTACCCCAACTGAGGAAGACGTTGAACTATCAGAACCATTCGAGAACTATCCATGGGTACAACACATGGATACTCAATGGGAACTTCAATTCAACAACCTACATAGGATAAAATAATCTAAATTAATGTGGGAGAAGAATCTTTCCAAGACCAATCTTCATTAGCAAGAGTCTTCCTGAAGAAATCAATACGCTTTACTCCAGCTAATAAAAGAGTATATCAATGTCTTTAACTGGAGTTACGAGGATATGCTTGGCCAAGATCCTCAAATACCCACACACAAGCTCAATATTCTTCTGAATGCTAAATCGGTGAAACAACAACAACGACAGTTATATCCGAATATGATAGATACAATTGAAGCAGAAGTCAATAAACTTATGGCATGTGGCTTCGTTCAAGAAGATCAACATCCTGACTGGGTAGCCAATGTCGTTCTAGTCAAAAAAAATAGAAAAGATTGGGTCTGCATAGATTATCGAGATCTGAACTCGGCCTATCCAAAAGATAAGTTTTTTCTTCCTATCATAAATGTCATGATCGATAATACTTATAGTATTGAACGTATGTCCTTCATGGATGGATTCTCAGGCTACAATCAGATCAAGATATCACCTGAGATAAAAAACATAATTCTTTTTGTACACCATTGGTAGTTTTCTATTATAGGGTCATGCCCTTCGGCTTGAAGAATGCTGGTATAACATATCAACGATCCATGAGTGTAATTTTTCAGAAACATTTACGAAAAATAGTAGAATGCTATGTGGATGATATCGTTGTCAAGAGTCGCTCTAAAGATGATCATCTTCAAGATTTGATGATTGTGTTTGAATTGGCACACCATCACCAAATGAAGATGAATCCAACTAAATCTTTTTTGGGAGTTCCAGTGGAGATGAATCCAACTAAATCCTTTCTGGGAGTTTCTAGTGGCAAATTCCTTGGATTTTTGTATAACTTTCAAAGGTATTCACATCGATCGCGATAAAATCAAAGCTATCCTCAAGATGTGGCCTCCGTATACTCTTAGAGAGCTTCGTAGTCTGCAAGGCCGTCTAGCATACATTAGGAGGTTCATCTCCAATCTCTTGGGACGATACCGACCCTTCACTCAGTTAATAAAGAAAGATGTATTCTTTGTCTGAAATAAAGTATGTCAATAAGCATTTGACGACAACAAACGATATTTAACAAATCTGCCAGTTCTGGTGTATCCGATCGTAGGGAAACCCTTTTTATTGTATGTTCGAGCAATGGATCACTCCCTAGGAGCTCTTCTTGCACAAAAGAGTGATAAAGGATATGAACAGGTGATCTATTATTTCAGTCGCATGATGGTTGGTACTGAACATCGATACAATCCAGTAAAAAAGAATGCCTCACCTTGATGTTTGCTATTCAAAAAATACGATATTACATGTCGGGTCAAACTATTTACGTCATATCCAGAGTTAATTCTCTCCGGGTATTGATAACCAAGTCGAGCACACATAGTTCTCGGTTAACTACATGGACAATGTTGTTATCGCCTTATGACATAGTATATGTCCCACAAAAAGTAATGAAGGGTCATGCACTAGCTGATTTTCTGGCAGCTCATCATGTACCAAAAACTTCCAAACTATACGATGACCTCCCAGATGAAATATTAGAGTCTAATATAGAAATTGGAGATGACACCTGGCAACTATTCTTTGATAGCGCATCAAGAATAGGACCCAAAGGAACATAGTAGCTGGAGTTGGCATAGTCCTAGTATCTCCTGACAAATGACTCATTAATCGAGCATATTCTCTCAGTGAACCATGTTCCAATAATGTGACAGAATACAATGCTCTACTCACCGGTCTCCCATTAGCTAAAGAATTGAAATAGAATATCTGAAGCCTATGGAGATTCTAAACTGTAGTAAATTAGATCAGGGGATAGTATGAGGTTCGTGTCACCCTCATATTTTTTAATTAAGGGTAGTTTGGTAATTGAGACAGATATTTTATTTTAGGAGTATTAAATTTAAATATTGTACATGTGTAATTAATTATTTATTGTATTATTTATTTATTATTAGTGTTAGATTTATTTTGGACTTATGTATTTGACCTAATTAGTTTAGTTAGATACATAAACTCAATATTTATATGTTAGTTTAGATTGAACCCAATATTTAGGCCCATTTATTAGGAGGATGAATTAATTAGTGAAGCCATTAGACTAGAACATTTTCTCCTTAATTAATTTTCTTCATGAGAGGCCTCAAGGGGAAAATTAGATATTTTATATTGCTTAAGAAAGAGGGTTAGGGTCGGTCACATTAGGAGGGAGGAGAGAGAGAGTCTCTTCTCATTTCATATTTTATGTAGATCTAGATTTTTCTCTTTTTCCCAATTTCTTCATTCCCTCACTATTCTTTCACAAATTTCTTTCCCTATTCTTAATTTGAGGCTACTAAAACAAGGATCAACAAGAAGGAAGCAAGGAGCAACAAGGAGGAGGCCAAAATTTACAAGGAAGAGCCATATTTCAATAATTGGAGATTTTTATTAGAAATCCATCTCCCAATAGGTATATTTCAGTTTTATCGCTTCTAGTAGACTGTAAATATGAGATTTAACCATAAGAAACCAACCCACATGCATAGGCTACACATAGGAATTGGTTTTAGATTCATAGGAGACCTATGGTAGAAGTTATGTGTGTTTTGGTGCCAATTTTGGAGGAATTCCGATATTGGCACATGTGGTATTTGTCATTTGGTCAAATAAATTAATATAACATATGATTGCTTATTTGTGCCTAGTGTTATGTCCACAATTGGATACATGTAGGTCGTATCTCGTCAACTGACAAAACGGGTTAATTTTGGGCATTTTTCTCTGACACGGAGACTTGTGCATATCACAACTTGATACTGACACGTAGTTGATCTAATAATTATACATATTGTGCATATTTAGTATATAGACTTGCTCGTGTCCTTCGGGATAGGTTTGGTTGTGTGGTGGAGCCGTATCGCAAGTGTATCATAGAATGAGTATGATACGGGTGCAGTGCACACCACATGTTTGGTTTGTTGTCCTCATTTTCATGTATGCTTGTGTGTGTGTGTGTATATATATATATATATATATATATATATATATATATATATATTATATGATATTGTATAGGTGTGTATACCTATAGCTATATGTGTATATATATAGTGTGTGTATAGGTGGTCTTATATGTATATGTGTTTATATATGCATATATGAGTGTATGAGAATATAGGTTGATATCTATAGGTGTTGATATATCTATATGTATATATATCTATGAGTGTTTATATATATATAAGTGTATATGTTATCTATGTATATATTTATTGAGGGTTATATCTATATGTGAATATATGTGACTGTGTATATATTATGTATGGTTGAGAGAGTGTATATATATAGATATATATATATATATAACATATATATATATACATATATAGGTGTGTGTATATATATATATATGATTGTATATATAACATATCTATATATCTATACATGTATAGGTGTGTGCATATGGATATATGTGTGTATGTATATATATATGTATGTAAGAGTGTATATATATATGCATATGTAGATTGATATATATATATATATATATATATATATATATATATATATATATATATATATATATATATATATATATATATATAAGGGGTTTGATACATATAGATAGATTGATATATATATATATATATATATACACACACACATAGAGGTATATGTATATTTATGTGTGAGTGTACTATCTATTGTATGTGTGTTTGTGTGTATGTGTGAGAGATGAGCAGTGGCACTGTGCAGTATCAGTGCAAAGGGGTAGTACAACTGGGTGTAGTAGGTTTTCAGTGTGCATTCAATAGTGTGCAAAGAGAAGTGATCCACTGAAGAACAACAGCAGTGTGCAGCCACTGCACAACAGCTGCAGGAGCCACTGCAGCAAGGCAATTGCTGCAGCATCATGTAGTAAATCAGTACACCAAATGAGGTACAGTATCACTACAAAAACCCCAGTGCAGTAGCATTAGCAGTATACCAACTGAGGAGCAGTATTATTGCAACAAAACAGGAAGGATGCAGTAGCCATTAACTGTGTAGTTCAGTATGCACAATCAACACAAGAGGTATTGCAGTGGCACAGGTTTCAGATGCACAGTGGCAGTAAGAAGTATCAGTAGCTGCAGCTCTTGAACAGCTCGTGCACACAGGGAGGATTCAGTATGCATCAATATATACCATATTGCAGTCTACACTGCAGTGCTCAACTGAAGGGGGAGCCCAGCAGCTCGTGCAGCCTTCAACATGGAGCAACTGCTCAGAGCAGCAGAGCTCATACAGCCAACCGCAGGGAGCACTGTGCAGTGACCAACTGCACAGTTCAGCATAGTTTCAATATCAAACTACTGCAGGTTCGGCAGCTTTATCACCTCGAGGATGCACAACAGCAAATTATAGTCTTCAGAGAGCATTCAGCATCAGTGCATCACCTGTTCAGCAAGTATCAGCAGGATATCAGCACTGCAGCCATCTACAGGAAGTTCAGCAGTTAGTGTAGCAATTTGAAGTTCAGTCTCGGGCACTTTCAGCAGGGAGCAATTCAATTATCAGCACAGTGAGCTGCACAGTATCAGTATCAGTTTCAGTCACCAGGTATCGAGTTGGTTTAGCATGAGTTTGGGGTAATAGTTAACTAGTTGGGTAAGTTAGATGGTTTAGTGAGCTTAGATGAGTTTGTGTATTAGTTAGTAGTTAATGTTACGGTTAGTTAGTGGTTTAGAAATAGTTAGTGGATATAGCTATTGGTAGCTAGGTAAGTATATTAGTGTATTATATATGTTAGTAGTTAATAGTTTTAATAGTTTAGTTATGATTAGGGTAGTTAGTATTTTGGGGTATTAGCTATATGTATTATATGAGGTATTAGTAAGTTAATATTATATTGTAATTAGTATCTAGGTATTATATTATATTGTAGTACTTAGTATATGTTAGCATATAGTTGATTGGGTATTAGCTACGAATGAGGATTGAATTACCTTGGGTCGATACTCAAGGTATTGGATTTAAGTATCGAGATAGGTATGAGGTAGTACGATACGCATTGGTGTAAGGCCAAGGTATCCTAATTTCTTTGTTTTGAGATAGATACTATATATATTGACTTGTATATGTACCTAAACTACTATTTTCCTATATTAAACTTGCGTATCTTAGGATACAACATTTTGTGTGGTTCTTAATATCCTAGATTAGCTAGTGTAGCTTAGTTTTATAGTGCATTTGACTTAGTATCCTAGAGATAGACTCATACACCCTAGAATTAGTCGATTTGACTTAAAAATGGCTTTATGACCTAGATGTTGACTATTTTAACTTTATTTCATTCCAACACCTTGTATTAATGCAATATTCCATATATAGGTCTGTGTGACACCAGTTGGGACATAGTTTAATATTCATCGCTTGGGACGACAGACGAGTACATTCTCTGATAGTTTCTATTGTTTGATAGTTACTATAATGCAAGAATTTAGAAATGTTTTACATGACTCTTGACACATTGGTATACGGACTAGTATATACATGGATCAGTCATGAGATATTATATATATTATTTATTGTTCCTCATGTTCTCAATGTTTAACTTAGACAATGTTTTAATATTTAATGTTTAACATAGACAATCTTTAATGTTTAATGTTCAGTGTTCAATGTTCAATATTTAATGTCAAGGTTTATTGTTTACATGGTCTTGAGTGTCTTTCATCACAATGTATCATGGTTGGATCCATTATACTAGTTAGGAGAAATAGAAAGTGTTAGCTAGATATGTGATCAAATCCTAGACAATGTTCAATGTTTAACTTAGACAATGTTTATCCAACGTTAAAGTAGACAATGTTCACCCAAGCCGATCACATATCTAACTAGTATTTCAATCACTTAGCATAGTTACAGTTTTTTACCACATTATAGTTCATTATTTCATTCTATTGTCTTGTTCTAGTTCATCGTGATCAGTGTATACCATATTATTCATTGTTTACCTGTTCTTCTACCACAGTTGATATTATTCATTATTTCTCGTATTGTATTATATTTTCTATTTCTATTTATAGTCATTATCAATTAATTGGAACAGCTATTCGGTTGTACTTTCCTCCATTCCTGACTGGAAAATATTTTTCAGATAAATGGTTAGAGAGGATGTGTCCCACTTACTACGGACCAACAGATGGAGTGTCACCTAAGGATGTAGTGCCAGTTACTGAGGCCATTTAGATTTTCATATCTTGTAGTAGTTATTTCTACTTAGACATTGGATTATATTATTTTGAGATCTTATTTGTGTTTAGTTTTGAGTTGGACCTGTAATGTATTGAGATTTGTATTTCTATTCTTTCTATTCCATATCGTGGTTACATCTTCCTTTAGTTTTACATATGATTGAGTATCAATTATTTGGAGTTAAGATAGCATGACAATATTTTATATACATTGTGTGAGCTGTTAGATAGTATAAAAGACCAAGACAGCGTTCTACCACCGATGTTGCGGAGTAGGCTGGACGTACCCACGTACTCGTGCCCCTATACCGGGTGCGGATTGTGACATATTTTTAGTGGTGGCCCATGCAGGTTAGGCTTTGCAATAGTACGATGTCGTGATAGTGTAATGACTTAGTTATACTACTGCGAGCCTGCGATAGGATAGGATACTAGGATGAAAGGGATACTCAATCATAACTAGAAAATAATTCCAACATAATTGAATCTTGTCATCATATCATTTTTCTTGAAAAAATTTGTCCTTCTTTGATGATATCGTATCTTGCTCAATATTGATTTCTTATTTCGAATCTGTCATCAGGATGCCATCGAAGACGCGTTCCCAGCGCTCAGGCGCAATGTCAGCACGATCAGTCACTTCATCACTTATGAGGGCAGCACCATCAGACGTTGTTCGAGCAGCTACGTTCCAGAGGTCGACTTTACCGATCCAGGTGGGAGTTTCTGCAGCAGCTTTCGGAGGTGCTCCACCTCCGATGCTGAGGACAACACCAACAGTTGCAGGGGATCTTCCATTCCCACCACCCATAGTCGATCAGACACAGATGTTCGCTCTTTTTTAGCAGATGATGGAGGCACAATAGCGACTGTCACACCCCAGTCCCAAAATATCGAGGGACTGGACACGTAGCAATGGCCAGCAGCACACACCGATGGTCAAACCTAATTTAATGGATCCTTCGGAGTGTACTTAAGCTGTATTATATTAGGCAGGGTTTACTATCTCATCCACAGAACAGCATGAACTAAAACAAAACAGAATTAAATGCTGAAAGTAAAGTTACAGACGAATATTCAGCAAGAAATAATACTAAGTCGGGTGGAGACAAATCCACTACCGACAAACAAGAAAATAAAGACAAGAAAGAGATAGCTAAAATATGCTAGAAAGTAACTAAGAAGCAGGGCCATCAACTGCAATCAAACTCTCGTCTGGTGCTGGTTCGTAAGCTGCGGTACTCCTCGTTTGCTAAATCTGGAGAACAAAACCATGTCCTCAGGGGACATAGTAAGATACAAAAGAATACGAGCCAAATACAATAAATGACATGAAAGATAGAGAAGAAAGTAAACACAAGCAAATAAGACACGAGAAATCACTATATTTAAGACAGTGGCATGCCAGTGATGTTATCAAACTTGACTACAAGCAATCAGGGTAACCGCATCTCAATGGGAGATCACGATCCTATAAAAAGCAGTCCAACGGGGACTCACAGTCTATAGTATAGCTCTTTCGCAGCCCAACGGGAGCTCACGAAGGAGGTAGTCAAATGAACAATTCTCTATTGCAGTACAATGGGTACTCACAATCGAGATTTGCTCAAGTGTAGTCAATGTCCAATAACAATCAACAAGGAACTAAGAATCAGTCAAGTCAACTCCAGGAATGTAAAGTACATATAAACCATCATAATATGTCTATGGAACAAGTAGTGATCCAAGAAAAGAGCAAATAATGTATATGCACGCAAACCGAGAAAATATGACTAGAGCAGCAGGAATAAATCAGAGCACATCAAGAACTATATATGACAGGAAAGTAACAACTGAAAAACATGCAAATATTGTACAAGTATCTTGCACGATAATGAATAGTATAACCAGGAGACAAGTATCAAAACTGCAAGATTTGGCAAGGTATACTTGCCTGGGTTCTGTCTCCATTTATAGCTCTGACTTCAGCGGGGATTGCAGTCAGTACTCCGGTTGCTGAAACAGACATCACCATCAGGTCCAGAAAATATCAATTAGCTAGAAACGCCTGTCCTTGAGTCCAATTTGGAGACAAGGGCAAAAACGTCAATTTTGGGTCAAGGCGGGGTCCAAATGTGGGCCGCTTTGCACCGAAAAACGTATCAGGGTCAAAGGTCTTAAAAATAGTCCAACTTAGTGTCAACAAGTCAGGAACGTTGATACGAACCCAAGAGAACTTTCAGAATTGGATTTCGATGAGCCGTTCTCAAAATCGCCCGTCGGGTGGAGCCTGTGGGGCCCACGACACACGATTTTGTCAACGTTCTCAGAATCGAACCAAACTTGGTTCACAGGACCAGTGTATTGCTACGAGTTCGATGGCGTAAGTTTCGTCTCGATCCGACGTGTGTACACTAAGTTACAGCAAAATCCAGAAAAGTCGGATACGGGGCGTTGTCCGCGGATACGCATTGATTCCGGTGTGCACGCACATCCGAATCAGCTTCTGCAAAATCCCGCACGTCCGTATCAACGACGCGCACGTATCTGTGAAGACCGCACGCGACCAAGTCGTCCCGTTTGGCGGGGCGTACTCGATACCGGGGTGAAACAGGGTCTGGTTTTTCCTGTTTTTGGATCGCGGTGTGCGATCACCACAGGACGCGATGCCCCGAGCGGTTTGTCCGGGCACCGAGAGGGTCATACAGGCTTCGCGATACAATTTACGGAATTGAATTCCGAGCTACGAGCAAAAAGTTATGAATACCTGAAGTGGTCCGAGAAACCGAGACAAAATCGTGTCCGACACGACACTGTGTCCTGTGTCAACACTATGTCCACCCTAGGTTTTAGGGTTCAGGGATTTCTGTTGTGTCCGACACGCCGAACTCGGGCGGCTAGCTGGACGAAGCTTGCTGGAAGAGGGCGACGCTGCGGTCCGATCTAGGACGGCCGGAGGCGGCGAGGTCTCGAGGGTCGGCCGGCTCGGCTGCTGCACAGCGGGAAGAACGACGGAGCCGGGTTCTGGAGGAGGCGCTGGAAGAGGGGCGTCGGGGAGAACGACGGCGAGGTCGGACGGCTGTCGACTGGGTGGCACTGGGAGCGGGGTTCAGGCCGGCGGAGGTCTGTGGAAGCTCGGGGAGGTCCTGGGCGGCCGGGCGGCGAGGTCTCGAGGGGCGACGCAGGAGGCTGAGGGCGGGTGGTGCTGGTGGAGATGGGCTCTGCGGGGACGTAGGGTGGCTGGAGAAGGAGATACTCGCCGGAGAAGAAGAGGAAGAGGGGAAAAATCTGGTGGCCGGGTGCGCTTTAAATAGGGGATTTGGGAAGTGGAACGGCCAGGAGTTGGCCGGAATAGGAAAAGAAGGCGGCCGACGTTGGGGGAAGGCGAAGATGGGGGGTCGCCGGCGGTTACACGGCGGCCGAAGGCGAAGCGGCGCCGGAGAGGAAAATTCGAGGGTTAGGGAAAGGTTTTGCGGGTTAGTGGATCCGGGTTCGGGTCAGGTTCAATTCGAATCCGACCCGACCCAGTAATAGTTGGGTTTGGTCCGGTTCAATAATGGGTTCGGTTTAATTAAAATCCGGTTTATTTGGGGTTCAATTCGGTTTATTTAAAAATAGTTTTAGGACCTTTTAAATGCTTCCGGGGTCCAATAAATTCCCGGAAAAATACCCTATGTCTGATTTTCTATTTTACACCATAAAATATTATTTTTATAATATTTTAATATTATTTATTAATATTTAAAAATCCTTTAATAATTAAAGAACCTGAATTTAATTAGAGAAAAATCTCAGAAATTTCCAGAAATTCCAGAAAAATGTAAAAATCCAAAATTTAAAATTTGCTTGAAAATTAGGGTGATTACAATCTACCCCCCTTAAGAGGATTGCGTCCTCGCAATCAAAGAATAACCGGTCAACAGAGATGACACGGTTACCAATTTTATTCGAATTACAATACAATAAAGAAAATCAAGGTTCAGGGCTTGAACACACAGGAAAAATCATTTCCCTAAGTAGAAGTTATACAATTTCCCAAATGTGGGAAATCTAGAAAATTATAGTTTTTAGAAAAACAGGTTATTCTTTTAAAGCATATTAATTAACAACAAAATTACTAGGTGATCACTAGGTTATCTGTTATTAACAAGTTAAGATTATCAGGGTAAGGCTAGGGTCACGAACCAATAGGCACGATCTAGAAACAAAAAACTACAAGAACTTACGCGCATTAGCTACTCCTTGGTTCTGTGCGTCTCTAAAGACATCGTGAGGGTTTGTCTGCATCCTCGCCGTCGATTCCTCTGTTGCTGCTGAGCCTGCTGGAAGAGCAGTGCCTGGGGTATCAAAGGTGGCCTCGACTGATACCCTCCTGGAGCTGGTGGTAGATCTTCTTGAACTTCCGTTTGTGGTGCTTCCAATGCTGGATAGATGGTCCTCGGTACTGGTAACGCTTGCTGGTTATCTTTTGGTGCTCTTTCTTGATGCTCTGGGCATTCCTTTAATAAATGCTGACTGGATCCGCAAGCTAGACATAATCTCTTTTTGCGTCTGCACTGGTCCTCAATATGGCCTCGTTTGTGACAATATGGACAGACAGGTATTGCCTGTGGAGATGCTTCTGGTGGCTGGTGAATATGAAGTCTCTTTGCATCTTCTTCCTGTGGTGCTTCGACTGTTGCTGATATGGATGACCTCTTCAGATTGGTCTCTCTCCTGATGACGCGCTCCATGCGTCGTGCTGCAGCAAGAATGTCCGGATAAGATATAGGCGCAACGGATCCAATCAGTTTCTGCAGCTCAATGTTTAGTCCGTCAAAGAACTTCTCAGCCTTTTCTTCTTCTGTCTGAATCAAAGTAGGGGCAAAACGACTCAGACGAATGAACTCCGCGTTGTACTCTTCCACTGTCAGATTGTTTTGAGTGAGGCGATTGAACTTGTCCCGAAGTTCTGATCGAGCAATGGCTGGAATGTACATTTCCAGAAAGAGTTGAGAGAACACTTCCCAAGTGACTCGGTCTGGTCCGAGCCGGGTCTCTTCAGATAGCCACCAGTGATGAGCATTGTCCGTCAACTGTATTCTGACGGCAGTCATCCAACGTTCCCTTGGAAGTTCAGCTGCTTCTAATTGATGTTGTATGTTAGTGAGCCACTCATGAACTTCTGTGAGCTCTTCTTTTTCTGAGAAGGTACGGGGCTTCAGCTGGCGAAAATCGGCGATAAAACCCGTTGTTGGCCGTCGTGCCTGCTCTAGTACGGTTACTAAGCTGCGACTCCATGCCTCTTGTTGAGCTTGCACTATTGCATAGATCATCTGAAACATCTGCTGCCCGTCCATGGCCTGCCCTGGTAGAATTATGGGCAATTGCGTCGATGGTGGAATATCATTTTGCTGGATTCTCGTGGCATGATGACTTGCTTGTTGAGCTGATCGTCCTTCATCAACTGGTGTTGCTTCATCTTCGTTGGTTACCACAACATCTAGTGGTGATATTGCAGGAGGCTCGTCGTTTGCTCGTGAATCCATAACTCTGCAACCAAAATAAACAATGAGAGGCGCTCAAGAATCAAGGCAGGATGCAATTCAAGAAATTGATTCGAATCCGATATAGATATCAAGAACGTTTCAAGCAAGTGGATGAGATCCTAAAACTTATCCTATTCTTATTGCAGGCCTGTTCGGTCCCTAAGTTGAAACCAAACAATTTAGTCGTTGACCTACATGGGCCACCACAAAAATCATGTCACGCCCCAGTCCCAAAATATCGAGGGACTGGACACGTGGCAATGGCCAGCAGCACACACCGATGGTCAAACCCAATTTAATGGATCCTTCGGAGTGTACTTAAGCTGTATTATATTAGGCAGGGTTTACTATCTCATCCACAGAACAACATGAACTAAAACAAAACAGAATTAAATGCTGAAAGTAAAGTTACAGACGAATATTCAGCAAGAAATAATACTAAGTCGGGTGGAGACAAATCCACTACCGACAAACAAGAAAATAAAGACAAGAAAGAGATAGCTAAAACATG
Organism: Iris macrosiphon; assembly: GCA_036927795.1. Lineage (NCBI taxonomy): Eukaryota > Viridiplantae > Streptophyta > Magnoliopsida > Asparagales > Iridaceae > Iris > Iris macrosiphon. Next base: position 70,870,297 of record JAYESA010000011.1, on the reverse strand, counting down.
CTAGAAAGTAACTAAGAAGCAGGGCCATCAACTGCAATCAAACTCTCATCTGGTGCTGGTTCGTAAGCTGCGGTACTCCTCGTTTGCTAAATCTGGAGAACAAAACCAAGTCCTCAGGGGACATAGCAAGATACAAAAGAATACGAGCCAAAAACAATAAATGACATGCAAGATAGAGAAGAAAGTAAACACAAGCAAATAAGACACGAGAAATCACTATATCTAAGACAGTGGCATGCCAGTGATGTTATCAAACTTGACTACAAGCAATCAGGGTAACCGCATCTCAATGGGAGATCACGATCCTATAGAAAGCAGTCCAACGGGGACTCACAGTCTATAGTATAGCTCTTTCGCAGCCCAACGGGAGCTCACGAAGGAGGTAGTCAAATGAACAATTCTCTATTGCAGTACAATGGGTACTCACAATCGAGATTTGCTCAAGTGTAGTCAATGTCCAATAACAATCAACAAGGAACTAAGAATCAGTCAAGTCAACTCCAGGAATGTAAAGTACATATAAACCATCATAATATGTCTATGGAACAAGTAGTGATCCAGGGAAAGAGCAAATAATGTATATGCACGCAAACCGAGAAAATATGACTAGAGCAGCAGGAATAAATCAGAGCACATCAAGAATTATATATGATAGGAAAGTAACAACTGAAAAACATACAAATATTGTACAAGTATCTTGCACGATAATGAATAGTATAACCAGGAGACAAGTATCAAAACTGCAAGATTTGGCAAGGTATACTTGCCTGGGTTCTGTCTCCATTTATAGCTCTGACTTCAGCGGGGATTGCAGTCAGTACTCCGGTTGCTGAAACAGACATCACCATCAGGTCCAGAAAATATCAATTAGCTAAAAACGCCTGTCCTTGAGTCCAATTTGGAGACAAGGGCAAAAACGTTAATTTCGGGTCAAGGCGGGGTCCAAATGTGGGCCGCTTTGCACCGAAAAACGCGTCAGGGTCAAAGGTCTTAAAAACAGTCCAACTTAGTGTCAACAAGTCAGGAACGTTGATACGAACCCAACGGAACTTCCAGAATTGGATTCCGATGAGCCGTTCTCAAAATCGCCCGTCGGGTGGAGCCTGTGGGGCCCACGACACACGATTTTGTCAACGTTCTCAGAATCGAACCAAACTTGGCTCACAGGACCAGTGTATTGCTACGAGTCCGATGGCGCAAGTTTCGTCTCGATCCGACGTGTGTACACTAAGTTACAGCGAAATCCAGAAAAATCGGATACGGGGCGTTGTCCGCGGATACGCATTGATTCCGGTGTGCACGCACATCCGAATCAGCTTCTTTAAAATCCCGCACGTCCGTATCAACGACGCGCACATATCTGTGAAGACCGCACGCGACCAAGTCATCCCGTTTGGCGGGGCGTACTCGATACCGGGGTGAAACAGGGTCTGGTTTTTCCTGTTTTTGGATCGCGGTGTGCGATCACCACAGGACGCGATGCCCCGAGCGGTTTGTCCGGGCACCGAGAGGGTCATACAGGCTTCGCGATACAATTTACGGAATCGAATTCCGAGCTACGAGCAAAAAGTTATGAATACCTGAAGTGGTCCGAGAAACCGAGGCAAAATCGTGTCCGACACGACACTGTCCTGTGTCAACACTGTGTCCACCCTAGGTTTTAGGGTTCAGGGATTTCTGTTGTGTCCGACACGCCGGACTCGGGCGGCTAGCTGGGCGAAGCTTGCTGGAAGAGGGCGGCGCTGCGGTCGGATCTAGGACGGCCGGAAGCGGCGAGGTCTCGAGGGTCGGCCGGCTCGGCTGCTGCACAGCGGGAAGAACGGCGGAGCCGGGTTCTGGAGGAGGCGCTAGAGGAGGGGCGTCGGGGAGAACGACGGCGAGGTCGGGCGACTGTCGACTGGGTGGCACTGGGAGCGGGGTTCAGGCCGGCGGAGGTCTGTGGAAGCTCGGGGAGGTCCTGGGCGGCCGGGCGGCGAGGTCTCGAGGGGCGACGCAGGAGGCTGAGGGCGGGTGGTGCTGGTGGAGATGGGCTCTGCGGGGACGTAGGGTGGCCGGAGAAGGAGATACTCGCCGGAGAAGAAGAGGAAGAGGGGAAAAATCCGGTGGCCGGGTGCGCTTTAAATAGGGGATTTGGGAAGTGGGACGGCCAGGAGTTGGCCAGAATAGGAAGAGAAGGCGGCCGACGTTGGGGGAAGGCGAAGATGGGGGTCGCCGGCGGTTACACGGCGGCCGAAGGCGAAGCGGCGCCGGAGAGGAAAAGTCGAGGGTCAGGGAAAGGTTTTGCGGGTTAGTGGATCCGGGTTTGGGTCGGATTCAATTCGGATCCGACCCGACCCAGTAATAGTTGGGTTTGGTCCGGTTCAATAATGGGTTCAGTTTAATTAAAACCCGATTTATTTGGGGTTCAATTCGGTTTATTTAAAAATAGTTTTTAGGACCTTTTAAATGCTTCCGGGGTCCAATAAATTCCCGGAAAAATACCCTATGTCTGGTTTTCTATTTTACACCATAAAATATTATTTTTATAATATTTTAATATTATTTATTAATATTTAAAAATCCTTTAATAATTAAAGAACCTGAATTTAATTAGAAAAAAATCTCAAAAAATTCCAGAAATTCCAGAAAAATGTAAAAATCCAAAATTTAAAATTTTCTTGAAAATCGGGGGAATTACAGCGACAATTAGAGGTCCTCTGACAGAGTGTAGAGAATGCTCACCAGATCGCGCTCGCAGTAGTTGAAAGAGCTACTACAGTCTAGCCACAGACTGTACCACTTCAGTTTATCCCTCAGTAGCCAAGGCCAGGGACTATCATTGACTTCAAGATGATAGGGCCTAAGGACTTTATGGGGACCGAGAGAATCTTGTACAGAGATGACTGGATAAAGGACATTGAGAAGGACCTGCGATTGGCCCAGATTCCTGTGAGCTTGCAGGTAAAGGCAGTAGGTAGTATGATGTTTGACATTATACTGACATGGTTCAGGACAGACCCCAGGATATCAGCGTCGGGACTTACTTGGGGAGCTTTCAATGAGCTTTTCAAAGAGAAGTTCTTCCCGGATGTGGCTCAGAGCACTTTGGAGAGTCAATTTCAGAACCTCATCCAAGGGAACTTGACGGTGGACGAGTATGCGACAGAGTATTACCGTTTGGGATAATTTATTGAGGGACAGAATCCTTGAGCCAGGGCTAAAAAGTTTATGAAGGGAGTGAACAGTGAGATTATGTCTCATACTAATAGAGACCATATCGCTACATTTGAAGAAATTCTGAGATATGCACAGTGGGCGAAGGATGATTTGGAGCTTGGATCTAAGAGGCCGAGAGACACCGGAGGAGCAAGTAGTGGTGCGGGCTTAGCGAAGCGCACCCACTTTCAACAGCCAAGAGTATATCAGCATTAGCAGTACCTTGTTCTAGATAGGGCACCAGCTCAACAGATACAACAGTTTCAGAAGCCAGTTCATCAGGCACCGTAGCAGCCTCAGAGGCGAACTTAGCAGATTTTTCCTTGTGCCTATTATGGAAGGCATGGGCATGATTGGGAGAACTGTCGAAAGAGGCTCAGTCTATGCTTGTATTGTGGTTCCCCTGACCATCAGGTGAAAGGATATTCCAGTAATCCGTATAGACCAGATCGCGGTCAGAGAGGTGGAGCTAGGCCACATGTGGCACTGCAGACTGTTCAGCACCCGCATAGAGAGCCACCCTAATAGGGCGGGGCATTTGCAATGGCAGTCGGAGAGGGGGATACTTCATATGATAAGTTAGCTTATTTTTTCCTATTATGTTCCTTTTCTTTCCATCTGTTGTTTGTGTGCTTAGTTAGTACCTTATAGACTACTTTCGTGTTATTGTATAGTTAGTATACCTTGTCGAAGACTGCAAAATGATGATGGAAAGAGACCATAGTTAGTGATTTCTTTTAAATTCTATGTTGTATGGTTTAGTTTAGATGGGTTGACCTAGAATGGGGTTACGATCATCCTTAATTTTGAGGACAAAATTTTTCTAAGGTGGGTAGGATTGTCACCCTCATATTTTTCAATTAAAGGTAGTTTGGTAATTGACATGGATATTTTATTTTAGGAGTATTATATTTAAATATTGTGCATGTGTAATTAATTATTTGTTGTATTATTTATTTATTGTTAGTGTTAGATTTATTTTGGACTTGTGTAGTGGACCTAATTAGTTTAGTTAGATGCATGAACCCAACATTTATATGTTAGTTTAGATTAAACCCAATATTTAGGCCCATTCATTAGGAGGATGAGTTAATTAGTGAAGCCATTAGACTAGAACCTTCCCTCCTTAATTAATTTTTTTCATGAGATGCCTCAAGAGGCAAATTAGACATTTTACATTACTTGAGAAAGAGAGTTAGGGCCGGCCACATTAGGAGGGAGGAGAGAGAGAGAGTCTTTTCTCATTTCATATTTCATTTAGATCTAGATTTCCCCCCTTTTTCCAATTTCTTCATTCCCTCACTATTACCTCACAAATTTTGTAAAACCCCCTAATTTTAAATATTATAATTATTTAATTTATTTATAGTATTTCTTAGTTAATTAGAAAAATAAATTTATTTGAATTAACTACCTAGGTAACTACTCATCTAGAATTTATGGAACAAAAATTATTATTTTATTTTATTTTTAGGAAGTCTTGTAGAAGGATGATAGATTATTTTTATGTACTAATATATTTTTCTAGAATTTTTATCATATATATATGTATATATAAATAAATAGTATAAATAAAAAGGAAAGAAAGAAAAAGAAAAGAAATAAATAACAAATAAAACCTAATAATAAAAACCCTAACGTAAACTAACTACCCCAGTCCGCTACCTACCCCAACCCGAGAGCCAGCGGCAGAACCCGCGCGGCCAAGTGTCGACCGCGTCCTGCTTCCCTTCTTTATATATATATATCATGAATTGAGCCATAACCCTGACCTTAATCTAATCGCCTACACTTACCTACGTCGACCCCGACTTCTGCGCAGCCACCGGAGCACCGCCGCCTGCATCCGAACACCCGCGCAAACGCCGCACAGAAACGACAGCGACAACCCCTCATTCAAGTGCAGTTTCCCGCCTCGTCGCTTGACCGATTTCCAATCCTTCTTCACCGGCATGTTTACAACCTATCCCCCTCTCAACTCTGTTAATTAGTTTCCATCGATCAATGTTTAACACTAGGTAGAAATCGAGGCCAAGTTGAAGAAAAACCATATTATTTAAACAACAGAAAACTGTTTCGACCACCTATGTTTAGAGGCTGTTATCTTCCACCTCAGACATCCGAATTTAAATCTATTTTTTGCTATGTGAAGTCTATATAAGAGAGATTATTCCCTGTTAATTAGAATATTTTATTTTGTGTTAAATGCAGAGATAAACTGGGTTGAAAATCATAAAAACTTATTTTCAAAACTTTAGAAATTTGCGGTACGGAGTGTGCTCCGCTAAACGGGACTGCCCCATCACATACCAATTACACCGAAAGTCGCAAATTAGATATTTTATATTGCTTAAGAAAGAGGGTTAGTGTCGGTCACATTAGAAGGAAGGAGAGAGAGAGTCTCTTCTTATTTCACATTTCATGTAGATCTAGATTTTGTCCCCTTTTTCCAATTTCTTTATTCCCTCACTATTCTCTCACAAATTTCTTCCCTATTCTTAATTTGAGGCTACTACGACAAGGAGCAACAAGAAGGAAGCAAGGAGCAACAAGGATGAGGCCAAGATTTACAAGGAAGAGCCATATTTTAATATTTGGGAATTTTTTATTGGAAATCCATCTCCCAATAGGTACATTTTTGTTTTTCCTCTTCTAGTAGACTTTAAATCTGAGATTTAACCATGAGAAACCAACCCACATGCATAGAATACCCATAGGAATTGGTTTTGGGTTCATAAGAGATCTATGGTAGAAGTTGTGTGTATTTTGGTGCCAATTTTGGTTGTGTGGTGGAGCCGTATCACAAGCGTATCATAGAATAAGTGTGATACGGGTGCGATGCACTCCACGTATTTGGTTTGTTGTCCTCATTTCCATGTGTGCTTATGTATATATATATATATATATATATATATATATATATATATATATATATATATATATATATATATATATATATAGGTTGATATCTATAGGTGTTGATATATCTATATGTATATATATCTATGAGTGTATATATATATATATATATATATATATATATATATATATATATATATATATATATATATAAGTGTATATGTCATCTATGTATAAATGTATTGAGGGTTATATCTATATGTGAATATATGTGACTGTGTATATATTATGTATAGTTGAGAGAATGTATATATATAGAGATTTATATATATATTGACATATATATATATTATATATATATATATATATATATATATATATATATATATATATATATATATATATATATATGATTGTATATATATGTATAGTTGTGAGTTTATACATATATATATATATACGTGTATAGGTGTGTGTATATGGGTATATGTGTGTATGTATATATGTATGTTTGTAAGAGTGTATATATATATGCATATGTAGATTGATATGTATAAGGGGTTTGATACCTATATATATATATATATATATATATATATATATATATATATATATATATATATAGAGAGAGAGAGAGAGAGAGAGAGAGAGAGGTATATGTATATTTATGTGTGTGTGTACTATGTGTGTTTGTGTGTGTGTGTGTAAGAGATGAGCAGTGGCACTGTGCAGTATCAGTGCAAGGGGGTAGAGCAACTGGATGCAGTAGGTTTTCAGTGTGCATTCAGCAGTGTGCAAAGAGCAGTGATCCACTGAAGAACAACAGTAGTGTGCAGCCACTGCACATCAGTTGTAGGAGCCACTGCAGCAAGGCAATTGCTGCATCATCATGCAGTGAATCAGTACACAAAATAAGGTGCAGTATCACTACAATAACCCCAGTATAGTAGCATTAGCAGTACACCAACTGAGAAGCAGTATTATTGCAGCAAAACAGGAAGGATGCAGTAGCCATTAACTGTGTAGTTCAGTATGCACAATCAACACAAGAGCTACTGCAGTTGCACATATTTTAGATGCACAGTGGAAGCAAGAAGTATCAGTATTTGCAGCTCTTGAACAGCTCGTACACACAGGAAGGATTCAGTATGCATCAACATATACCATATTGTAGTCTACACTATAGTGCTCAACTGAAGGGGGAGCCCAGCAGCTCGTGCAGCCTTCAGCATGGAGCAACTGCTCAGAGTAGCAAAGCTCATGCCACCAACCGCAGGGAGCACTGTATAGTGACCAACTGCACAGTTCAACATAGTTTCAACATTAAACTACTGCAGGTTCAACAACTTCATCACCTCGAGGATGCACAGCAGCACATTACAGTCTTTAGAGAGCATTCAGCATCAGTGCATCACCTGTTCAGCAAGTATCAGCAGGATATCAACACTACAGCCATTACAGGAAGTTCAGCAGTTAGTGCAGCAATTTGAAGTTCAGTCTCGAGCACTTTCAGCAGGGAGCAATTCAATTATCAACACAGTGAGCTGCACAGTATCGATATCAGTTTCAGTCACCAGGTATCGAGTTGGTTTAGCATAAGTTTTGGGTAATAGTTAACGAGTTGGGTTAACTAGATGGCTTAGTGAGCTTAGATAAGTTTGTGTATTAGTTAGTATTTAGTGTTAAGGTTAGTTAGTGGTTTGGAAATAGTTAGTGGATATAGCTATTGGTGGCTAGATATGTATATTAGTGTATTATATATGTTAGTAGTTAATAGTTTTAATAGTTTAGTTATGATTATTGTACTTAGTATTTGGGGGTATTAGCTATATGTATTATAAGGTATTGGTAAGTTAATATTATATTGTAATTAGTATCTAGGTATTGTATTATATTGCAGTACTTAGTATATGTTAGCATATAGTTGATTGGGTATTAGCTATGAATGAGGATTGAATTACCTTGGGATACCAAGGTAATATCAAGGTATTGGGTCGATACTCAAGGTATTGGGTTTGAGTATCGGGATAAGTGTGAGGTAGTGCGATACACTTTGGTGCAAGGCCAAGGTATCCTAATTTCTTTTCTTTGAGATAGATACTATATATATTAACTTGTATATATACCTAAACTACTATTTTCCTATATTAAACTTGTGTATCTTAGGATACGACATTTTGTGTGGTTCTTAATATCCTATATTAGCTAGTGTAGCTTAGTTTCATAGTGCATTGACTTAGTATACTAGAGTTAGACTCATACACCCTAGAATTAGTCGGTTTGACTTAGAAATGACTTTATGACCTAGATGTTGACTAGTTTAGCTTTATTTCATTCCAACACCTTGTATTAATATAATATTCCATATATAGGTCTGTGTGACACCAGTTGGGACACAGTTTGACATTCATTGCTTGGGACGACATGCGAGTACATTCTCTAATAGTTTTCATTATTTGATAATTACTATAATGCAAGTATTTAGAAATGTTTTACATGACTCTTGACACATTAGTTCATGTACTAGTATACACAAGGATCAATCATGGGATTATATATATTATTTATTATTTCTCGTATTCTCAATGTTTAACTTAGACAATATTTCAATGTTCAATGTTCAATGTTTAACTTAGACAATGTTCAATGTTCAATGTTTAGTATTCAATGTTCAAGGTTTATTGTTTACGTGGACTTGAGTATCTTGTATCACAATATGTCATAGTTGGATCCATTATACTAGTTGGGGGAAAAGGGAAGTGTTATCTAGATATGTGATCAAATCCTAGACAATGCTTAATGTTTAATTTAGACAATATTTATCCAACGTTAAAGTAGACAATGTTCACCCAAGCTGATCACATATCTAACTAGTATTTTAATCACTTAGCATAGTTACAGTTCTTCACCATATTCTAGTTCATTATTTTATTCTATTATCTTGTTCTAGTTTATCGTGATAAGTGTATACCATATTGTTCATTGTTTACCTGTTCTTCTACCATAGTTGATATTGTTCATTATTTTTTGTCTTGTATTATATTCTCTATTTCTGTTTATAGTCATTATCAATTAATTGGAACTGCTATTCGGTTGTACTTTGCTCCATTCCTTACTAGAAAATATTTTTCAGATGAATGGTTAGAGAGGATGTGTCCTACTTACTACGGACCAACAGATGGAGTATCACCTGAGGATATAGTGCCAATTACTGAGGCCACTTAGAATTTTATATCTTGTAGTAGTTATTTCTAGTTAGACATTGGATTATATTATTTTAATATCTTACTTGTGTTTAGTTTTGAGTTAGACCTGTGATGTATTGAGATTTGTTCTGTTCTTTCTATTCCATATCGTGCTTATATCTTCCTTTAGTTTTATATATGATTGAGTATCAATTAGAGTTGAGATGGCATGACAGTATTTTATATATATTGTGTGAGATATTAGATAGTATAGAAGACCAAGACATCATTCTACCGCCGATGCTATGGCGTAGGCTGGACGTACCCACGTACTCGTGCCCCTATACCAGGTGCGGGTCGTGACAGTTCTGAATGAAGACCTCATCCCTTATCATCAAGCGGCAATCGAACTAGCTTTTACCTTCAAAGGATTCTTTATCGAGCATGTACCTCGGTTACAGAATGTGTAAGTTGATTCTTTGGCTGGCCTAGCAGCATTATTGGTTGTTCCCCTAAAGAGATGACACTCAATTATGATAACTTGAAGATAGTTGTTCTGTACAAAGAACAACTTGCACATTGAACAAAGTTACATCATAACCCCAACTTTAATAGATAAAGATTGGAGAGACCCATTTATAGACTATTTTGCTTATGTGATTCTTCTAGAAGATTTGAAGGAAGCCACTTCTATTAAAAGATGCTCACTCCGATTCTACTATGACGTCTCATCCAAAATGTTATTTCGTCGTTCTTATAACAAATTATTGCTACGTTGTCTCTCCGACCATGAAGCAAAATAATCACTCCGTGAGGTTCATGATGGCATCTGTGGAGCACATCAGGCAGGTCATAAATTATAATATTGTCTCATGAGAATGGGTTATTATTGACCCACGTGGGTGGCAAATACCGTAGATTACGTCCGTAAATGCGGATCATATCAAATTCATGCTCATTTTATCCACCAACCAGCAGAATTTGTACACCCTACCGCTGCCTCCTGGCAGTTTGAAGCTTGGGGAATGGACATTATTGGCCTGATCAGTCCATCTTCTTCTAGAAGGCATCGGTTTATACTTGCAATAATCGATTACTTCTCCTAATGGGCAGAAGTAGTCCCACTCATCGAAGTTAAGACATTTAACATAATTAATTTTGTCAAACACTATATTATCTATCATTTTGATGTTCCCCAAAGGATAATACATGACAAAGGGTTGTAATTTGTCAGTCAAGCATTTTATCGGTTCTATGGCAAGAATCGAATCTAAAATATAGCATCTACAGCCTACAATCCTGCAGCCAACGGCTTAGCATAATCCTTCAACAAAGCAATAAACAAAGTCTTTAAAAAGTGTCTCATCCAACAAACGTGATTGGAATAAAAAACTTAGGAATATTTATGGGCTTATCATACGACAGTTCAGACTCCAACTAGTGTTATACCATTCTCTCTGGTCTATGGATGTGAATCAGTCCTTCCACTCAAAATCTAGATACCTTCTCTCAGAATAGCTATTGCTAATGAGCTAATTGTAGAGAATAATGATCAATTACATCTACAAGAATTAGAAGCATTGGATGAAAAGTGTCTGCATGGTCAACAATGCATTGAGCTATACCAAGCACACATTTCAAGAGATTTCAATTGTAAGGTCAAGAAAAGAATATTCCATGTCAGTGAATTGGTCTTTTCAGTAAGAAGACCTATGATCACAACCTGTAAAAGAAAGGGCAAATTCTATGCTAAATGGGAGGATCCTTATGTGGTGGAGACCGTATTCTCCCACGGAGCCTACAGGCTTCCTAAGCCTAATGGAGATTTGATAATGATGTCTATCAACGACAAGTTCCTCAAGAAGTATTATGTCTAAGCACGACGTATTCTTCTCCATCTCTAGCAGATTAAAATAAGATGTACATCAGATACATTTTATTTAATCCCCAATAACTCATAGCCTACACAACCTCTCGAACTATTATTACCTATATTTATTCTTGAATAAAACACGGGTAGTGGGTCCTCAAAGTTCCCCAATGGGACAATACTCAGATCCAACGGAACACTCTCATTGAGATCATCTAAATAATTTTCTCCAATAAAAATGCCCCATTCTTATAACCCAGTTGTTTTAAGGATATCATATTCCTGATCCCCAGTTAGGTTGAAAATAATCTCATACATTTATTCATCATTTAATAAATACGTTAGGATTCTGTCCGGAGTACACGCACAAACTTCTTAATGACTTTTATGCTTCTAATTCAAAATAATTTTGAATTCAACTGAATGAGTTCAAAAACTTTAAAGGGGGTCTTATAGAAGCATAAAAAGTGCGCCTAAGATAGATGACACAGTTTACTATAAAAAGATCCAACAAACAGAAGAATGGCTCACTTTCTACTTGTTCCAGAAGAAAGACGCACATTTTTCTTACTATGACGCACTTTCTATTATTTTTTTAGAGGATGGCACATTATTCAGAGGGCAAAAAGGTGGCATATTTTTTTCATGTCATGAAAGCTGGCGCATAAACAATCGTCTCTCTTTCAATCATTTAATGTAGCAGACTGACAACTGACATATGGAGAAACCGAAGAGTCAAAAGTTATTATTACAGCGGAGTGGCTGCATAAAAACCCAGGTTATCGTTTAGCAACCTAGCCGTAGTTCAGATCTTTCAAAAGTTCACCACTGAGCCATTTCCTTCAAAAGTGTGCCATAGTGCCCCTCCTTCAAAAGTACTCCGCAGTGCCACTTCTTTCAAAAGTGTACCACAGTGCTACCCCTTCAAAAGTGCGCCCTAGTTCCACTCCTTCAAAAGTGGCTGCAGTGCTACTACTTCAAAAGTGCGTCGCAGTGCCACTCCTTCAAAAGTGCACCACAATGACACTCCTTTCAAAAGTGTGCCACAGTGACACTCCTTCAAAAATTTACTGTAGTGCTACTCCTAAGAAAGTAGGCCGCAATGCCACTCAATTTAAAATATGCCAGTTTCCAGACGACTTCTAAAGTGTGCATACTATCCACCAACAGTGAGTGATTATTAGTGCATGTTATACATTTTTTACTTCTCATAAAAGGTGTACAAATAACTGTCCCCCACGACCTACGCATTCCTCGCATAGGAAGCTACGTGTGTAAATCCGCCACACAAAAATAGATATTTTGTGTGTATTATATATTTATTGTATTTATTCCTAATAATCAATTAAAAACTAATTATTTTATTAGGATACTTTATCGTAGTTTGGACATTAGTGATGTAGGACGATCCCAAAATCTATATCGCCTTTCGTAGAAAGTAGCCTGCACGGAAGACACAAATCGTAGGATCTTCGCGTGATACAAAATTCGATCATTTAACATTAGTATGACACTAGTTTAAAAAATGTAGTTTCCTGTATTTAATATTTAGATATTTTTATATATATAATTTATTTATGGTTAATTTCCAATCTAAATACCCAACCCAAAGCCATGAATTAATTTATTGGACACTAGTGGCTTAAAATAGGGTAAGTAATTATATATATATATATATATATATATATATATATATATATATATATATATATATATATATATATATATATATATATATATATATTATGTAGAATTTATTTTAGGAGGATAGAATTTGAACCTTCTTGAGATAGGGTCAACCTTTGCACCTTATCCACTTTTAGAGCCAATCCAATTCTAATATTTTTATATTTGGAAACTCTCTACTTTAAATATTACATCCATCAATTTTTGGTTGCATCCACCTATTTAAATTCATGAATTAAATCTTTGATTTATTTCCTTACAAATTAGGATCTTAATTAAATATGTAGTTTTCAAATTAGGAAAGACCCCTATGCAATATTGTTCTATATCAATTTAATTTGAAATAATTATTTTAAAATTTATTTAAAGATTTTAGAGCATCATCTCACCCTATTTTAGCCTCTTTAAATCCTATCAATAGATGAAAATACTAAATCAAATCCTAACCACCCATATTTAAACTACTTATATTTATCAACCCCCCAACACCTAAACCTAATAGCCAACCTCCCTCTCTCTCAAACCTACGACCAAGAAGCCTTCCTCCCCTCTCTTCTCTATTTTTTATCTCCTTCCTTCCCTCCATCTTTCCCCTCAAGGCCGACCACCCAAAGCCCTTGGCTGAACCCCTTAGGTCAACCAAAAATACCCTTTAAGGCCGCTGTTACTGCAGTAAATCTGGGATGTTTATAGTAGTAAAACCACTCCTAAAACTTTATACTCTTTATATATTAGAATCATTATAGAGATCCCTCAAGTTTCTTGGAGTTTGGAGTCCGTTTGGGGCTCCAAAAGGTCCGTGTCGTAAGAAGAAGCTTTGTCGTAATCACGATCTAGTGTTCGAGACGTTCCTATGGAGAGCTCCAGACCAGATTTGTTGTGCTTGCAGCTTGGCATGGAAGGCAAGTACACCTTGCTTGATTGTATTATTCAGTTTACATATGCCTAGTTTTTATTTGTTTAGTTGTGTGCACACGTCTTAGAGTAGCAGACTTACCCAGTATCTTATGAAGATTTGAGGTATCTTCTGACCTGACACATGGTATGGTGGTCCAACCCTTGTCCTTGTCTGGTTGTGGGGTTGGATTATGGTAAAGGTATGAGGTTTCTTCTAAGCTGACACTGTTTCAAATACGTTTACTGTCTGAGTGAGTGAGTGCATGGACTAGCGTGTCAACTGATCATCGGTATGAGAGTTCGAGTCTTGTGTTAGTAGTTGGTATTGGTTTAGTTTTCTAGATATTATTTGACATTATTGCATTATGTCTGTACCGCGTATACGGTTCAGATAGTTCATTAGGAAGAGAGAATTTACTAGTGAGCGTATGGGATTTCTGTTTTTTATGGTTTATATGGTGTAAATGGTGTACCCCTGAGTTCTATCGAACGCTTGGTGGGATGGCGGATTCTTCTATTTCTTCCCCCTCATGCGCCACTTGAGATGTCTCGAGTGCATTCATATAGATGGTTAGTTACCCTATTTATTGTTTACTGCTTTACTTTTATGTATGTCAATTCTTGTGTACTTGTTATGTACCTCTAAGGACCGGATATCCTTTCCAGGTATAGAAGATCATGATTATTTGCAGGACCACTGATCAGGATTGGCTACTTCTTTCTCTTTCGAGAAGGTCTTTCCTTAGAGTATCTTGATCAATAGACACTTATTTTATTGCCTTTCATATTCTAGTTTGGTAGTAGATTTGTCTCCACCCAATTATTAGTTCTTCTCGACTGTTTTCTACTTAGTAAATTGCCATATTTGGTTATATATTTCTATTTGGTTTTGTGGATGAGATTAGTATTGCCTGTGACTTGTGTAATTGTATACCACTTGTGAATTATTATTCATAAAATAGCGTACGTATATGTATGATTTCCATATATTGGAGTTTCCATATACATATGGCCGACATGCTCACATATTCCTAGTCCTACGTATTTTGGGACTGGGCGTGACAACGTGTCAAGCAGGCAGCAAGTTGTGCACCCACTCATGCAGAATAGGGGATGTTAATCTACCAAAAGTGTGTGCACAATGGTAAAACAGTATTAATTGTGCAAAGTGCGTGCATATTCTCATAACCGCTTCTAAGCTCTATAAATACAGTTTCTTTGCAACCTATACATGGATCCACATACTGAGAGACATACACAAACATACCTACATACAGAGAGAGATACCTACACTTATACAGAGAGGAGCACACACAAATATTGAAAGAAATGAGCTAGAATTCTTAAGTCCTTAAAATTCAAGAGCAGAGCGAGAGAAATATAAGCTTTTACGTGCCTCTTTGCCAAAGCTTTCCTATTGTTCAACTCTCCTTATTTTTTACAGCAATCTTTAAGACTTTGAAATTCAAGAGCAGAGCAAGAGATATAGAAGCTTTTACGTGCCTCTGTGCCAAAGTTCCTATTATTCAACTCTCCAAGTTGTTCGCAGTATTCCTTTCAGTTCTTCATATCGTGTGCAGTCCTTTGTCAACGTGTGCATTTTTTCATTGTCGAGTGGTCTAAGGAGTAAAGTGATCGTCAGCAGATCAGATCTCTCTAGCTATACTTTTTTAGAATCAAAGAATCAATTGTACTTATATCCCTATTTAGGATCTTTATTTGTACTTTTATTTCTTTAATTTTAAACAGTTTATAAACACAAAATTTTTCTTGTTTAAACTTTTAAAACCAAACAACATCATCAATCCTTTATCCTCTATCCGAAATGAGCACAACAACTATGAAAAGATACGGAAGGTGCTTAGGGGACTTCCTAAGAACTGGAACCCAAAAACAACTAGGATCATTGAAGGAAACTACCTTACTACAATGATGCTGAAAACACTCATGGGGAAGCTGATGACATATGAGCTGGACCTCAACGACCTCGAAGAAGATTCAACTCCCAAATAGAAGGCCATCGTATCAAGGTGCATTATAAAAGATCCTCTAACGATGCCTCTGAAGATAAAGGAACCGACGATGATTCAGACAATGAGGATCTGGCCTAAATTTCTAGGAGCTTTATCAAACAATTCTTAAAGTTTATGAAATCAAACCGAAAGAAGAAAGATCTTGAAGAAGAACCAATTTGCTACAAATACAAAAGGCCAGGCCACATGATGAAAGATTGTTCAAAACAAAAAGGAAGAGTCGATATGAACGATCAAACAAAAAAGAATATTCGTCTCAAAAATATGCAAATACAAGCATCTTGTGCAAAAGTAAAGCTAGCGATTCAGAAAAAGAAAGCTCTCGACATGCTACAAATGTATGCTTAACGACATTATCAAACAAGGTACATGATAATCCTTTATTTGAAGAGTTTTTTTATGATGAATTATATGATGCTTTCAATGATTTATTTGAAGATCCCAAGAAGCTTATGAATAAGTATACGCAAGCTAGAAAAGATAATTAATCTTATCAGCTTAAGATTAAAAGGCTTACTTGTTTAATAAATGAAGCTAGAGACAATTCCTCTCCTGACGATTCCATTGAAATCTCCAAACTTAAGCTTAGCTTACAAGAAGCACTTGACTACTTTGATAAACTTAAAGAGGACTTAGAATAAGAGACGAAGAAGTCTTCTATTGCTTCAGTTAGAATTAATACTTTTACTGCTAAATATGATGATTTATATGACACCTCTAAAAAGTTAGAGATTAGATTGGGAAAGTAGGTCGTACAACCTACTACTCAGTCTAACACGAGACACGTGGCTAAATAAAAGAGCACTTATAATAAGGCACCAACAAGCAAACCAAATGCTTCATACTATCATGCATGTAGAATACAACTTACATCACATAATCATGTATTTTATTATAAGTATCCAAGGATAACACAACACACCACTTCACATACTCATACTTCTACACCCAAAATAAATGACTTTGTTACATGTCATTATTGTGGTTTTAAATGACATATTTCATATCAGTACAAGGCTAAAATATTGGTTGATATGAATATGTATAAGTGGGTTCCCAAAGCTAACAAATATGGATCCAAATCTTGGATAGCAAACACTATGCCTAATGATGTAGGTAGAACTATTTGTGTTAGAATTTAGCACCAAGGAGAATGTTGGTGATTACAAAGCTACAAAGGTCATCTTCCAAGAAATTGTACCAACATAAATATGGCTAGTTGAGCCACTTTGGTAACATGCTAAACATTTCTTCCTAAATGGCTAAAATCGTAGAATCTAGCATGTTTCTAAATCAATATTTTGTTACTATCTCTTATTTGATATCTTTAGTTATTATTTATTCAAATCAATGTGAGATATGATACTAGCATGCTTAGTTAATTATCTTGTAACTACCTCTATCCAGCATGACTAGTTGTTTAGCTAAAATATTAGTTGTCACTATGGAGTTATTTACTTTCTATTAGTATGACACAATTGTCTATGCATGCTTTATAATTTTTAGTAAGCTTTATTTGTCAAGAATTAGGATTATGGATTTTAATGTTGTATGATGTTATAATTAGCATATATACTTGTTAAATTTAAGTTCTTTAAAGTTAAGATTACTTTTGGTTATAAGACAAAAGGGCCTTTCTGTCAAAAGGCGTAAAAAGCCTAAGCAATACGGTACTTATGTATCTTCGGACCACCGCTAGATGGGATTCGACCCCTACAACTAACCCAAAATGATCAATACTTCATTGAATAATAATTTATTAAGGTCTATTTGCAATTTTTTCCAGAATACAACAGTGAATCTTAGTCCTACGTTTGACTTAAAGCTGACAACTCTTAGTATAAACTGTGACACTATGACATTTAGTAAAGCACTACTAGTCACTTTGTTTATTCTTAATTGTTTTAGAACTATGTCACTTAGTTTAAATTTGAGTTCAGACTTTGGCTAGTTGAATGATATGCATATTCTCTTTTCACTACATAATTTTTGTATTATTTAAAATCCTTCCATGTATACCTCATAACTTTTAAGATTTATATAACTTATATCTTTGTTAGAATATTTGAGAATTCTCTTTTGCATATTAATAAATTGTTGCCCAACGTTCTTATGCTTTTTATAAATATGTAGGCATCTAGTTAAATCCATTTCTATGATCTGTGTGTTATTATTATACATATGGTGATATTTTAGCTATGCATTAATGTTCGATCAATCGCTATAGTATTTCAGTATTGTCGAGATATGTATTAATGTTATAATAATTGCATCTGTATGTTGCTTTGTTTGTCTAACATGTATGTACATAAAGCAAATAAGCAAGATCAGCATGGACATATGCTATGACGAAATAATGATGAGCCAAAAATGGTATTTTACCAGAAGTTTTCTCTGAACGCCTACGACTTAACCGGAGCCTCACACCCGGGGGTTCCGCTGCCATCAAGGAAAAAACATTTTCGAGTCAGCAGATGTTTCAGAAGAATGGCGTCATCGGTGCTCTTGGTTTCTATCTATGTAAACTTATATTTTATTTGAGTTTAGGACTTATGTACATCGAGTCGCACTAGCAAATAGAAAGTAACTCAGTCCACTCAAATAAATTATCGAACCTATCCACCAAACCAGTCCAAATTCAAATCCAAACCTTACTAGAATAGGCAATCAAACTCTGGCCAAATTCATGCCAAACTCGACCTGAACTTGGTCACCTATATAGTATAAAATCAACCCAGTTATTACACCCCTGATTTTTTGGCCCAATGTTCCAAATTTTGAATTAAATCCAATCTGAACTCTGGCCAAATTCGATTTGCTAATACCCTATAAATAGCATTGGATTTTCACATTCCTACTCACTCAACTATTATCATTCTTTCTATCATATAGTGAGTAAACTCTCGGAGCCTAAACTTTTCTATCTCCAAGATCAACTCCCAACCTTCTAGTTCCAAGTGCGATCTCGGTTAGAAGTCTGTCAGAGTTGTAATAGCTTGGTTCGTCAAACCCCTCTTATGTTTGAAGTCTGTGTCTCTTTGTATCAAACGCACATGTGTGAAATTACGAGCCTTCCTATCAAAACTTGTGGTTTTAAAGAAGTGGCAAGCCTTCGGATCAAAGCTTATGATTCACTATTGGTGATTATAGTGCATACAACTCCGAGCAAGAGTTCTCGGGACTGGACTATTCCTCTCAGAAGAAAACTAGTATATCGCAGTATTTTTGTTTGTTCTCTCTTACTCTTATTGCTTTATATTACTGTCTTGCATATACACTGTTAGTTGTTAGTTGCCTTCACTCTGCTTAATTTTAGTTGGGTAGATTAATCTGCTGTACTCTATTCACCCCCCTCTAAAGTTGCCTTATAGTCCTACATTCAGAACGTCATCTTCTGCTCTATAAATAGGAGCTGAATCCCATCAGAACTCCTTAACTTATTTTTTCTATGCTGTGAGACTAAGCATGGCTGTCTTTTGGTGCAAGTCAAAAGGACAACCATAGCGGCAATACACGGTTGCTTCAGTTAGCTTCCAAGAGGTTATAAGAGGAGACACTTCCCGATGATGAGTGATATTCTAGTTTGGAGATCATTTTTTTTGACTTCTCTCCTTCCCTCTCTTCTACTGATTCTATGTATACTAGAAATAGTAGAAAAAGTATAGGAATTTTATGATCACAGACACGATGCACATGTATATTTCCCTCTTTCAGAGCGGAATCCATCTCCTGGAATACTTTCCTCTTTCATAGTAAAATAGCCGTCAACCTCTCTTTTCAAAGTATTGAAGGATTGGGGGAGTTGGCATACATTTCCTCTTGTAGAGTGAAAAGACTTATCATGCACATATTTCAGTCTTTTTCGCTAAAAAATATAGTTTATGCGCATATTGCAACTTCTTCACTAGAACTAAAAAATTTATCATGCTCAAATAACGTGCTTTTCTGTGCAGAGAGCATATTATCCTACTTCTTTTCTGATGGAGCATAGAAGAATATCATAAATCTCGTCATTCAGAGAAAATACCAACTTTATGCAGCAGCTCGTCAAGAACTGATCTAAGAGACGAGATTGATCTCAACGAGAATATTTCGTAAGATCTGAGGATTACTCTGCTAGAGAATTTTAAGGACCTATTATCTATAATGTATCCAAGTCTATTGAATACAGATGATAGTTTTAGGCGACAAAGAGTTTTACTGACTCTTTTAGGGATTATCTTTGAAAGTAAAATTTGCTAACCCACTGTGAGAGGGGAAATTTTAAGGTGGACCCATTATCCATAATGTAACCGAGACTCTTGAATATAGATAATGGGTTTTACAATATGTATTGAGGAGTGAATGTACCACTATATATCTATATTACTGGGGATAGAATAAAATAAATATAAATACTGTGTATTTATAAATGACCTGTTAGGGATGTAAAGTAAAAGCATGGCTCAAACATAGTACTTTTTGAGGAATTTACCGTTGATTGGCATCATTAGCAAATCTTCATTAGGCTTTGTAAGCCGATATGCGCCGTTGGAATACACTATTTCCACAACGAAGGGGCCTTCCAATCTGGCTTAGAATTTTCCTTTGCTTTTGTGCATCATGACCATTGGCCTTCTCACAGTCAGGACAAGATCGTCGACTTGGAATATCCTTTCTTTGACTTTCTGTTAAAAACTCTGGAGATACGTGCTTAATATAGGTCAATATGTTGTTGTGCTTGCAGGTGCTTCTCGTCCAATGCTTCTAAACCTTGAAGTCGAAGATGATCATTATTTTGATGGTTAGATCATTAGTAAGAGCTATCCTAAGGGAAGGGATCTAGATCTCGAGGGAAACAACAACTTCATATCGCTAGACTAGAGTATATGGCGTATTGCTAGTAGGGGTCCGTATCGTCGTTCGATAGGCCCATAAGCATTCTCCAAGCTTGCCCATAAGCATTCTCCAAGCTTATCATTCCAATCACACTTGTTGGATGAAACAAACTTCTTGAGGAGCTTGATTATAGTTTTGTTGAAGGCTTTTGCTAAGTCGTTGGCTATATGTCATGACCCACACCTGCTTTTCGGATACGAGTACTTGGCCAAGCCCAGCCTACGCCGCAGCATCGGTGGTAGTACGCTGTCTATGATAACAATGGTCCATCAATCCAAATAGATAATACTTAATAACAAATTCAAATCTATTGCTCATTCACAATATTTATATTGTTTTGCAAGATTCTCAATTTATAATTAAATCATAACTTGGGAACAAACCCGCTAAACATCAAATCCAAAGAAGTTATTAAACTATCTAAATTCTAATATTGGCCTCCACAAGTATCTCGATCTCCAACCAAATCCAATGAGCAAGATAGCTAGTCACCTAAAAATGTTTATCCAGTCAGGATGGAACGAGTAAAACTCAATAGCAGTTTCAGTTAATTGACAAGTACTATGAACAGTAAATAGTTATGAAATACTTGATGAGCATATAATAATGGAATAGGATATATCATTGAGGAACAGTTAAATAAATAAATAATAAAAGACAAGAAAGAAGAACAGAGAAGCATGTAAAGACAAACAGATATGTGAACTAGGAAACCTGTCATGCAAGTGTTCAATCAGCAAGTATAGATTAATCCAGAATGACTGCATCTAACTAGTATTTTGAAATATCAAGTTGGCATGTGATGAGAACATAAAATATCATATTTTTATTCCTTAATGTATACTCCTTTATGCTCATTTAATGTCTAAAGATACTCATTATTTTTATATTTTGATCTAGGATACAATTGGAGTCACTAAAAGCAAAATGGAGCTAATTATCAATTCTGGACAGTTCTGACACCTTGTAGAAAAATGGTCATAACTTGCTCATTCGAAGTCCAATTGAGCTGATCCAAATTGATTCGGAAAGCTAAGTGATAGAGGCACAATTTTGCTATTTTGATTTTCCCGAGATTCTGGCTACATCATAGACCAAATCACGCTTGAAGTTGAGACAACTATGCTGTACACAAAAAGTGGAGTTGATATAACCATTTCCCAACTTATTCAAAGATTTTATTTTATTGTTGGGTTGTTGTAACTCTTAGAGGATTTTTGGGAAGATATTGTGATCTTCAAACACTTATTTAGAGTGTATAAAAGGGGTAGAGATCAAGAGGAAAAAGAAAAACAACACACAACTCTTCTTCCTCTTCTCCAATATTCTTTTGAAGTTTTCTTCAACATGCGGAGCTAAAAGTCTTGTTGGTCGAAGGAAACGGAAGCCTCAGAATGAATAAAAACTTGTGAGATCTAATTTGTGTTTATATTTTTGATTTGTGCTTTGAGTATCGAATATTTTTTTATGCATATTTTTATGATTATCTTGTTTAATGACTAGGATGCATACTAGTTCATTATTCCTGAAAATCTAATGCTAAATTAGATATCGAATCCGTAATTGTTCGATCCCTCTAATTTGTGAAGCAACCAAGATTTAATGAACTGCTTTGTTTTATTAGATCTTAGGAGGAAAACTTTTGACAAAATTAAATGCAACCGCTTGTGCTTGTGTTGTTTTGCTTCATCGATCTCATCGAGTTTAATACGCTACTAGATTAAACCTTTAGCGCTTGTCTGGGGTTGTTTAGTAGTTAAGGTTAATTAGATCGCTTGTTTTTAATTAATTGTGGCTGAAGGAGATAGGAAAATAATTCCAACGATGAATATTCAAAGTATGAATTAATATATACTTGCATCGATGATCAGTTTTAAGATTCCAATGGTGGATGTTGACTGAGACCAACATTTATTTCTTTGATTGTTTTAATACTTTAATTGTTTTTTAGCTCTTCTTAATTTTCTTTTGATAAAAACTCTCCCCCAATCTTATTTTACATAGCATAAAGATCAAACTAATTACTCTTCGTGGGAACGATCCTTACTCTCACTACTACATATTATTTCAAGAGTAAAGGTTCTATTTTTGGGTGCCTACGACAGCACGCCAAATTTTGGCGCCGTTGCCGGGGAGTAATTTTAGTTAATTTTTGTGCTTTTTGTGATCTTTATTTCGTTCTTCTGATCAAATAATTTTTTGCCTATTAGCAAAAAAAAAAATCGGTAACAGAAAATGGCGGCCAATTCTCAAATATTTGGCACTTGGCTAGATCTTCCATCTGGGCATGCTGATGAGGTAAATGTTTCTTCCTTAGAACAACAAATTTCTTGTTTAACTTCTCTTGTTCGTCAGATGGTTGTAGGTAACATGAAAATAACAAAGGCTTGTAGGATTTGTCTAGTATCAGGGCATCCAACCGATATGTGTCCAACTCTCCAAGAGGAGTCCAATGAACTAGTGAATACGGAATGTGGTTTTTCTGGACTACCAGAAATGAAGTATGATTCCTATTCAGACACGTACAACATAGGATGGAGAGATTATTCCAATCTCACCTATGGGAGTCCAGAATTAAATCAACCAGCAACTCAAAATTGCCCAAGTTACCAGCAATACAAGCAGCAATACCTACAACCAAGCCAAACTTCTAATTATGGTATGTCTTTAGAAGATATTGTTAAGTCTATTGCCATTAATAATTTACAATTTCAACAGGAGACAAGGGCTAGTATCGAAAGTTTGAACAATCAAATGAGTCAAATGACAACTGTAATTAATAAGCTAGAGGCACAAAGCTTAGAGAACTTACCATCTGAAACGATAGTAAATCCAAAAGAAACTGTAAGTTTAATCATTTTGAGAAGTTGTAAAAAAGTTAAAATTCCAGAAAAAGAAGCATGTGCATCATCAAAAGAAGAAGAAGAGAAAAATATCGTTGCAGACACGAACATTCCTAACGACGATGTAGTACCTAATGGAAAAGAAGTTTTTAAACTTGATGGAAAAGATGGAGTAAAAGTTGCCATCAGTGAGAATTTTGAGAAAGAATATGAGTTAACTTTGAGTATTCACTTACATAAAACTGTTGCAGTGTTGAACGATCTTCCAAAAAGACAACAGTCAGGTAACATTCCATATATTTTGTTACCAATTAATGACAAAAGACCTTTACCTTCTGTTTTGCAGGTATGCATTCTAGACTTGAAACTCCTGCCTAGTTATATCAAGTGTGCATAGAGTCGAGCCAACGACAATATTAAACAAAGGCGCTGCTTGGGAGGCAACCTAAGAGAAGTTTATTTTTATTCTCGTATTTTATTTTTTGTTATTTTGTCTTTTCTTTGCATTTAATCATACATTGGGTACAATGTCTATTTTAAGTGTGGGGGAAAGATTTAAATTTTTTTTTAAGCAGTTTGAGTTTGTGTTTTTCTTAAAATAAAAATAAAAATAAATAAATAATAATAATAATTGAGATTTTTTTTAAATAAAAGGATTTTGTTTTTGTGGTTTTTAATAATTTTTGGTTGTGTATGTCATGAGTAAGATTAAACTAAATTTAAATAATTCATAACATGATTGAATAAATAATTTTTTTTTTCAACTTAGAATTAATTAGTCTAGTTATTTTTTATTGAAAATGGTAGTATCTAAATTGGTAGACAAAAGCCAGTGAGGATTTGAGCCTTTAGACTGACACATCAGTCTCATTATTCTTTCATGAGAGATATTCTTCCACTGATTTGTTTCTCTAGAACTTGCTTTGATTCTCTTCGAGGTCACATTGACACATGCATGCATGAACATGATTAAGGCCATCTTTGCTATACGTTACATAAGCCAAATAGCCCACCTTGTAATTAATTTTCTTTTTTGTTGAACCACTTTGAGCTTTATTGCCTTTTTCTTGGTATACCCACATTACAAGCTTTCAACCAATAATATTTATACCTTTACCCAAGTCGCAAAGCTAGTGGAGCATTGTTGATCATTATGATATGTATGGGTGTACGAAAAAATAATTATGGGGGTATCTAAATTTATGGTTTGGTTATAACCAACAAAATGGAATATATTTTTATCCTCAAATTTCCTAAGTTCCATTATTGTTAAAAAAAAAAAAAAGTAAAAAAAAAAAAAAAAAAAAAAGAAAAGAAAAGAAATGGAGTGATTGATTTTGCATTGTTTAAATGCTTTAAAAGCCAAATTGAAGACGCTGCAAAATGAAGTGATTGATTTTACATGTTTTATATTGAGATTGAGTTGATTCATTTTTGCTCCACTAGTTTTGATGACTTTTGAGCTACATTCCTAAATATATCCCACCTTAATCCTAAGCCATGTTACAACCCATGAAAAGTCCTTATGATTTATGTTATGCATGTGATCCCAGTGGTGGAGAATGAGAAAATATACAAGCTTATGGTAGAGCATTTCTTTTGGAATGAATTCGAGAGAAATATATACCTTCAAACACATGAGAGTTTAGTGTTTTTTCCCGTGAGGGTCTACCTATTTAGTTTACTCCATTTTTCAAGTAAAAATACCTACTAAGTAATTAGAAGTTGTTTAAGAATATATGTTCATGATATGTTATGAGTTTTGAAGAACTTGATTATTATTTATTTATGACATTGCAACTATGATTTCTTTTTGGAAAAATAAATTAGAGTTTTGCCCGAGGACGAGCAAAGGTTAAGTGTGGGGGTATTTGATGAGAACATAAAATATCATATTTTTATTCCTTAATGTATACTCCTTTATGCTCATTTAATATCTAAAGATACTCATTATTTTTATATTTTGATCTAGGATACAATTGGAGTCACTAAAAGCAAAATGGAGCTAATTATCAATTCTGGACAGTTCTGACACCTTGTAGAAAAATGGTCATAACTTGCTCATCCGAAGTCCAATTGAGCTGATCCAAATTGATTCGGAAAGCTAAGTGATAGAGGCACAATTTTTCTGTTTTGATTTTCCCGAGATTCTGGCTACATCATGGACCAAATCACGCTTGAAGTTGAGACAACTATGCTGTGCACAAAAAGTGGAGTTGATATAACCATTTCCCAACTTATTCAAAGATTTTATTTTATTGTTGGGTTGTTGTAACTCTTAGAGGATTTTTGGGAAGATATTGTGATCTTCAAACACTTATTTAGAGTGTATAAAAGGGGTAGAGATCAAGAGAAAAAAGAAAAACAACACACAACTCTTCTTCCTCTTCTCCAATATTCTTTTGAAGTTTTCTTCAACATGCGGAGCTAAAAGTCTTGTTGGTCGAAGGAAACGGAAGCCTCAGAATGAATAAAAACTTGTGAGATCTAATTTTTGTTTATATTTTTGATTTGTGCTTTGAGTATCGAATGTTTTCTTATGGATATTTTTATGATTATCTTGTTTAATGACTAGGATGCATACTAGTTCATTATTCCTGAAAATCTAATGCTAAATTAGATATCGAATCCGTAATTGTTCGATCCCTCTAATTTGTGAAGCAACCAAGATTTAATGAACTGCTTTGTTTTATTAGATCTTAGGAGAAAAACTTTTGACAAAATTAAATGCAACCGCTTGTGCTTGTGTTGTTTTGCTTCATCGATCTCATCGAGTTTAATACGCTACTAGATTAAACCTTTAGCGCTTGTCTGGGGTTGTTTAGTAGTTAAAGTTAATTAGATCGCTTATTTTTAATTAATTGTGGCTGAAGGAGATAGGAAAATAATTCCAACGATGAATATTCAAAGTATGAATTAATATATACTTGCATCGATGATCAGTTTTAAGATTCCAATGGTGGATGTTGACTGAGACCAACATTTATTTTTTTGATTGTTTTAATACTTTAATTGTTTTTTAGCTCTTCTTAATTTTCTTTTGATAAAAACTCTCCCCCAATCTTATTTTACATAGCATAAAGATCAAACTAATTACTCTTCGTGGGAACGATCCTTACTCTCACTACTACATATTATTTCAAGAGTAAAGGTTTTATTTTTGGGTGCCTACGACAGCACGCCAGCATGTGAATGGCTAGGGGGTAATATCCGACAAACCATACATGTCGTGTGTGGCTACTATTATTTCAAAAAGACCATGGGATGCTAAGAGAATGTTTACACGTCTCCTAGGTATTTCCCCGCCCGACTAGTACTCACGGATCAAAGTCCAGACATGAATAATCTCAATAGTCCAGAAGATGTCAACAGGCCAAAAAATATATTAGACCAGTAATTCATTAGTCCAGTAATTCATTAGTCCAGAAAAAAGTCAATAGGCCTAAAAATATGTATCTCACGAAAATAAATTCATACAATACCAATCCGTGTATCCATCGTGTCAGGAATATGGTAAAACAGTACTATAAACATGCATCATGGAAAATATCAAATAATAGAAACTATCAAAGAATGTACTCACTTGTGGTCCTTAGATGGTACGAGTCGAAATCCAAGTCCAAGTACAAATAGCCTATGTATTACAAATTTACCAAGTCAAAAGATATTTTAATTTAATTTATTTAATTATGGAATAATTACTCTAAAATCCTATTTTAATCTTATTATTCTGATTTTTAGGCTAATTATTAAATATTGTCCAAAGAAACTGAATTTTATCAACTCGAGACTTATGGCACACAAATTGAGGCAATCTGTTGACCAAAAAGTCAACCAATACAAACTCAACTTTTATGCATGATTTTCTGTAGATTTCAGCGTCACAAATATTGTGCAACGGTAGTTAATTGTTAACCTAGAAGTTCTATAGAATTAACAATATCAAAATATTTTGTATTAAATCCAGGTAAAAATATATGTTAATTATCTCGATATTAACTTTTTGAAACTTTAAACGGTTAGTGATTCTGATTCCTGGTTCTCCCAAAATTGCGAAAATACTAAGATGCATCTATTTTCGAACATATTATGCTCTACGAATTTTCCAAAATTTAATATTCATAATTTCCTAAAAAATTTATATATTCAAAAAACTAACCTCAATGCGGTTCTAATGCTAGAAATTAGGCCACATTTGGAGTCCGGAGCTATGAGTAATGGCCTCTGGAAGATGAAGGAAACCCTAGATGATAATTCCCCAAAATCGGCTAAAAGAAAATCCTAGAAATTATAAACTAAATACTATATATAGAGAGAAGAGAGAAGCCGCGGCTCGGAGTGAGCTACGTGGCAGCAATCCACGCACTCCCGCTCATATCGAACAGCCATGGTTCAACCCGGCTTGGCTCTGCTGAGTCCGAGTCGGACTAAGACGCGGCTCGGCTCACGGTCGGCTCGGCTCGGCTGCACCCGCACCCACGCCTAAGGTCGCTGACACGCGGCCCCCACCCAGTTTGCTGCGGGAGGCTGACAGGTGGTCCCCTGTTGGGTGACTGGTCAGAATAATTACTTTTATGGGTTTTGTTTTTAGAAAAATAGTTTTTAATTCAGTTTTTCATAATTAACACAAAATAAATGCTATAATTAATCAAAAAAATTCCAAAAAATTCTAGAAAATATATTTCATTATTTAGAACTTAAAAAAAAGTTTGAAATATTTTTAATTATATTTGACCCTAAAATAAATTCTTGAAAGTCCTAAAAAATTAGGGTTACTTGTTTTTAATTAACTAAAAATTGTGAAAAAAATCCCAATAGTCCCAAATTAACCTAATAACAATATTTAAGCAATAATTTTAGGATACGGAGGTTACAAGTCTACCCACCATAAAAATTGTGTCCTCAAAAATTAAAATCCTCAAAAAAAAATTTGACTATCAAAATTTAAATTCAACAAACCATATAATCATGAAGTAAATTCATATTATAATTTCACAAATTTTTTTCAAAATTCTAAAAATATCATATTCCTGAAAATCTTCAAATTTAAAATAAAATTTCATTCTTATAACAATCTCCTCCAAAATTTTAAGTTAATAACTAAATACTCAAAAAATTTAATATTCAATCCTCTAATTTAAATCCAATCAATGCATATTTATAAATTTTAAAATCTTATCCCAAAAATTTGAATTCAAACACTAATCCATTAATGATCTTACTCCTCGATTCTTTTTCCACATCATACTCAAACAATATAACACTTACGAAATTTTTAAATGCAACATTCAAAATATAAATTTTAAATTTATATCTTGTAGCCAAATAAATATAATGATTATCTTCTTAAAATTTTTAAGGTTTAATGACAAATCCAATCATATCACAATCTTCATAAAAATTTGTGATTTAATAAAATTGCCAATGTTGCCCTATTAAATTCTCAACTCTTTATTTAAATTAATGTTTATCCTCGAAATTTAAAATCCTTAATATTTTTTTTCTGCCACCATCAAAATTTAAGCAATATAATCATGAAGTCAAACCACTACTATAATCAAGAAATCAAACCACTATTGTTATTTAACAAAGTCCTTAAAAATTAACTTCATTTTCACAATTAAAAAATTTTAAAGTAAATATTTCAAATTTGAATTGATCTTCAAAATTTAAAATCCAATAGCATATTTCTCTTAAATCAGATTCACAAGTCATAACTCTTAAATACAATCTAACATTATTTTTTGAAAATTTAAATCTCATTTATAAATGTCTTCAAAATTTTAATAATTAAATCCTTCAAATTTAATCTTATATCCAAACCTAAAAATTAAATCCAATCTTGAAGTTTAAAAAGACAAAAAATTAATTTAATTCCATCCTTAAAATTTGGAATATCATATTGTAGTCATTTCTCATAATAATTTGATTCGTCCCCAAAGCCATAATTTGTTTTGTCCTCACTACTATTAGGATTACTTGCACTATTACTTCCAAATAATTTTCTATCCATATTAGCTAATATACCTATCTAATATTATCACACAAGGTACTTACTATTACTAGCACATTACTCAACTAACTCTTGATATAGAAACACTAGCACTCTTTATATAGTAACACTAGCTTCCTCACTACACAACATATGCCCTTAATATTCTAGGACACTAGCTTCATCATTAGATCACCTCATCACACTCACTAGAACTCATGATCACTTGCACTTTCTATAATACACATATTTTACTTTACTCTAAAAGGCAGGCATATGATTTCATATCTCGATTGATGTATACGTATTTTTCTTTAAACCTTTTACAGACTGATATACTAATCAGTGATATACTATATATTTTCCATGACCAATCTTGATATTTCTTAACCCATCACACACCATTAGAATTTCTAATACTCAGGCTTCCACTTTCATGAACTTTCGCACTGATACTCATCACCCATTGTGTATCCTGCACACAATTTCTAGACACTTCTTTCACCTATTGCTCCAAACACATCACTGGCCTCAATATCAGGTGATATACCTATCACTAGTTATATACTGGTACACTCCTATATACTCATATCAAGGCTCTACTTCTATGCTAAAGAATGATGGAACAAATCCTACAGTAACAGGAGTGGATAAGTATTGAGATGATACTTTAAGAACCAATTTAAGATACAACCTGATAATCATACACGTCTGTCCAAAATCATGATAATTAGAATCCTCGTCACGCCAGTAAGCATAGCTGCGATAAAGGATAGGTTCCATAACTAAGGTATGCAACTCTAAAATCATGTCATCTAGAACCCTCACCACGCCAACCGGTATGGCTGTGAGAAATTCTTAATTTCATAACTAAGATATGTACATCCGAAGTCAGGTTTCTACGTTTCTGCCATGATAGCTAATATGGCTACGATAAACTCTAGGCTCCATAACCAAAGCAGACGTTTCACCTTTCACACTGTCCTCATCAACATTTGTCATCGGATGATACCGTAATTTAGTCCGTAAAATTTATCTCGATATAAAATCAAACGCAACAATGACACAAAAAATTAAATTTAACAACCGATCACCAAGAATCAAATTTAATAACAACAAGTGAGAACGGACGAAAATAAGGAAAAAGATTTGAATTAGAATATATAATAAGATTCTTAAGAGTCGTCCAAGGAATCTCTCAAAAATTTGTGATTGAGTATCCCTCTCTCATCCTAGTGTCCTATTTCCTATATCCTACCATAGGCTTGCGGTAGTACAACTAAGTCATCGCACTACCACGACATCGCATAACTTGTGAAGCTTGACCTGCGTAAATATCGATTAATGATTTAAACCCAGAAATTTAAAAGTTAATTCCAATCTTCAATGTAAATCCTACTAATTTATAATTCATGAAATATTTAAAAAAATTCAAAGTCTCATCCTCAAAATTTGTATTTTAAATTTACTCCATCAATCTTATCTCTCGAACAAATTTAAATTTTGAATTCAAATTAAGTCCTTAAAAGTCGAATTCAACAAGTTATAAAATCAATCTTTGTATTGTTATTCTTTTGGTCTAACTCAACCCAAAACTAAATCTTAGTATTATAATGAACTCCTAACACTCAAATTCTCAACATTATCCTTGAATCTCTCGAATTATATCTCAAAACTTTCAATATTATCCATAATTTTAAAAACTTTCAACATTATCCTCAAAATTTGACTTCTTGAACAATTAAAATATAATATATATACTTTTCTCAAAAGTCAAATATTCAAATATTAAAATAAAATTTTAATCACTTCCAAAAATCTTTATAGCTTTGACCGTGTTTATTGAATTAAATTTGAATCCTCAAAAATTTTAAATACATAAAATCTCAACTCCTCAAAAATTCTCAAAACTTAAAAATTATTTCCAATCTTTAAATTATAAATTTAAATCCACATCTTGTAGTCTAATAGCTCTAATGTTAATCTTTTGGAATTCCTCAAAATTATAAATTAAATAACCAATACTCTGAAATTTTAAATTAAATCTTCAAAATTTAAAATCTTTAAACTTAAACTTAAATCCACTATATCAATCTTCAAAAATCTAAAATTCAATAAATCTCCAACTTCTTATCTTTATCATCATTTATGTCGAAAACTTTTTTTTTCTAAAACAAAAATTTAACCTTATTTTATCAAGAAAATCATAATCATCAAACTAGATAGAAATTTAAATCTCAGAGTACAGAATAATAATAATAATTCTTAGCTTCAATAATTGATTAACCCCAAAGAAATAATTGGTCAATCGAGAATTCTACCCCCATCTTTGGTCACTTCTACTTATCAAAATACCATAACATATAACACTTAATTTTCTCAAGTTCATCTACTAGAGTTTACCTAAAAGTTTAACATATATATCTATTTTAATCACGTAGCCTATGTAACACCTTAACTACCTAAGCAATAAAATTGAAATTAGGCCTTCAAATTGTATACCTAGTCCTAGCTATTCTCCTAAATTCAAAGCAATCCTAATTGTGAATGAGCATCTCCTAGTCGCAGGCTCACAGCTAGTACTGCTAAGTTGAAGTACTAACCATGACATCACACTTGATGCAAAGACGGACCAGCACAGGCCACCACTAAAAACTTGTCACGACCTGCACCCGTTTTTCGGATACGAGTACGTAGCCAAGCCCAGCCTACGTCGCAGCATCGATGGTAGTACATTGTCTATGATAACAATGGTCCATCAATCCAAATAGATAATTTTTAATAACAAATTTAAATCTATTGCTCATTCACAATATTTATATAGTTTTACAAGATTCTTAATTTATAGTTAAATCATAACTCGGGAACAAACCCGCTAAACATCAAATTCGAAGAAGTTGCTAAACTATCTAAATTCTAATATTGGCCTCCACAAGCATCTCAATCTCCAACCAAATCTAATGAGCAAGATAGCTAGTCACCTAAAAATGTTTATCCAGTCAGGATGGAACGAGTAAAACCCAATAGCAGTTCCAGTTAATTGACAAGTACTATGAACAATAAATAGTTATAAAATACTTGATGAGCATATAATAATGGAATAGGGTACATCATAGAGGAATAGTTAAATAAATAAATAATGAAAGACAAGAAAGAAGAACAGAGAAGCAAGTAAAGACAAACAGATATGTGAACTAGGAAATCTGTCATGCAAGTGTACAATCAGCATGTATAGATTAATCCAGAATGACTGCATCTAAGTAGTGTTTTGAAATACCAAGTTGACATGTGAACGGCTAGGGGGTAATATCCGGCAAACCACATGTGTCGTGTATGGCTGCTATTATTCCAGAAAGACCATGTGATGGAAAAGAAATGTTCACACGTCTCCTAGGTATTTCTTCGCACGACTAGTACTCATGGATCCAAGTCCAGACACGAATAATCTCAATAGTCCAGAAGATGTCAACAGGCCAAAAATATATTAGTCTAGTAATTCATTAGTCCAGTAATTCATTAGTCCAGAAAAAAGTCAATAGGCCTAAAAATATGTATCTCACAAAAATGAATCCATACAATACCAATCTGTGTATCCATCGTGTCAGGAATCTGGTAAAATAGTACTATAAATATGCATCATAGAAAATATCAAATAATAGAAACTATCAAAAAATGTACTCGTCTGTGGTCCTTAGCTGGTACGAGTCGGAATCCAAGTCCAAGTCCAAATAGCCTATGTATTACAAATTTACCAAGTCAAAAGATATTTTATTTTAATTTATTTAATTCTGAAATAATTACTCTAAAATCCCATTTTAATCTTATTATTCTAATTTTTAGGTTAATTCCTAAATATTGTCCAAACGAACTGATCAACTCGAGACTCATGGCACGCAAATTGAGGGAATCTGTTGACCAAAAAGTCAACCGATATAAACTCAAATTTTATGCATGATTTCCTGTAGATTTCAGCGTCAAAAATATGCTAGAATTTATGGCTCGTTCGAATTCAAGTTCGTTTGAAAATTATTACACATACAAAATCGTATTGTGCAACGATAGTTGATTATTAACCTAGAAGTTCTACAGAATTAACAGTACTAAAATATTTTGTATTAAATCCTAAAAAAACATATCTCAATTATCTCAATATTACCTTTCCAAAACTTTAAACGGTTAGTGATTCTGATTTTTGGTTCTCCCGGAATCGTGAAAACACTGAGACATATCAATTTTCGGACATATTGTGCTCTACGAATTTTCCAGAATTTAATATTGATAATTTCGAGAAAAAAATTATATATTCAGAAAACTAACCTCAATACGGTTCTAATAAAAGAAATTATGCCATGTTTGGAGTCCGGTTATGAGTAATGGCCTCTGGAAGATGAAGGAAACCCTTGATGACAATTCTCCAAAATCGGCTAAAAGAAAACCCTAGAAATTATAAACTAAATACTATATATAGAGAGGAGAGAGAGAGAAGTCGCGGCTCAGAGTGCGCCACGTGGCAACAATCCATGCACTCCCACTCAGATCGAACGACCATGGTTCAACCTGGCTTGGCTCAGCTGAGTCTGAGTCGGACTAGAACGCGGTTCGGCTCGGCTCGCGGTCGGCTCGGTTGCACCCGCACCCACGACTACGGTCGCTGATAGGTGGGCCCCACCTAGTTTGTTACGGCAGGCTGACGGGTAGGCCCCTGTTGGCTGACTGGGCAGAATAATTACTTTTATCAATTTTTATTTTCAGAAAAATAGTTTTTTAATTCAGTTTTTCATAATTAACTCAAAATAAATGCTAAAAATAATCAAAAATTTTGCAAAAAATTCTAGAAAATATATTTGATTATTTAGAACCTAAAAAAAAGTTTAAAATATTTTTAATTATATTTGACCCTAAAAAAAATTCTTGAAAGTCCTAGAAAATTAGGGTTACTAGTTTTTAATTAACTAAAAATTGTAAAAAAAACCCCAATAGCCCCAAATTAACCTAATAACAACATTTAAGCAAGATTTTCAGGATATGGAGTACAAGTCTACCCACCTTAAAAATTTTGTTCTGGAAATTTTAAATCCTCAACTATTTTTTATTTTATTTTTTTGACCATCAAAATTTAAATTCAACAAACCATATAATCATGAAGTAAATTCATATTGTAATTTCATAAAAAAATTTCAAAATTCTAAAAACATCATATTCCTGAAAATCTTCAAATTTAAAATCAAATTTCATTCTTTTCACAATCTCCTCCAAAATTTTAAGTTAATAACTAAATACTCAAAAACTTTAATATACAATCCTCTAATTTAAATCCAATCAATGCATATTTATAAAATTTAAAATCTTATTCCAAAAATTTGAATTCAAACACTAATCCATTAATGATCTTACTACTCAATTCTTTTTCCATATCATACTCAAATAACATAATACTTACAAAATTTTCAAATGCAACATTCAAAATATAAATTTTAAATTTATATCTTGTAGTCAAATAAATATAATGATTATCTTCTTAAATTTCTCAAAATTTAATGACAAATCCAATCATATCATAATCTTCATAAAAATATGTGATTTAACAAAATCGTCAATGCTGCCATATTAAATTCTTAATTCTTTATTTAAATTAATATTTATCCTCGAAATTTAAAATCCTTAATTTTTTTCTGCCACCATCAAAATTTGAGCAATATAATAATGAAGTCAAACCACTACTATGATCATGAAATCAAACCACTGTTATTATTTGACAAAGTCCTTAAAGATTAACTTCATTCTCACAACTTAAAATTTTTAAAGTAAATATTTGAAATTTGAATTTATCTTCAAAATTTAAAATCCAATAGCATTTTTCTCTTAAATCAGATTCACAAGTCATAACTCTTAAATACAATCTAACATTATTTTCCTAAAATTTAAATCTTATTTATAAATGTCTTCAAAAATTTAATAATTAAATCCTTCAAATTTAATCCCATATCCAAACTTAAAAATTAAATCCATTCTTGAAGTTTAAAAAAAAAATTTAATTTAATTCCATCCTTCACAATAATTTGATTTGTCCCCAAAGCCATAATTTGTTTTGTCCTCACTACTATTAGGATTACTTGCACTATTACTTCCAAAGAATTTTCTATCCATATTAGCTAATACACCAATCTAATATTATCAGACAAGGTACTTACTGTTACTAGCACATTACTCAACTAACCCTTGATATAGTAACACTAGCACTCTTGATATAGTAGCACTAGCTTTCTTACTACACAATATATGCCCTTAATGTTCTAAGATACTAGCTTCATCATTAGATCACCTCATCACACTCACTAGAACTCATGATCACTTGCACTTTCTATAATACACATATTTTACTTCACTCTCAAAGGTAGGCATATGGTTCCATATCTCGATTGATGTATACGTATTTTCCTTTAAACCTTTTACAGACTGATATACTAATCAATGATATACTATATATATCTTCCATGACCAATCTTGATATTTCTCAACCCATCACACACCATTAGAATTTCTAATACTAAGACTTCCACTTTCATGAACTTTCACACTGACACTCATCACCCACTGTACATCTTGCACACAATTTCTAGACACTTCTTTCACCTATTGCTTCCAACACTTCACTGGCCTCAATATCAGGTGATATACCTATCGCTAGTCATATACTGGTACACTCCTATCTACTCACATCAAGGCTCTACTTCTAAGCTAAAGAATGATGGAATAAATCCTACAGTAACAGGAGTGGATAAGTATTGAGATGCTACTTTAAGAACCAATTTAAGATACAACCTGATAATCATACACGTCTGTCTGAAATCATGACACTCAGAATCCTCACCACGCTAGTAAGCATAGCTGCGATAAACGATAGGTTCCATAAATAAGGTATGCAACTCTATAATCATGTCATCTAGAACCCTCACCACGCCAACAAGTATGGCTGCAAGAAATTTTAAATTTTATAATTAAGATATGTACATCCGAAGTCAGGTTCCTACGTTTTTGCCATGACAACTAATATAGCTACGATAAATTCTAGGCTCCATAACCAAAGCAGACGTTTTACCTTTCTCACTGTCCTCATCAACATTTGCCATCAGATGATACCGTAATTTAGTTCGTAAAATTTATCTTGATATGAAATCAAACTCAACAACGACAGCAAAAATTAATTTAACAACCGATCACCAAGAATCAGATTTAATAACAACAAGTAAGAACGGACAAAAATAAGGGAAAATTTTGAATTAGAATTTATAATAAGATTCTCAAGGGTCATTCCAGGAATCTCTCAAAAATTTGTGATTGAGTATCCCTCTCTCATCCTAGTGACCTATGTCCTATATTCTACCGCAGGCTCGCGGTAGTACAACTAAGTCATCGCACTACCACGATATCGCACAACTTGCGAAGCTTGACCTGCATAAATATCGATTAATGATTCAATCCTAGAAATTTAAAAGTTAATTCCAATCTTAAAAGTAAATCCTGCTAATTTATATTTCATGAAATATTTAAAAAAAATTCAAAGTCTCATCCTCAAAATTTGAATTTCAAATTTACTCCATCAATCTTATCTCTCGGACAAATTTAAATTTTGAATTCAAATTAAGTCCTTAAAAGTCGAATTCAACAAGTTATAAAATCAATCTTTGTATTGTTATTCTTTTGGTCTAACTCAACCCATAAACTAAATCTTAATATTATATTGAACTCCTAACACTCAAATTCTCAACATTATCCTTGAATCTCTCGATTTATATCTCAAAACTTTCAAGATTATACATAATTTTAAAAACTTTCAACATTATCCTCATATTTTGACTTCTTGAAAAATTAAAATAAAATATATATACTTTCCTCAAAAGTCAAATATTTAAATATTGTAATAAAATTTTAATCACTTCCAAAAATCTTTATAGCTTTGATCATGTTTATTGAATTGAATTGAATCCTCAAAAATTTTAAATACATAAAATCTCAACTCCTCAAAAATTCTCAAAACTTGAAATTTATTTCCAATCTTCAAATTATAAATTTAAATCCACATCTTGTAGTCCAATAGCTCTAATGTTAATCTTTTGGAATTTCTCAAAATCATAAATTAAATAACCAATACTCTGAAATTTTAAATTAAATCTTCAAAATTTAAAATCTTTAAACTTAAACTTAAATCTACTATATCAATCTTCAAAAATCTAAAATACAATAAATCTCCAACTTCTTATCTTTATCATCATTTATGTCGAAAACTATTTTTTTCTAAAACAAGAATTTAACCTTATTTTATCAAGAAAATCATAATCATCAAACTAGATAGAAATTTAAATCTGAGAGCACAGAATAATAATAATAATTCTTAGCTTCAATAATTGATTAATCCCAAAGAAATAATTCATCAATCGAGAATTCCACCCCCACCTTTGGTCACTTCTACTTATCAAAATACCATAACATATAACAATTAATTTTCTCAAGTTCATCTACTAGAGTTTACCTAGAAGTTCGATATGTATATCTATTTTAATCACGCAGCCTATGTAACACCTTAACTACCCAAGCAATAAAATTGAAATTAGGCCTTCAAATTGTATACCTAGTCCTAGCTATTCTTCGAAATTCAAATCAATCCAAATTGTGAATGAGCATCTCCTAGTCGCAGGCTCACAGCTAGTACTGCTAACTTGAAGTACTAACCAAGACATCACACATGATGCAAAAATGGACCTGCATGGGCCACAACTAAAAACTTGTCACGACCCGCACCCGCTTTTCGGATACGAGTACGTAGCCAAGCCCAGCCTACGCCACAACATCGGCAGTAGTACGCTGTCTATGATAACAATGGTCCATCAATCCAAATAGATAATATTAATAACAAATTCAAATATATTGCTCATTCATAATATTTACATAGTTTTATAAGATTCTCAACTTATAATTAAATTATATCTCGGGAACAAACCCGCTAAACATCAAATCCAAAGAAGTTACTAAACTATTTAAATTCTAATATTGGCCTCCATTAGCATCTCGATCTCCAACAAAATCTAATGAGCAAGATAGCTAGTCACCTAAAAATGTTTACCCAGTCAAGATGGAACGAGTAAAACCCAATAGCAGTTCCAGTTAATTGACAAGTACTATGAACAGTAAATAGTTATGAAATACTTGATGAGCATACAATAATGGAATAGGGTACTTCATAGAGGAACAGTTAAATAAATAAATAATGAAAGACAAGAAAGAAGAACAGAGAAGCATGTAAAGACAGACAAATATGTGAACTAGGAAACCTGTCATGCAAGTGTACAATCAGCAAGTATAGATTAATCCAGAATGACTGTATCTAACTAGTGTTTTAAAATACCAAGTTGATATGTGAACGGCTAAGGGGTAATATCCGACAAACCACACGTGTCGTGTGTAACTGCTATTATTCCAGAAAGACCATGGGATGGAAAGGGAATGTTCACACGTCTCCTAGGTATTTTCTTGCCCGACTAGTACTCATGGATCCAAGTCTAGACACGAATAATCTCAATAGTCAAGAAGATGTCAACAGGCCAAAAAATATATTAGTCCAGTAATTCATTCGTCCAGAAAAAAGTCAATAGGCCTGAAAATATGTATCTCACGAAAATGAATCCATACAATACCAATCTGTGTATTCATCGTGTCAGGAATCAGGTAAAATAGTACTATAAACATGCATTATAGAAAATAGTAAATAATAAAAATTATCAAAGAATGTACTCGCCTGTGGTCCTTTGCTGGTACGAGTCGGAATCCAAGTCCAAGTCCAAATAGCCTATGTATTACGAATTTACCAAGTCAAAAGATATTTTATTTTAATTTATTTAATTCTGTAATAATTACTCTAAAATCTTATTTTAATCTTATCATTTTGATTTTTAGGTTAATTACTAAATATTGTCCAAAGGAACAAAATTTTATCAACTCGAGACTCATGGCACGTAAATCGAGATGATCTGTTGACAAAAAAGTCAACCGATACAAACTCAACTTTTATGCATGATTTCCTATAGATTTTAGTGTCACAAATATGCTGGAATTTATGGCTCATCCGGATTCAAGTTCGTTTGGAAATTATTACACATACAAAATTATATTGTGCAACGGTGGTTGATTGTTAACCTAAAAGTTCTACAGAATTAATAGTACCGAAATATTTTGTATTAAATCCTGGGAAAAGAATATGTCAATTATCTCGACATTAGCTTTCCAAAACTTTAAACGGTTAGTGATTCAGATTCCTGGTTCTTCCAAAATTGTGAAAATATTGAGACATATCTATTTTTGGACATATTATGCTCTACAAATTTTTCAGAAATTAATATTCATAAATTTGTGAAACAATTTATATATTCAGAAAACTAACCTCAATATGGTTCTAATGCAAGAAATTGGGCCACGTTTGGAATTTGGAGCTATGAGTAATGGCCTCTGGAAGATGAAGGAAACCCTAGATGACAATTTCCCAAAATCGGCTAAAAGAAAACCCTAGAAATTATAAGCTAAATACTATATATAGAGAGGAGAGAGAGAGCAGTCGCGGCTCGGAGTGCGCCATATGGCAGTAATCCATGCACTCCCGCTCAGATCGAACGACCATGGTTCAACCCGGCTTGGCTCAACTGAGTCCGAGTCGGACTAGTACGCGGCTCGGCTAGGCTCGCGGTTGGCTCGGTTGCACCCGCACCCACGCCTAAGGTCGCTGACAGGCGGGCCCCACCAGTTTGCTATGGGAGGCTGACGGGTAGGCCCCTGTTGGCTGACTGGGAAGAATAATTACTTTTATGAGTTTTCTTTTTCAGAAAAATAGTTTTTTAATTCAGTTTTTCATAATTAACTCAAAATAAATACTAAAAATAAGCAAAAAATTTCCAAAAAATTCTAGAAAATATATTTGATTATTTATAACCTAAAATAAAAATTTAAAATATTTTTAATTATATTTGACCCTAAAATAAATTCTTGAAAGTCCTAGAAAATTAGGGTTACTAGTTTTTAATTAACTAAAAATTGTAAAAAAATCTCAATAGCCCCAAATTAACCTAATAACAACATTTAAGCAAAAATTTTAGGATACGGAGGTTACACTATAGAATTTTATGTTGTAGATGATCTGACTCTTATCACCGAACCGATAGAATGCCTAGTTAGCAAAATGTAGCCCATTATCGTGGATTATCCTCCGGGGAACACCAAAGCGGTAGATCACATGATGCTTGACAAACTAATAAAATTGTATGTTTTTACTTCAATGAGTGGTACCACTTCTGTCCATTTGGAGAAATAATCAGTTATTGCTAAAATGAACCGATGACATCTGGACGAAGGTGGGCTGATAGGTCCAATGACGTCCATCCCCCTAGCTTCAAAAGTCTAAGATGCTATTGTAGGGTGTAAGAACTCTTAAGGGTGGTGGATAAAATTAGCATGAATTTGACAAGCTCTGTACTTACGAGCATAATCTATAGCATCGGCTACCATGGTGGGCCAGTAATAATCCATCCTCCGGAGTTTGTCCTGTAATTTAGAACTTGGTTGATGTGCTCCACAAGTGCCATCGTGAGCTTCATGAAGCGCCCGTCTTGCTTCAATATCTGAAAGGCATCACAGGAGGATCGCATCATACGACCGTCGATACAACATTTTAGATGTTGCATCATAATAACTCAAAAAGAGCATCTTTTAACTGAAGTTGCCTCTTTCGGGTCATCTGAAAGAATTCTATAGGCTGCATAGTCTATAAAAGAAAACCTTTAGTTCTCCGAATTAGGAGTTGACTTTACTTCAAAGTTGTATTCAATTTGAAGATTATTCTTGGCACAGAACAACTCTTGGCCCATCACTGTAATCAAGTATTATCTTTTCAACAGAATAGCCAATGAAGCTGCTAAACCAGCGAGTGCATATGCTTCCATATTTTGTGATCAAGGCACATACTTAATAAAAAACCAAAATAAGGTTGAAGCTAACTCAATTACAGTCTGATGATTAGGGATAAGGTCTTCATGATGAACTTTGTATTCCCCTATGATCTGATTAACTATCAGTTTAGCATCTCTATAGGCTTCAATTTTTTTGACATCCACTTGTTTAGCTAACTGGATACCAATGAGCAAAGTAATGTATTCTGTTACAATGTTGGTACAAGGTTCTCAGAGGGAATATGTACAATGTATTAGTAGCTTATTGGGAGAAACAAGGACTATCCCTACACCAGCAACAAAATTACCTTTGGACGCTATCCTTGACGTACCATCAAAGAATAGTTGCCATATATCGTCTCTTATTGCCTTATTGGACTCCAACACTTCACTTGGAATATCATCATTTAGCTTTAAGGTTTTTGGTACTCGGTGAGCTGCGAGAAAGTCAACCAGGGCTTGGCCTTTTACTGCCTTTTGTGGGTCATATACCATATCGTAAGGTGATAGTAGCATTGCCTATGTATCCAGGCGAGATTTGAGTATACTTGGTTTAGTCATCAGCACCTGGAGGGGATTCACACTCGATATAACATGGATTGTTTGGCCGGTCACATAATGATGTATCTTCTGGATGGCAAAGACCAATGCAAGGCATTTCTTCTCTACAAGATTGTATTTGTGCTCGGCAGTGACCATCATACGACTGAGATAGTAGATAGCTTATTCATGGCCCTCAATACTCTTCTGTGCAAGAAGAGCTCCTAGGAATGATCCATTGCTCAAATATACAACAAGAAGGGTCTTTTGGAAGGTTTGTAATATACCATTTGATGTCGTCGAATGCTTGTTGGCATGTTTCATTCCAAACAAACGTTACACCTTTCTTTATCAGTTGAGTGAATGGCCTACATAGACTTGAGAGATTTGAGATAAACCTTCTGATATATTCTAATCGACCTTGCAGTCCACGAAGCTCTTTAAGGTTACATGGAGGCCATATTTCAATGATAGCTATAACTTTGTCAGGGTCAAGATGGATACCTTTAGAATTTATAACGAATCCGAGGAATTTACCACTGGAGACTCCCAGGAAAGACTTATCTTGAATTGGTGTTGGCACATCAAGTCAAAAACTGTCTTAAAGTCTTGGAGGTGATCATCTTTGAGACGACTCTTGACTGCAATATCGTCCATATAGAATTCTACCATCTTCCACAAATATTCACAAATGATTGTACTCATAGCCCATAGTTACATTGCCCATGCGTACTTTAAGCCAAAAGGCATTACTGTGTAATAGTACACTCCTAACGGTGTCTGGAATGACGTATGCTTTTCATCCTCTGGGTACATCTTAATATGATTATACCCTGAGAACCCATCAATGAATTACATACATTCAAAATTGCAAGTATTGTTAATCATGGCATCTATAATAGGGAGAGAGAATTTGTCTTTTTGGCAAGCAGAATTTATATTCCGCTAATTTATGCAGACTCAGATCTTTCTGTTATTCTTCATGACTGGGACGTCATTATCAACCCAGTCATGATATTGTTCCTCTCGAACAAAGCTGTATGCTATCAGCTTCTTGACTTACTCTTAGATTACATCCATCACATCAAGGCAAAATTATCGCTGTTGTTGCTTCACTAGTTTGGCATTAGGAATGACGATGAGCTTGTGTATAGCTATTTGAGGATCCAGATCAGGCATATCCTCGTAGCTCCAAGCGAAGACATCAATATATTCTTTTATAAGATGTATAAGTGCTTGTTTATTTTAATTAGTGAGACTTTTGCTGATGAAGATTGGTTTTAGCGAGGCATGTTGTCCAACATTAATCTGAATAATTTTATCTTTTGTAGGCGGCTCACTTTGCTCAATCGTAGTTCTTACTGTGAATTCATTTGTTGTGCACATGGATTATTTTTAAAGGGTTCTAGTGATTGATTATTCTCATTATATTGGTCGACAGTCACCATATTGACAGACATAGCATGCTTGAATACATCACCTATGCTTACATCAGAATCCCACGATGACGATTCAGAGGAGTGAGAAGGTGTTCCTTCGTCTGACTTTGAGCTTTCAGGTGTCGTCTGAGGAGTGACATAACCTAAACCACTACGAGTTCATTAGTAGTAGGTTTTAGGCTTGCCTTTCGGAGAAAAGTGACGAATAGGAGTATGTCGAACTCTTCTATAGTCGAGATCTTTGTCGGACTTCAAATTGTATCCCATCTTCTGCATGATATTTTTGGCATGCCGACTATATCGATATTTTTGGCTGACCCGTATCTTCATCCGAGTCATCAGTATATGTGATCCTCTGAATCCTAGCTTTGCCGAAGAGTATTTAATGTTCTCCACTCCGCTTTGCTAGGACTATGAAGCAGGTGCCCTTAGATGAACTATATGAAGTACATATCCGAAATGGTGGTTCCACTGGAATGCATATGGGTTCATAAGCATACATAGCTTCTAAGAACTCTCTAGAGTAGTGTAGTGTGAAGATGCATCATCATTATTTATAAAATATAGAATCTCCTCCTCTTCTACAAAGTTAGCAGAAGGATTTGCTTTAATAACATACTTAGTAAGGTTAATGGCTAGTGGCTGACTTGCTCGAGTAGGGTTCTTGTTGCGATTCAAGTTGATGACAAGTGGAGGTTATGACTTCTTAGTAATTTCTATCACCAAGGGTGCCTTTGTTTTTTCCTTACGTGTTGACTTGCATAAATTGACAATAAGGGGCTCTTGAGGTGATGGCTCTTTCTTCCCTCCCT
The DNA here is from genome assembly GCA_036927795.1 of Iris macrosiphon. Lineage (NCBI taxonomy): Eukaryota > Viridiplantae > Streptophyta > Magnoliopsida > Asparagales > Iridaceae > Iris > Iris macrosiphon. Next base: position 70,826,078 of record JAYESA010000011.1, on the reverse strand, counting down.
CAGCACTGACTTATGGAGGTGAATAACAAGCGGTTCTGGCAGACTCTGACGAGTGACCCGTCCTTTAACCCGGATTATGAGAGGTTCCTCATTTAGAGTTGCTTCGGCCTCATCATTGGTTTCATGGGGTTCTTCCTCAAAGTACTTTGGTGTATAAAAAAAAAGGGTCGGAGTAATACGCCTCAACACCCTTGAACTGGTTGATATCATAAAATTTTGTCTTGACATCTCATTGACTGTCCATATATTTAAAGCATCGGTACATGGTTGAGAGCACAATCTTGTTCTCATGTATCTAAGGGCATTCGAGAAGGATATTGTAGGATACTTCTGAATCAATCACATAGAAGGTGACCTCATCCGAAGATTGTCTATCTGAATTTTGAGGCATATCTTCCTAAGATAACGTCTCCTTCAAACATTGAAGCCTAAGATTGTGGTATTGGTGGTTGACAAGTTATGCGTCGGAATCTTCAGAGCTTGGAGCAGGTGTAAACACCCTGTTTTTCAGAATAATTTTAATATAATTTTCTCCCAATTTTTCGGTATTTTCTGGATGAAGAACCAAGGTAATTGGGAGTTAAAAAATTTTAAATGATGTTAATTAGTGTTAAATTATTATGGAAATAATATTTTATGGTGTAAAATGGAAAATCGGACATGTGGTATTTTTCGGTGAATTTATTGGACTCCGGAGACATGTTTAAAGCCTAAAAAAAAACTATTGGATTGTTAAACCAAACCAACCCTGATTAAACCAAACCAAACCAGACTGAACCGAACCAGGCCAAACCCAGCCTAGCGGGTCGGGTCGGGTCGGATCTGAGACAAACCCGACCCGGACCCGAAACCTTAACTGAACCCTAATTCTATTTCGGGTCGGAACAGTGTTTCCGACCCGGCGGCGCGACCTATAAGGACGCCTCTACGTTCGTGCCCTAGGCAGCCGCCTCCTCGAGATCCTAAGCAGCCGTCTCTCTCTTTCTCTCCAGCCGCCGCTTCCCGCCCTGATCTGAACCCTAACGCCGCCCGTACCCGCCGCATGACTCCAGACCCCGACTTGGCTCCGCCACAGCGGACGAACCTCGTCGAACCTTAATCCCCAGGCCGCCGCACTCCCCAGCCCCCTCGACATCTTCCTCCCCTCATCCCATCACCACCTCCGCCCAGTCCTTCTCGGCGCTGTCGTCGACCCCTAACTCCGGCACTGTCGTCGACCAAGCCTACTCCATCCGATCTCCAGACCGCGTGAACCCACTCCAGCCCGCGTGAGTCTCCGACCGACTTTGCAGAAGCCGCCGCCTAGTCGACCTCGCTGACCCCGAGACCGACCCCCTCCGGCGAAGCCCCCGCCGCTGTCACGATCGGAATCCTAGCCTGGACGCACAGGACACAGCAACTCGATCGCAGGACACGACGTTGACGCTCGGACACGTGAGAATCAGCCTTCACGGAGCCCTGTTCAGGTATCGTTTTCTCTCACCTCGTAACTCCGTTTTCAATTCCGTCAGTTGCAACACGTAGACTGTATAACCCTCTCGGTGCCCGTGCAACCCGCTCGGTGCATCACGTCCTGTGGTGATCGCACACCGCGATCCAAAAACAGAAAAAACAATGCCCTATTTTACCCCGGAACTGAGTGCGCCCCGCCAAACGGGACGACTTGGTCGCACGCGATCTTTACCGAAATGTGCGCGATGTTGATACGGTCGTGTGGGATTTCGCAGAAGTCGGTTCGGATGTGCGTGCACACCGGAATCAACGCGTATCCGCCAACACAGTCCCGTATCCGTCCTTTCTGGAACACGCTGTAACTTTATGTACACACGTCAAATCGAGACAAAACTTATGTCATCGGACTCGTAGCAATATGCTGGTCCTGTGACCCAAGTTTTGTCCGATTTTAAGAACGTTGACAAAATCGCGTATCGTGGGCCCCACAGGCTCCACTTGACGGGCAATTTTGTGATCGGCTTATCGGAATCTAATTTTGGAAGTTCCGTTGGGTTCGTATCATCGTTCCTGACTTGTAGACACTGAGTTTAAGGAATTTGGAGACCTTTGACCCTGACACACTTTCCGGTGCAAAGTGGCCCATATATGGACCCCGCTTTGGCACGGAAATGTTATTTTTGCCCTTGTGTCCAAATTGGACTTAAGGACAGACGTTTCTAGCTATTTGACATCTTCTGAGATGGTTGGTGATGTTTATTATAGCTTTTGGAGTAGTACCCACAGGATCCACTGATACCGGGACGACTGTTGATATTCAAACATCAGGCAAGTGTACCTTGCCAAACTCTGCAGTATTGTTACCTATTTTTCTTGCTTCATTATATTGTTGTGCATGCTTAACCTAGGACCGTGTGACGTACTTAGCGTTCGATTATTAGTCAGGTGCCAACACCGTACGCGGTGTTGGGTATTGTCATCTAGAGATGGACATTCGTGATACTTTATATTCTCGTACTTGTCTTATCAAGTACCATATTGTCACGCCCCAATCTCCCGCAAGCCCAATTGTCCCCGCTGAACGTGAATCACCACGTTACAGCTCTCCCGCAGGACAATCGTTCTCATCGGGACGTGATGCCGTACAAGCCTAAAGTGCGCTTGCACAAGGCCAAAGCTTTGAACAAGGGCAAGTAAGCTAATCAATACTGAAGCAGCGGCACACATATTGCAGAAAAGTAAAGAACACAATGGCACATGATAAACAAGCTCTTTTATTGAAAATCGAAAGTGTTACAAGCGGCGCATGGCCGAGGTTACATAACGCTCAAGCACTCTTCTCTCGATTACAATGATATCATTCCATACATTATGTCCCTCTATCTGAAAGCAGCTCAAACTCGGTGCGGCTCAAGGCATCGACTCCAGATTTCCGGTTCCTTGGGATGAGGCACGGCTATCGCTTCCCGAATGAACGAGCACCTGAGAACAAGCAAACTGTTGGTGGGTCAGCACTTTATGCAAGTACTGGTGAGATAAAACAACTGAACAGAAGGTACACCCCCTGAAACCCACACTAAGTAATCATGTGGCAAAACATTGCATTACTAGTGATCTTGCTACTTTTACCTAAGTTCGTTTCATGCAGTTCTTAGCAGAGTCATATTACATCTTTCTTGAAACATAACTTTGAAACAGTTTTGCATATTCAAACACTAAGCATACGAAATCGGGACAGTGCTCTATCGTGCAGTGTGCAGCATGTATTGTGCATTAAAACTAACTCTTAGGGACAAAGCTCTAAAGCAGACTGATCATATCGAATTGAGGCAAACATATCATGTATTCATTAGCACATAAGCAGACACATCTATATGATTTCGGTCCCCGAGAAACTCAGGATTGGCAGCGAAAATCCAGCTATCCAATGACTCACATTCTGATTCTATTAGCAGCTGTGACCGAGGTTCAGCTCTGCACTAATAGTCATTGTCTGACCGATGCAATGCATGAAGCTCTAACAGATAAGCTCTACGATGCAGACTAAATGAACAAAGAAGGCTTAAGCATACACTCATATTTCTTACCCCATAGCCGGACGGTTATCCCTGCAGCAGACACACAAGTTAGCCACATATGCATATTCATAACTTATGTATCAAAACACTGGTGCCACAAATGATAGGTATGCAAGAAGGTAAACCTAGCATGCGCCCTATCTATATGACGGTCCATGGGTTGCCCCATGATTAGCAGCAGTTGCCCAAGGTTCAGCTCTTCATTAGCACGCGCGGGTGTCGGTAGCTGTGACTCAAGGTTCAGCTCTGCACCAACACACCCGAGTGCAAGCAGCTGTGACATCATGGGTTTTGCACAACACTAATAGACATATCGCCCCACTAGACCCTTGCGAGCCGTACACCTCAGGGCGATCCAAAAATCTCTTCCGGACCGAGCGGTTCCCAGCGCCCCAGGAACCGTTCGAGAGACAAGACCTTGTGCACAAGTTGTCCGAGACCAATGCAATGACATAAACACATAGTGCAAGCAAAACAATGATCAAGCAAAACATATGCGGTCTTAGCGAAACACATCTTATCGAAACGAAGCACATCTTATCACATTACTAATAGCACACCCCACTAGACCCTTGCGAGCCGTATCCTCAGGGCGTACTACTAGTCACAGCACTCACACATATTCACTTAGCAGATCGATATAGCAAACAGACAAGCGAAACATATGAAGGCAAGCACGATTGATTTCATTACTAACATATGCAATAACTATCTCTTCTTAGCATATTCAAAGGGACATATTCGAGCAGTTCATTTACTTATCTTTCTTAGCATAGCAAAGGTTCGTTCAATAGCTGTGTCGGTGTTTCTAAGCATGCAATATTTCTATCTTTTCTCTTAGCATAGCGATGGTTCTATTTCATTTCTGACAAGCATACACATTCTCTTAGTTAGGCAGCAGATTCGTTCCGATGACAAGCTATGTGAGTTCTCTTATTAGCATACTGAGTCGGTTCTGTCATTCTTCTTATGAAAACATTCTTCTTAAACAAACAAGCATTCAAAAACTCAGATTCATTATTAAGTCGTGCAAGAATCAGAGAATGCAGTTCTGCCCACTCACATCGATCGATCGGTCGGGAACTCTCCGAGAAGACTTCCGTTCGAGCAAGCAAGGCGATATCACTTTGTACGTAGCGTCGATGCGGAGCAGGGCGCTACATACTTACCCACCAACAAAGAGTTTCGTCCTCGAAACTCAAGGAGAAACTCACGATAACACAGAGCAGCGATAGTCCTCATCCCTCACCATCCCAAATCAAAACTCAGCAAATCCAGAAATCACAAATCACATCTCAAGCAATAAATCAAATCCAGAAAACTTTTGTGCACATCTTTGAGAATATCTATGGACTTATTGTATGGAACGTTCATTGCAGCACAACACAACTTAGAGTCGGAGGCAACGGAATAGGCAAAGAATCGAGTCGCTCTGATACCATTATGTCACGCCCCAATCTCCCGCAAGCCCAATTGTCCCCGCTGAACGTGAATCACCACGTTACAGCTCTCCCGCAGGACAATCGTTCTCATCGGGACGTGATGCCGTGCAAGCCTAAAGTGCGCTTGCACAAGGCCAAAGCTTTGAACAAGGGCAAGTAAGCTAATCAATACTGAAGCAGCGGCACACATATTGCAGAAAAGTAAAGAACACAATGGCACATGATAAACAAGCTCTTTTATTGAAAATCGAAAGTGTTACAAGCGGCGCATGGCCGAGGTTACATAACGCTCAAGCACTCTTCTCTCGATTACAATGATACCATTCCATACATTATGTCCCTCTATCTGAAAGCAGCTCAAACTCGGTGCGGCTCAAGGCATCGACTCCAGATTTCCGGTTCCTTGGGATGAGGCACGGCTATCGCTTCCCGAACGAACGAGCACCTGAGAACAAGCAAACTGTTGGTGGGTCAGCACTTTATGCAAGTACTGGTGAGATAAAACAACTGAACAGAAGCTACACCCCCTGAAACCCACACTAAGTAATCATGTGGCAAAACATTGCATTACTAGTGATCTTGCTACTTTTACCTAAGTTCGTTTTATGCAGTTCTTAGCAGAGTCATAT